>VBSM01003190.1:692851-712997 GCA_008086735.1 Cheirogaleus medius
CGGCCGCGCCACCCACGTGACCGGGGCCGGGCGGCTGCGGGCCGTCACGTGACGCCGCCGCGCCCCTCCCCGCCGGGAACGCGGGGGCCGTGGGTGGTGACGTGCCGGGCTGTGGGGTCCGGCGACCCGGGGCAGGGCGAGGGCTGGCCCGAGGGGTCTAGGCCTGATCCCCCTGGGCCCAGCGGCCGCGGCGGGCGGGACCGGGCCTGCGTCTGCCGCGCACACCCGGGCCGGATCCACCGGTTCTGGGGCTCCGGCGAAGGGGCCCAGGCCCTCTGCCCTTTGGGGGATCTCCTTAAACCCCCTAAACTTGCTTCCTAGCGTGGAAGCTTCGAGTGCGGCGTCCTCAACAGGTCCCACAGAAAGGAAAAGGGTGAGGGGAGTTTGTGCAGGAGGCTACTTAGGATTGCGCTTGAACTTGCACTGAGAGGCTAAGCAGGCCCTTTCTCATGCAAACATTCTCCACCACTCACACCTCTCTTCAGAGTATCACCCTGAACATTCCCTGCACCTTGCCAGTCAGGCCAAGCCGTCATTTCACTGAGTGGAAAATAATGGTTATAGACTAGACAGAATTTTCAAAGGGTCTCGTAGGACCCAAGTACAGTTAACCGTCCAAAGACTACCTCTTGTTCATCTTTGAGAAACACGTTATAGTCTCGTGTCTATTACCTGTTTTCTTTCAGTGAAGGAGCCTCATGAAGGTTTTGTTGTGTTTTGTTTTTTACTTTCTAATTTTGAGGCAGTCATTTTAAAGATTGTTTTTAATAAGACACAAAGGTTTTGAGGAACTTTGTAATAAACTATTACAAGCAACGTGCATATGAAAATGCTTTTAGCAGCCCCAAAAGCTGGTAATTCACCAGCATCAATAGAAGTATAACATTTTTTCGTTTTGAAAATACCTGATTACCTACTATTTCTTTTTAGCTTTTTAAATCTATATCACTCTTTTTATCTATATAAATTTTCTCTATATAGCTACGTAAATTAGGAAATGTATTAATGCAAAACTCAAAACGTATTATGACAGAATAGAATAAAAAAATAACTGACCATCACATCTCTGCCCTTAAGCTACTCCAGTCCTGTAGGCAACCACTTAGCATTTTCTAATGTATCCTTCCCTACATATGTTATAAGTAATCAATTAAAATATAAGGATACTTTTTTTTTTTTTAAGAGACTGCATTTCGTCTCGCTCTGTTGCCCAGGCTGGAGTGCAGTGGTTCAATCACTGCAGCTCACTGCAGCCTAGAACTCCTGGGCTTAAGGGATCCTCCTGTTTCATCCTCCCAAGTAGCTAAGACAACAGGCACCAGCCACCCTCCCCAGCTAGATACTTCTTTTTACACAAAAGAGAACACACTAATCTACAATGTTCAGTCCTTCCTTTTCTCACTTAGAATATCTGGGACATCCTTCCATATCAGTACATTAAGATTGCCTTTATCCGGGGGCGGCATAATTTTCCATTGTGTGCAAATATCATAATTTATTTAACCAATCCCCTACAGGTGGATATTTAGGTTGTTGCCAAGCCATTGCTGTTACACCCTAGGATGTAATGAATAACCTTGTACAATGGCAGTTATACCTGCATGATAAATCTTTAGACTGGAATCTTTAGATCAAAAGGTATTTTTAATTTTAATAGATATTGCCAAATTATCCTACATACACATAGTGCTGATTTCATTTGCTTTCTTTCAAATTTTGCCTAGGAAGATTTATAGGGCTATATGGGGGCATGGGGCATGGAGAGTGGCGAAAGGAAAGAGTATTTGTCATTTTACCCAATAATAATTTTAATTAAAAAGTATTAAAATGCAAATTGAAAATGTGTAACAGGCCAAGCACAGTGGCTCATGCCTGTAATCCTAGCACTCTGGGAGGCTGAGGCAGGTTGATTGTTTTAGCTCAGGAGTTCAAGACCAGCCTGAGCAAGAACGAGACCTCCATCTCTACTAAACATAAAAAATAGAAAGAAATTAGCTGGACAACTAAAAATATATATAGAAAAAATTAGCAGGACATGGTGGCACATGCCTGTAGTCCCAGCTAATTGGGAGGCTGAGGCTGTCGCATTGCTTGAGCCCAGGAGTCTGAGGTTGCTATGAGCAAGGCTGACGCCATGGCACTCTAGCCCGGGCAACAGAGTGAGACTCTGTCTTAAATAAATAAATAAATAAATGTAGAAGAGGCTGGGCACTGTGGCACATGCCTGTAATCCTAGCACTTTAGGAGGCAAAGATGGGAAGATCACTTGAGGCCAGGAGTTTGTTTTTTTTTCTAGAGACTTGAGCCACCATGCCAGGCGGAGGCCAGGAGTTTTGAGACCAGCCTGGGTAACATAGTGAGACTCTGTCTCTTAAAAAAAAAAAAAAAAATAGAAATCCATCATTTGGAAAATATCTGTAGACAAGATCCACCACTGATCCGCTAAAGCTACTGGGTGAGTTTGAAGAGAAACAATTCTTATACTCTCAAAGTGATTCCCCCAAGATTTTTATTAACTAAAAAGGGAAAGGTGGTAATTTACAGTCGAAAAATATGACAGAAACCACCTTAACCAAGTGATGAGGGTCAACATCACCAGTGGTAAGATATGTCACTATTATGAATCTAGTAATATGATGGACTGAGGACAATAATCTTCCAAAAAGGTTAACCTCAGTTCAACCATGAGGAAACACCAAACCCAAATTGGGAGACAATTAGACAAAATGACTGATCAATACTCTTCAAAAGTGACAAGGGCATGAAAGACAAGGTAAGACTGAAAACTGTTAAGACTGTAGGAGAGACAGAAGTAACTAAATGCATTTTCTGGGTAATACAGTGGGATAGAAAAAGGGCATTAGTGGGAAAACTCGTAAAATGTGAACAAGGTTTTTAGTTTAATAGTATTTTACTAAGTGTTAATTTCTTGGTTCTGATCATTGTATAATACTATAGTTATATAAGGTGTTAACATTAGGGGAAGCTAGATGAGGTATATAAGGAAATTGTATTGTTTGCAACTTTTCTGTAAACCTAGTCAGTTCAAAAGAAAAAGATAAACGAATACAACTATGAATATGAAACATACTGTGCACTTTTTTCACTTCACTGCTAACTTATGGCTAATGCTGTATTTTGACTCTAGGACAAAATTACTATATTGTACAGTTACACTAGCAAAATGTTTGTGGAATGGAAACCTATGATCTAATGATACCTTTTGATAGGGTTGTGGTTGAGAAATTATATACTCACTACATTTGCCAGGACTCCCAGGACTTCCAGAGTCCTGCTTTTAGGCAAGATGGAGAGAAACTCTTTGGAAGTTAGTCTCTACTTTGCCATAGACTCTGCTTTTTTGAGTAAAACATGTCACTAGAAAAGAATCGAGTTCCTGCCCTCTGTACTTCCCCATGCACACTTTTAACAGTTGTAACAGTAACAATTTGAAACTAGAATTTGTTTCAATGCCCATTCCTCCAAGTGGAATAAGAACTGGTGTTTAATAGCAAAGAGATAATAGAAGTTTACACTTAGTGAACACAAATTGTGAGTTTTATTTAATTGCAAGTGATGCAACCTATGTACCACATATTTTTCTCTTCCAGGTTCTTTCTGCTAAAATGACCCTTACAGAGATGACAAACATAGTAAACTGTGTTTAATTAGTAATTTATTAAATCTACCTGTCAAGTGATCCATTCTGTACGGAGCCTTGAAATGATGTATTGAGAGTTTATTTGTAATTATTGAAAGCAGATGGTTCCGTAAACCTTGCAAGTCATCACAGACTCCTTAAACTCACAGTAGACATATATTTTAACATTTAAATAAAGCTCATTTTCTTCAAAAGTAATTTTCTACTGCTTTCTCATAAAAATATAAAAAAGACAACATTTATAGTTTTACAAACTTATATTTAACCCAAATCAAGATTTTTCTACAAATGATACCTCTTTCCAAAAAGTTTAAAAGACATCACGGAATAATGTGATGTTAAACCAAACAATCTCACCACAATAAGAGTATGTTACTTCTAAGAAGTATTGTGCAGTATTTTCTTTTTAACCTTTCATTCTGGATATCAACTGTGTCTATGCTATGTAAACACATCAGATTAATCCCAGTCATTCATATTTATGCAGTAGACTGTCATATATGATCAGTTACCATATAAACTGTAATATCATAATTGCAAAAATGGCAAAAGGCAATCTTTATGAAAGCTTAAAATAAGCTTTTAATAAAAGGTGACCAAACGTTGCCCTAATTTTCTATAAAAATTACCTCTCTTCCTCCTACCTTCCTCCCCTTTGAATGGTACCTTTTATAACATGTTAATACACATTAATACATGTTATAACATGTTAACACACATAGCACTTTTATTTAAGTTAGCCTTTTACATGGCTTCTTTCTTTTCTGATACACTGAATTTATCAGAAGGCACTGAGATTAGACTCCTAAGTAGTTTCAGATTTTTTGTCCCTTTTTAGGTTCCTCTAGAATGATTTTCCTCAGAAAAGGATAACTTAAGGAACCAGAAGAAAATGAACAATACAACACAGCAACTTGAAACTTGTAGCATTCCAAAGGTATAAATATATTAATAGGTTCCTTGAACTTAATATTTAGGACAAAAAAAAATCAGAATAACTTTCTGAACATAAACGTAAAAATAGAGCACATTTACTAACAGTAGGAAAACTCTCAAGCGTATAGTAACAAGGTATTAAAAATAAACCTTACTTACATAACACACAGCCAAGAGCATTAGAAATTCATTGCCATATATTCTGATGAACTAGCCTGAAAACATGTCTGATATATACTATTAACCTGTAACACAGTATGGCATTTATTTCACAGGGAGAAAAGATAAGTTTCATCACAAAAACAGATTTACAGATTTCAGCTTTGATTCAGTTCTAGAGATACAGTTTAGAGATAAAAAAAGAACAAGATTCACCCTTAAAATAAAAAAGTCTGTATATATAATCCATTATTATTAATACTCTTTATGCTCTTACAATATAAAACATTTAGAAACTTTTGAATTCTAGAAATTTTGACCAGTTAACCTATTTGGCCTTAACATATTCTAAATTCCCTTTTGAGAATCACATTAATGTTTACAGTCCACCAGTCCAATATGTATGGAGCAATTCTATTTCTTTTTCTTTTTCTTTGGCGGTTCGTCTTCAGAGCTGCTGTCTGTGCTGGTGCTGCTGCTACCAGAAGAGCTGGAATCGGAGTCTGAGTCAGAGGAGGAGGAACAGGTGGTGGAGGAGGCCGAAGATGATGAGCTGGAGGAGCTTTCATCAGTGTCACTGTCTTCTGAGGAGGATGAGGTAGACGTTTCTTCACTATCTGATGAAGAATCACTGGCTGAACTGTCACTGCTATTGCTACTGGAACTGGTTACACTTTTAGACCTATCAGACAATAAACAGTTATATACATGGGAAGCTGATGATTAATAGAATGCTTAAAGGCAATTTCATAGGATACAGTGCAATGTATACATACATAGGTATTTACTGAAGCTTTGCCAGCATGTGATCCCTAGGCTTGATGCTTCTGGGATTGCCTAAATGTTGTAAACCAGGCCCCCTCCCTTTACAAGTTTATTCTTGTTACTTCAGCAATTTAACACTCTTGGACGGAGTTCAAGATTTCTACTATATTATACTTCAGGGCAAATAATGTTAGAATAAAGTTGCAGTGTAACAACTGGGTCTATCTGAGCCTCATGCAGACTGGTAAATGTTTCATAATCTTTACTGAACTACTTCAGACCAGATAAGGCTGGCCAACAATTTCTTACCAGTCTAATAACATTTCCTATTCTAAGCTGAAAGAAGACAATTATTTACTATTTCCAGGTCTAAGGACTCTAGAAAGTTGAAGAAAAAGAAGAAATGGAGACAATAAATTCCAGACAGGTGAGAAGAGGAGGCACTTATCAGAAAATAAGATGATATTTAATTTTGAATTGCAAACAAGAGATTCAGATCTAAATCTTATAGCTATTATTTTAAAATCACCCTTCCGATCCCTCCAACTAGCATTACATATTATCTATATAGTACTCCTAAAGCCACACATACCTTTTTTTCTTGGTCTTTTTTTCTACATTAGTTTCTCCAATGCTGATAAACACGAGGGGGAAAAAAGCTCCTGTTAATAGAGTGATTACACACAGCTCAGACAAACCCTTCTGCTGCCCCCAAACTGTTTACACTGGAGAAACACTTTGTCTTCTGTAACATGTATCCAGAGTATACAGTATTTCTTGTTATAGCCAAGTGGAAAGTTTCCTACTATAGGATGTATACGGTATATGAAGTCGACTTAACCAGCACTTAAGCAAGACATGTTTTATCACCTGGACCTTAAAAGCCAGGTAAGTTAGTAGTTAAGAATATTAAATGCACAGATTTGACTCCTTTTTAGTTTGGAAATTAGGTTGACATAGCTATATCAGCTACTTACTAAACAACAAAACAAAGCAAATAATGGCAATAATAACTAAAATTTTTAATTTTAAGTTCTCAGAATATTATAAATGGCCATTTCATATTTTTAAAAAAATCAATCTTTTAATTTAAAATAACTTTTTCTCTGTAATCCTAGCACTCTGGGAGGCCGAGGCGGGTGGATAGCTCAAGGTCAGGAGTTCGAAACCAGCCTGACCAAGAGCGAGACCCCGTCTCTACTAAAAATAGAAATACATTAATTGGCCAACTAATAATATATAGAAAAAAAAATTAGCCGGGCATGGTGGCGCATGCCTGTAGTCCCAGCTACTCGGGAGGCTGAGGCAGAAGGATTGCTTGAGCCCAGGAGCTTGAGGTTGCTGTGAGCTAGGCTGACGCCACGGCACTCACCCTAGCCTGGGCAACAAAGTAAGACTCTGTCTCAAAAAAAAAATAAATAAATAAATAAATAAAATAAAATAACTTTTTCTGCATGTCCCTCAAATGTTGTTATTTACTCTTTAAAGACCAGCAAATTAAAACTTCAAGACTATGTTTTCTCACATTATCTGTAAAGAACAAAGTCTAGTGAATTTGAATGAAATGTACAAATAGCTTGCTGCTGTATTTCTGCCAAATAACATGCATACTAAATCAGGTTTTCAAATTACAAGATTACTTCCATCACTATAGCACTGTCCTGTAAATTTAACATTTCTATGTTCTGACTTCTCTATATTTCCTAATGTCTTTATCCTTATTCCTGAGTCCAAACATAAAAATGTATTTATGTGAAGTTTTTTACACAATGGAATTATTTACTGAATTATCATTTGGGGAGTAAAACAAATGAGGAAAGTACATTTATTAAGTCACACTAAGAATTCATGATCACTGAAATTCACATACACCTACTTTTTTAAATTGAATCAAAACCCAGCAGTCTTTATATAATACAGCCAGGTCTAATATTCATGTAGTTCTACATATATATATTTGTTTTTGTTGCTGGATTTACGGAATGAAGTTCTACATATTTTTAAGATCAAGATACTTGTATGATACACAAAAAAAAAAGTCAGTGTTGGTACTCTTTTATTTCACTTTTTTTTTCTTTTTTAAGAGACAGGGTCTGGCTCTCTTTCCCAGGCTGGAGTGCAGTGGTACAATCATAGCTCACTGCAGCCCTGTACTCCTGTACTCAAGTGATTTTCCTGCCTCACCATCCCCAGGTACTGGGATTATAGGCATGAGCCACTGTGCCCAGCCTCATATTTTATTCTTTAGGACAGGGGTCTTCAAATATTTTTTGCTTACATTCCTAATAAAAGAATTTTGGAAAACTCATACTTTTTTTAATTCCAAGTTTTATAATTTGTAAAGGGTGTATTATATATATAGATAGATATTTTAAAAAGAAAATTGTCATACCACGTTTGTAATTGTATCCTATGGAAACTAAATGCTACAATATTTAGATAACTACCACCATTCACTTGGAAAAATATATGGACAAGTTTATCTTTAACAATTGGTACTTTTATATTGTCCTTTTCTTCCTTGAACTTATGCTTTTATTCTGCTTTCCCCATAGAATGTATCCTAACATACTTTTATGCCTAAAAATTTTAGTGATCACTTACGGTATTTCTCTGTAATAAAATATAGACGTAACTTGAAATTGTATCTATTAATTACCTGTGATCATAGGCTTTAAAAGTGTTTAAAAATTTTGGCCAGCCGTGGTGGCTCATGCCTGTAATCCTAGCACTCTGGGAGGCCTGTAATCCTGGTACTCTGGGAGGCCAAGGCAGATGGATCATTTGAACTCAGGAATTCGAGACTAGCCTGAGCAAGAGCGAGACCCCGTCTCTACTAAAAATAGAAGGAAGTTAGCTGGACAACTAAAAATATATAGAAAAAATTAGCTGGGCACGGTGGCGCATGCCTATAGTCCCAGCTACTCAGGAAGCTGAGGCAGGAGGATCGCTTAAGCCCAGGAGTTTGAGGTTGCTGTAAGCTAGGCTGACACACAGCACTCTAGCCCGGATAATAGACTGAGACTGTCTCAAAAAAAAAAAAGTGTTTAAAAATTCTGAATTGAGTTACTATTATTATTAACATAAAATTAATTAAAGTATATATTATAAATTTTAATAAATATTTAATAACATAAAAATAACTATTGAAAATGCATTTCTTAATGACATGGATTTTTTTCTAGTTTATAAATCTGTGAATAAATACTTCTTATTGCTAGAAAGTGACAAGGTTCAGCATCAATTCAATCCCTATTTTTAATTTTTATAGATTTAACCCTGAGAAACCTTGTTAACCTAAATAGGTAGATCAGAATAGAAAGTTTTGTTATAGAATGTCACTCAATTCTTTGAATTCCTTCCATGTTATATTGCACAAGTCATATAATGATATGTCATTCAAATATATTTTAAGTTGACATTCAATTAGGCCCTCCTTCAATTTTGTTGGGGGAAAAAAAACTTAGAAAAGAATTTACTCCCAGTAATTATGGCCATTCACTTTCTCAGTACAAACAATAGTATTCTGAAAAACCCTCTTGGTTTTTACACACGAGTACCATATCCTAAGGTATGATTAGAAATGGGTAAGAGGTACACCTTTCTTTCTTTTTTTTTTTTTTTCCTATATTTTAGTTGGCCAATTAATTTCTTTCTATTTTTTAGTAGAGATGAGGTCTCGCTCTTGCTCAGGCTGGTTTCGAACTCCTGAGCTCAAACGATCCACCCACCTCGGCCTCCCAGAGTGCTTGGATTACAGGCGTGAGCCACCGCGCCCGGCCGAGGTACACCTTTCTTTTGTGAAATTAGAGGACTGTTGGAAAGGAGAAGTGAAAAAGGAGAACCAGTAGGCAAGTTCTCTTCCACATTTGTTTTTGTAAATAGTATATATTAATGTTGATGATCTAGAAATGGGTTATTTATCTATTCCTGCATGACCCCGGAAGAGCTGTCATGTCTACAAGCTGGAACACTGCTGCCTTGGAAGTCCAGATGTTTGAGATACTATTACTATATAGCTAACAGTCCTTATGAAAGTGCTGTTTTTAATCTGTAGCACTAAATATAGCCAACACCTTCCTATTTCAGCTTCTCTAAAATATGCATGCTTACTTATTTCATAGGAATAAATACACATTATTTAAAGTACATAAAACACATTATGCAAAGGACATAAAAGAGTAAATAATTTTCCAGTCTCCTTCCTATCTAATTCTCCTTCTAGGAAGTAACCACTATTATCAATCATGTCCATTTCTAAAAAAAGAAATTACATAAATCATAGCATATTATACATACTGTTCTCTACCTAGTTTATATACTTCATGTACTTTGGATAGCTTTCCATATCAGCTCATATAATCTACCTCTTAGTATTCTGTTGTCATTTCATTGACAGTTGAGATAACAGGCAAAATGATTAAGAGCATGAACTCTGAAGATGAGCTGGTTGGTTTAACACTTAACTTTCCAATTTAGTAGCTGTGTGACAATGAGCAAGTTAATGAACTTCTCTGTGCTTCGGTTTCTTCATATGTAAAATGAGGACACTAATAGTACCTGCCTTCACAATATAGATGTGAGGCTTAAATAATCCTTAAATAGTTATAAAGAGCTTAGTACAGTGCCTGGCTCATAGTCAGCATTCCTTAAACATTAGCTAGTATTATAATTAAGATCTGGAGAACCACCATGAAACATTTAGTCCCTTAATAAATTCTATAAATATATATAAAAAAATATTCACTTAGGTACATGTAAACCTACCTTTGTTGTAATAACAATCTGTTTTCTTTTTCTTTTAAAGCTTTCTTTAGTTCTGCTGTTCTTGAAGGCCTATGTAGGTATTTTCTTTTTCCTGTGCATTCGTAAGTCCAATGTCCAAACTCCAAGCATTTCTGACATCTTACATGTTGCTTATTTGCTTCACTAAAGAGCAAAAAATAGAATACAAGCCTTAAGCATAAACAATATAAAGTATAAAATAATGTTTGAGATCCAATTCATGAAAATAATCATTTTACACTTTATAGTGTTTATATAAGATTCAATACAATGAAGTTAAAAGCATGGACCTTAGAGTTAAGATAGAGCTGCATACAAATCTTGGCTTCTCAATTCCATTCCAGTAATGATAGACTAGGTAACTCAGATGATTCTCTAGCTCAGAAATAGAAAAGATGTCAAAAAATGTTTTCAACAATCTGCTAGAGGAATCACAGAATCAACAAGGAGGTACAGAATGTTCAAATCAAGATATGGAAGAAGATGGAAATCCAGAGTTAAGTCAACTCTTGTGCTGAAGGTGTCTGCCCATCCCAAGATGGTAAGCATCACTTATTACAAGCCCGGCAGATAAATTTTGTTTCCAGTGTTAAGATCTGAAGAGCTATACCCTAAGAATAAACCAGACATTTTATAGACTGCAGCCCAGCTTCTTTCTAGTTATCTAGAAGACTGAGAAAAATCTCAATCCCTAAAATTTGATTGAGATATAGCAAGGGAAGAAAAATAGATGAAAGAATTAGAAAGGAAAAAATAAAACTGTCATTCCTTATCAATGATGTATTACATACATTGCAAATCCAAAACAATCAACCTAAAAATATTTTGAACTAAGTGAGTTTAGCAAGGTTTTAGATTGGGGTTGGCAAATGTTTTCTGTAAAGGGTCACATAGTAAATATTTTAGGTTTTGTAAAACAAGAGGCGAAATTGTGGATATTATATAGGTACTTATATAGCAGGAGAGAAAACAAATTTTCATAAATTATTTTATGAAAACAATTTTATATGATAGAAGTCTACTAATGAGAGAATGAAATTCTTTTTTGAAGGCTAACATTTCACTCTTTTGGGGTGTTAGTGTTCCTCATCATCAAAATGATCACATATGCACATTTGTAAATAACATTGTTAGCTTATGAGCCTCTAAAAACAGGATTCAGTGACCATGATTTGTGGAACCTTTGGTTAGATATGTCAATATATAAAAATCAATTGAGTTTCGATATAACAAAAAGTTAAATGTTGTTTAAATGAACATTTAAAAAGGTAATATTTATAATATCCTAAAAAAATGCCAAATACCTAGAAATAAATCAAGGAAAAAAATATGCAAGACATCTATGCAAAACACAAACATTACTGAGAGATACTGAACACCTAAGTAAGTAGCTAAATAGAGAGATATACCATATTTATAGATGAGAAAACTTGATATTGTAAAAATGTTATTTCTTCTCTAACTGATCCATAGATTCAAAGCAATGCCATTCAAAATCCCAACAGTTTTTTTTTGGGGGGGGGAGGTGTGGAACTTAACGAGTTCACTCTAAAATGTGTATGAAAATTCAAAAGGCCAAGAATAGCCAAAATACTTCCAGTGAAATACAATACATTGGTACCAATGTTACTGAAAGAAAAAAAAAACCACAAAAAGCATTTATCATAAAGAAAAAAATAGATTACGTTAAAATTAACAATTTCTGCTTGTCAAAACATACTATGAAGAGAACAAAAGGGAAGCTAAAAAGTTGGAAAAGATTTTGCAACATATATATCAAATGGCCTCAACTCCAGAGTATACAAAAAACTCTTAGGAATCAAGAAGAAAATGATAACAGGAAAATAAGATGAAGTAGACAATGGAAAGACAATACAAAAATGGGACTGAGAAACACAAATGAATAAACATAAAAAAGTACTCATTAGTAATCAAAGAAAAGCAAATTAAAACCCCAATAAAATACCACTATACTTCCACCAGAAAGACTGAAATTAAAAATTGGCAACAGCAAGAATATGTAGTATGAGAAACACTCGTCTATTGATAGTAAGAACACAAACTGGTACAACCATTTTGGGAAAAAACATTTACTATAGTTGAAAAGATGCATATTCTATGGCCCAGCAATTCACCTTGTACATATTTAAGCAGTAGAAATCCACACACAACTATACCAGAAAATATGTATAAGAATATTGCCTTTCCTTTTTTTTTTTTAAAAGAAGAGTTTATTAATTTGCTGGCAAATGAGGTTGGCAGACTCCCATCTCAAAGGACTAATGTCCTTACTGCCTTTCCTTTATGTACCTTTTAAAAAAATGTGGAACAATCACAACCTTACAAAAAATTTATAAGTACAATCAGAGAACTATTTTTCTCGAACCATTTGTAAGTTGCCAACCTGATGCCTCATCAACCCAGAATATTTTACTGCATATTTTCTACAAACTTGGATATTCTCCTACATAACAATATAACAATTAAAGTCAAAAAGTTAATGCTGGTACATTCCTACTATTTAATCTTTAGATCCCTTTTAATAGCAAAGTTCAGTTCAGCACCAACAGTATACTTGTTGCCCTGTCTCTAAATTTTGTCTCGTTCAGTATGGAAGAGCTCCTCAGTGTCTTGCTTTTCGTGACCTTGATACTTTTGAAGATTACAGGCCAGTTATCACGTAGAATGTGTTTCAATCTGAGATGGAGGATTTCCTTCCAAGCTTATATCACTTGAGTTGTAGAAGGCTCCAGTTCCTTGCCATGTTAGTCTCTCCACAGTGCCACTTAGAACAGCTTTGCCCAGTGCAAGTGACTAAAATAACTCAAGAAAAGTTAGTCTTTTATAATCTCATCTTGGAAATAACCATCACTTCTGTTGTATTATATTCACCACAGAGACCAACTCTGGCACAATGGGCGGAGATTACGCAAGAGTATACCAGGAGGCAGAGACCGTTGGGGGCCATCTCAGAGGTTGGCTACTGCATCTGGTATCCCTACGTGGTTAGATTCAGGCGAAGTGACACTGTGTACTTCTCATTGTATCCTATCAGGTGACACAGGATTTCAATTTGTCTTATTACCGATGTTCACCAGACTTCACCACTGTAAAGTTACTTTTTGTCCTTCTCTAATTGTGGTGGTCTTAAAATTATGCCCACAAATTTTTTGGTACTCCTCACTTCAAGAGATGGAACTTAATTCCTTTCTCCTTGAGTGTGGCCTGCACTCAGTGACTTACTTCCAACTAACAGAATAAAACTGAATGATGAAGCGTGACTTTGAAGACTAGGTCAGGTAGCTGCCATGTCATGAAGACACTCAAGCAGCTTCTAGAGAGTCCTCTGTGGCAAGGAACTGAGGCCTCCTGCCAATAACTTTAACCTCTGGCAACATCCTGACCACAACTATACGTGAAAGCTTGAGTGAGAATCACTCAGCTAAGTCACTCCTGAATTCTTAACCCACAGAAACTGTGAATTAATGTTTATTGTTGCAAACTACTAAATTCTGGGCGTAATTTATTACATAGCAACTGATAACCAATATAATAATTATATTGTGGGCTAGTACTTGAAAGTCCATAAATATCCTGGCTCCTCATTAAATGATTAGCTTATTTATCAGTATGGATTAATGTTTTTCTATTTTATTCAATGGCTTATAATCCATCATCATCATTTATGTCGATGCTCAAACTATTCCACATTTGGTCTGTGGGAGCCCCTTCAAGCTGGATTCTGTGTTCTTTTGACATGGTTCCTTCATTCTTTGAGTACTCCCTTGTTTCTGGTACAAGGAGGTTTACCTACAGAGAGGCATAAGGAAATTTTGAGAGTGATGGAAGTGTCCTATATCTTGATTTTGGTAGTGGTTACACAACCATACGAATTTGTCAGAACTGTATATTAAAAAAGATGCATTTCACAGTATGTAAACTATACCTCAATAAACCTGACTTTTAAAAAATGCTAGGCTGGGCGTGGTGGCTCACACCTGTAATCCTAGCACTCTGGGAGGCCGAGGTGGGAGGATCATTGCAGGTCAGGAGTTCGAGACCAGCCTGAGCAAGAGTGAGACCCCGTCCCTACTATAAAAATAGAAAGAAATTAGCTGGACAACTAAAAATACATAGAAAAAATGAGCCAGGCACGGTGTTGCATGCCTGTAGTCCCAGCTACTCAGGGAGGTTGAGGCAGAAGGATTACTTGAGCCCAGGAGTTTGAGGTTGCTGTGAGCTAGGTTGACGCCACAGCACTCTAGCCCAGGCAACAGACTGAGACTCTGTCTCCAAAAAAAAAAGGTACACCAGTATAGGGCACTTACCATGAATGGAGCTTGCAAAAGCTGCTCTGGGTGAGTCAATGAGTGAGAGGTGAGTGAATTTGAAGACCTAGCACATTATTGTGGACTTTATAAACACTGAAAACTTAGGCTACACTAAATTTATTTTAAAAATTTACTTTCTTCAATAATAAATTAAACTTTGGTTACTGTAACTTCTTGCTTTATAAACTTTAAAATTTTTTTTAACTTTTTGACTCTTGTCATAACTTCTTATTACAAAAGCTTAAAACACACACTATACAGCTGGACCAAAATATTTTCTTTATATCCTTATTCTATAACCTTTTTAAAGACTAGTCAAGTACAGTATTGAGAAGGGGAAAAAAATAGAACAAGGAGTTTGATCTGTGACTGTGAACAATCAATTGAGATAACTCACTACCTTTGGACCAGACTTTTTTCTATTTTTTAAAATTTTTTTTTTAACTTTTTAAACTTTTTTGTTAAAAATGAAGACACACACATCAGTCTAGGTCTACATACAGAAAGGATCATCAAGACGTCACTAGATGATAGGAATTTTTCTGTTCCATTATAATCTTATGGGACCACCACAGCACACATGGTCTGTCCTTCACCGAAAAGTCGTTATGTGGCACATGACTATGTACAGAGAGAGATCCAGTGACGGCCTGTATGGTTTGGTCCTGAGTTGGTCTTGTTCAACATATTTATAAATGACTTGGATGAGGACACAAATGTGCATACTTATCAAACCTGCTGTTGACACAAAGCTGACAGGGATAGCTAATACGATGGATGACCGAATCAGGATCCAAAGGGTCTTGACAGGCTGGAACTCTGTGCCGGATCTAACAAGATGAAATTTAACAAGGATAAAAGGTAAGTCCGACACTTAAGCACTTAAGTCCAGAAATGAATACAAGACAGGGAAGCCTGACGTGATGGCAATTCAAGTGAAAAACAGGGTTTTTAACTGACTGAAATCACAGCTTGGGTCAAAAGCAGGCAAGTCAGAAGGAAGCAACATCTAACAGTATAAATATGAATTTCCTTTCAGCTCAACTTTTTTTTTTTGAGAGAGAGAGAGGGTCTTGCTCTGTTGTCCCCCCTAGAGTGCAGTGGCATCATCATAGCTCACTGCAACCTCCCAACTCCTGGGCTCCAGTGATCCTCGTGCCTTAACCTCCTGAGTAGCTGGGACTACAGGCACATGCCCAGCTAATTTTTTCTATTTTTATTATAGTACAGATGAAGTCTTGCTCTTGTTCAGGCTGGTCTCGGACTCCTGACCTCAAGCAATCCTCCCACCTCAGCCTTCCAGAGTGCTAAGATCATAAGCCTGAGTCACCGTGCCCAGCCCCAACATAAACTTTTTGATAGATATGAAAAATTTAACAGGCTACTTTGAGAGGTGAGTATATCATTACTGGAGGTCTTCAAGCCAAGTGGATTCCAGTATAAGGTTAATAGAAGAAATGACCTCAAATAGTGCCAAGAGTCTACAATCTACTTAAATACAGGTAGATGAAATTACATTTATAAGGTACAAATAATTTCATTCCAGTTGAGTTAAAGTAGATTGATTAGTTAAGTCCCTGAAAAATCTACTGAATGCGGAGTTCATATTTAGGTTCTTTTTATTTTCCCTTTTCATTTCTCCCCTTTCTTCTATTAGTCCAAAGCCTTTTTTTTGAGCTAGGGTCTCCCTGTTACCCATGCTAGAGTGCAGCAGCTGCATCCTCGTAACTCACTGCAACCTAGAACTCCTGGGCTCAAGTGATCCTCCAGCCTTGGCCTCTCAAAGTGCTAGGAATATAGGTATGAGCCACTGTGCCTGGCCCAAAGACATTTTTTTTTTTTTTTTTTTTTTGAGACAGAGTCTCACTCTGTCGCCCGGGCTAGAGTGCCGTGTGTCAGCCTAGCTCACAGCAACCTCAAACTCCTGGGCTCAAGCAATCCTTCTGTCTCAGCCTTCCGAGTAGCTGGGGACTACAGGCATGCACCACTGTGCCCAGCTAATTTTTTCTATATATATATATTTTTTAGTTGGCCAATTAATTTCTTTCTATTTTTAGTAGAGACATGGTCTCGCTCTTGCTCAGGCTGGTTTTGAACTCCTGACCTTGAGCGATCTGCCTGCCTCAGCCTCCCAGAGTGCTAGGATTACAGGCATGAGTCACCACACCCGGAAGACTTTTTTTTTTTTAATTAAAGAATGACATTAAGTACTTTCTCACTTCTCAAAATTAGCTTAAAAAGTTTTAAACTTGCTACTATAGAAGTAATATATGCTCCTTATAAATAAAATCAAACATTTTTGATGAATATAAAATTAAAAGTAAAGGTTCTTCTCTTGCTTTCCTCCCAAATATATCCTCAAAACTCTCCTGGACTCCCCTAGCCTCTAAAGGCCCTTCCTTCTCTGAATCCTTTGGGGATTTATAGTCTATATACACAATAGCTTTTATTTATTTATTTATTTATTTGAGACAAAGTCTCACTCTGTTGCCCCGGCTGGAGTGCTGAGTTGTCAGCCTAGCTCACAGCAACCTCAAACTCTTGGGCTCAGGCGATCCTCCTGCCTCAGCCTCCCGAGTAGCTGAGACTACAGGCATGCGCCACCATGCCCAGCTAATTTTTTCTATATATATTTTTAGTTGGCCAATTGATTTCTTTCTATTTTTAGTAGAGACGGGGTCTCGCTTTTGCTCAGGCTGGTTTCAAACTTCTGACCTTGAGCGATCCACCCGCCTCAGCCTCCCAGAGTGCTAGGATTACAGGCTTGAGCCACCACGCCTGGCCCACAATAGCTTTTATTATATACCACATGTTTTCTTTCTAATAAGACCAGAAACTCCTAAAGATTTGTCTTTTACTTCTGTGTAGTTCATGTACTAAATAAGGCTCACTGTAGAAATAAATGAAACATTTAGCTTTCTGATACTTCTGAAACAAGAAATAGTAATATTATTTAGATGCTAAGTCTTATTGTCACTTCATATTTACAGGGGACATTGGTTGGTTTTGCCAATCTATTTTTTTTTCTTTATTTTTTTTTGTTTGTTTAAATTCACTTTTCTTTTTTCTTTTTTTAATTTTTCCCCCTCAAAAGCAGCAATTACAAATTTTGCCAATCTAGCATTCATTTGCTTCCTCTGACCTACTTACCCAGCTCATCATTGGTTTATGGTCACCCATTCAATTGTACTGGGAGGAGAATGAAATGACTAAATCAATCAGAGGTTAACAATCCCATGGCCATGGTTCAGGGTGGGGAGTGTAATCCAATCTAGAACAAAGGAGTGCAATCAAATTGAAGCTGAAAGGATATAAAGGACCCTAGATACTTTAGCCATCTAGGGACCAAAGGAGAGACCTTATCCAAGTATATAGCCAACAACCAAAAGAGCAAGCCTGAGAGAGAAAGAAGGAGAAATGGGACCCTGGTGACATCATTTAGATCCTCTTGCCTTGGCCTCCCAGAATGCTAGGATTACAGGTGCCCACCAGCTACACCATTTTTTTTTTAATTTTTATAATTTTATTTTTTTTTATAGTCCATGAAGACAGATTCCTAATGGCTACACCATTCTTGATCTCAGAAGTGTCTGATTTCAAAGCCGCCTTCCTCCACCAAGCCTACTACTCTGATTCCCTAAGTCTTTATCCTACACGGAACTCTTCTCATCAGGCCTAAGAGGTACAGTGGATGGAGAGAAGGAAAAGGGCTCTTTGAATAAAAAATAAAATAAAAAGAAATATAAACAAAGAAACATGTTAGCAGGCTGTGAGCTATATATTATAGACATGCAAATGGTGATGGTATGAAATGCTGAATGAAAAACTGGCAGATGTTGTTTGGATGTGCAGGTTGGTAGAAGAAAGGTTTTACAAGAAAGGGGCATCTGCGATAATCCTTGCATTATCTGTCCACTATAAATCTCTTCTGCCACTGTCCCTTGCTCATTAGGCACAATGACCATCTTCCAGTTCTTAAAAACTAAGTTCCTCCCAGACTCAAAGCATTTATGCCACTGTCTGGATGCTCTTTCCCCAAATCCTCTCATGACTGCCTCCCTTCTCCCCCTTTCAATCCCTGTTCCAATGCCACTTCTTCAGAGATGCCTTTCCAATCCCACCAACCTGAAGCGGACCTTTCCCTCTTTCCATCACAACTTATCTCCGTCAAAGCTCTTACAACCGGCTGCATTGACTTAACTCGTTTAGTTTATTAACCGTTTCCACCGTTGATACGTAAACTCCCTTAAAACAGGGATTTTTGTCTTGAACATCCGTTTTTCTTTATACCCGAATTCGAGCTCAGAGTAGAAATAGGTACTAAATCAATTAATACTTATTGAAGGAGAGACGACAGCTTAGAAGAGTCGGCTTTGTAGGCAGGCTGTTCCTCAAGAAGCCGCCAGAAGGGAACAGAAAAAGCCAGCTGGGCTGGAAGCTGACGGGAGCTGAAGGTTCACGTCAGCGGGAAGGAAGGTGGCGGACCACGGCTTCGGGCTACCCACACCCACGCGTGGAGCTGGCGGAGGGGCATAAACCACTGAACGCCCAACTCCTGGACCTTCCCTTCGTGAAAGGCGAACGCGACGGCTCTCATCAGACCCGGCTCTGTCCCACCCCGCGGGCCTCACGCGACTGTCCTCCGCGGAAACGCCAACCTACGGTCACCAAACTTATCTCCTGGGCCCGAACCCAACGGGGGCTGGCAGCGTGTTTGAGAAACGGCCACCCTCCGCGGGTCCCCACAAGGAATCCGACACCCGCCTGCCGATGCGTGTCTCCCGCCCCCAGCCCGCCCCGGGCCCCCGTCGGACCCTCCTCACTTACGCTTGTCTCCGGGCTATGAGCCGATGCATGGGAGTCGCCATCTTAGCGCGGCCCCAGCCTGCCGCGCGGGCTTTTGGGAAACTCCTCGGAGGGGGCGGGGACTTCGGGACGCCGGCGGCCGTAGACGTGGGCGGGGCCAGCCGGGCCTCAAGGGCTTCTGGGGCGGCGTCTTCGTGGAGGCGGTGGGCGGGAAGGGGCGGGACTGTGGTGTCTCCAGGGCGAGTTTGGATTGTTGGCCCTCGAACAGGGGTTTGTTTGAAGGATAGGTGGGGCAGAACATTCTCGAACGAGGGATGCGGACACTCTGCAGTGTTCAGAAAATTAGAAGTCTGGAGAATAAAATAGGAATGAGCCGAACAGGGTTGAGATCATTAATTCAAAGAGTGACTTGAGCAAACCATAAAGTGCAAACATATGTTAATTATTTCTATTTTGTATATATTCCACAGCGATGTTAGTGATGTTATCAGGACCAAATGAGACTCTTGAAGTAAAGCTGTTTTGTCAACTGGAAAAGGACCATACAAACATTTTAGGATATTTTAGCTACGCCTTCATTTAGTATCAGCTCATGGAGAATTTGTTCTCTTAAATCCACATTGTTTGAAATACACATAACTTTCTGAAAATACATGTGTTTGTTTCTGTATCGTCCATTTTTTTTTTTTTTGAGACAGAGTCT
>VBSM01003190.1:726768-744706 GCA_008086735.1 Cheirogaleus medius
AAAAAAAAAGAACAGATAAAATCGATGCTCTCTTGATCTTTGCATTGGCTTTTGCTTTCCATATTGTTTCTGGGTATTGAACTCTATTGGGTCATTTCTCTGCTATCATTCTGTGCGCATCTACACCTTAATAGCGCTGCACTTTCGCGTTAATACGTTTCAACTAGAGTTTTGGCCTCAATTGTTAACGGCCCAGGACTTGCTTTGCCCTCTGGAACCTATAGTAAGTTATGGGACTAGTATGGACACAGCTCAAAAAAATGGTGAGTTACCAGATCTTTTCCTGTTAGAGTAAGAGCTGCCTTTTGAATACATACAGGTACCTTTCAATCCATTGCTCATGTTCTTGGACAAAACCTTGTAAGAAGCTCCATATTATTTGTCAGGTTCTCAATATGGCTGTTCAGAGCTTTCAGTTCTAAGGCCCATCATTTTCACCCTGAATTTTTGTCACACTTAAGCAGGTTTCTGGCCAAAATATTATAGTTGCTCTATATACTAGTTTCATCTTTATTACTCAGAAGGCTCACATTTCCCTTCTACTTGTCAAATTTCTATGTCCCTCCCCCTTTTTTTAGACCTAAGCCAGGTGCTTCCCCTGAAAACCCATCCCAGAACCCAAAACTATCATTTGGTGTCCTTTTCCTGAGTATGTTTGTAGTCTTAACAACTTTATTGAAGTATAATTCACAAACCATAAAGTTCACGCATTTGAAGTGTACAATTCAGTGGTTTTTCGTGTAGTCAGTGCAACCATTGCCACATTCAATTTTAGAACTTTTTTTTTTTTTTTGAGACAGAATCTCACTCTGTTGCCTGGGCTACAGTGAGTGCCGTGGTGGTGTCAGCCTCGCTCACAGCAACCTCAAACTCCTGGGCTCGCGCAATCCTCCTGCCTCAGCCTCCCGAGTAGCTGGGACTACAGGCATGCGCCACCATGCCCGGCTCATTTTTTCTGTATATTTTTAGTTGGCCAATTAATTGCTTTCTATTTATAGTAGAGACGGGTCTCGCTCTTGCTTAGGCTGGTTTCGAACTCCTGAGCTCGAGCGATCCACCCGCCTTGGCCTCCCAGAGAGTTAGGATTACAGGCGTGAGCCACCGCACCCGGCCAATTTTAGAACATTTTCATCACTCCCCTGCAAAACCCCCTGTACCCATTAGCAGTCAAACCCCATTTTACCTGTTGTTTATATTTTTTAACAATGGGTAATGTATTTTAATTTGCATTTCCAGGGTGTGTGTTGCACATTGAAGTTTTTTTTAATGCATTATAGTTTGTTTTAAAGCATTTTAGCATTAATTTCCTGTTTGATATTGTCATCTCTCGATGCTAGTTTCCTTCATCTGTAAAGATAGTATCCCTAAGAAGTTAAAAAAACACCGAGGCTTGGTCCTTTCCTGCCTAAAATTGAATATACTTTAGCTCCAAAGGGGACACGGTGTTGGAAGAGAATCTCAAATATTGGGAAGAACAGTGTTCCTATCTTTTAGATTATTATCATATGCTCCTATTTTTCTTGTAGACAGCAACTACAACAGTAGTTTTACCATGAATTCCATTCTTTGAAAGTTGTTTCAGTTAAAGAATTTAATCTTCCCAGATGACAATTAAGTTTGCCTCAAAGACTGATAGATGACCATATACACCTTGCAATTGTGATAAGAAAATGCCGTTTAAATACTTTAAGTAATTTTTCTTATGTTTTTCCTATGTTTTCCTTTGTATTCCCCATTAATTTATAGGAATGCTACACATTGAAGTAATTTCTGAACTATGATTTGAATAATTCTGATTTCTGTGTTGGAGCCTTGGGCTAAATAGAAAGTGGGGGCAGAAAGGTGGATTTTTGTAGAAGTTATGAAAGACTGGAGTTGGATTTTATAGGTACCCAGAATGTGTGATGTAGGTTTGTTTTAATGTGAGAATGGAAATGAGATGTAAAAGTACCTTGTTTTCAAATTGTTGGTGTAGCAATCTGGGTACAGTTTTTGAGGAGCTAACATGGAAGAGACCTTTGCCTTTGCTCCAAATTTAGGCTTCCTTTATTTTATTAGATAGTGCCTCCAATATGGCAGCCATTGTGCCAAGCACTGGAGTTACTATGGTGAACAAATAAACGTCATGCCATCGTGGATATGGTTAGTGGAAGAAGCCAGATGCTAAACAAAAGTTTATAGTAATTACTAATTGTGGTAAAGGGCAAGATGGAAAAGTACAGAAAATGACGAGAGTATAGTAGGGGTATCTAATTTAAATAGCATGTCCAGTCGAAATGGAATGTGCTCTGAAAGAAGTGCTATTTGAGACCTGGAGGATGAGAGAGAGGATGATGGAAGTCATGATGAGTTTGAGGAAGAGATGTTGTAGGCAGAAGGAGCAGCAAGTGGGAAGACCTGTGGCAAGAAGAGCTTCTTGGCGCATCTGACAGATTGAAAGAGTCATGGCTACTCTTTAGCCACTTGAGAAAATGGTATGATCTGAATCTGGGGAGTTAGGCAGGGCACACTAGGTTATGGCAGGGCCTTGTAAATCATGTTAAGGATTTTTTTCTAGGTGTAGTTGGAAGTCATCCTATTAATGCTTTAAAAAATGTGATTGGCTTTTTTTTTTTTGAGACAGATTCTCACTCTGTTGCCCGGACTAGAGTGCTGTGGCGTCAGCCTAGCTCACAGCAACCTCAAACTCCTGGGCTCAAGCGATCCTCCTGCCTCAGCCTCCCGAGTAGCTGGGACTACAGACATGCACCACCATGCCCGGCTAATTTTTTTTTTTTTTTTTTAAGTTGTCCATCTAATTTCTTTGTATTTTTAGTAGAGATGGGTTCTTGCTCTTGCTCAGGCTGGTCTCGAACTCCTCCCACCTCCGCCTCCCAGAGTGCTAGGATCACAGGTGGTGATTGGCTTTTGTGTGGAGAATGGGTTTATTTGAGAATGGCAAGAGAAGTAGGATGACACTTCAGAGGCTATTGCAATATTTATTACCTGTGGGAGTTGTCATGGGAGAGAAATGGGTGGCTTTGAGACAAATTTTGGGATTTTCAATTCTGAGCATTTGTGTTGGCATTTTTTTGACTATAGACTTTGGAATTCAATGGAAAACCCATTTTTATATTTAGCTGGATTATCATAGTAGAAAGGGTACAACCTTAAAGCTTCTTTGGAATAAAAATGTAACCAGACTGCCAGACATTACAGAAGCTAATTGGACCGTACTTTCCAAAATTAACTCAAAATGAGTTACTTCTGAAAATAATTCTGTGAATGAATTGTTTATATTATCATTTTCTTGGACATGAAATAAATAAAACAATGTATTAGGAATTTGAAGAGGTGAAATGGTCTGTTAATAACTGCTCTTGAAGAGCACAAAAGCTGCAAAGTGTGTATAGTTTCTGGTTAACTGGAAGATTGACATCGAGTCCCTTATTTGTGCAAGAAAAATATTCCTCTTTGAAGTGAATGTCTTTACATGTTATGTAGCTCTGAGTAAAGCAGCAGGATGACTTGGATCTTGTGGGTTGGAAAAAAAGTTGATTTGTTAACTAAAGCTTCAGACTGGTTATATCACCCTCCTCATTTGTCTAATTGCAGAAGTAATGAAAGTTGTTTCTTAGAATTAGAAATAAAATAACTTGTATACAAAATTGGTAGAAGTAATTTACAGGAACTTTATGTCATTAGGTTCCAAATTGGGTTTCTTAAAGTTTACTGTTACTACTGTTTAAGAGGCCAGAGAGTCTCCCTCTGTTGCCCAGACTGGAACTCCTGGTCTCAGGCAGTCCTCCTTCCTCAATCTCCCAATTAGCTAGGACTACAGGTGTGTGCCATCATGCCCAGCTTTTTAAAAAATTTTTCTGTAGAGATGGAGTCTTGAGCTCCTGGCTTCCAGTGATCCTCCTCCTTTGGCCTCCCAAGTGCTGAGATTACAGGCATGAACTGTTGTGCCTGGCAAAACATTTTTTTTTGACTTAACAAAGTACTTGTTTGCTGTAATAATAAAAACACTAAAGTGCTAAAGCAAAATTTTCTTCTTCTGATTACTTACTGCTTGCTGTGTATCTTTCCGTACCTTTTTCTTGACTTCTACAAGTATACATATAGATTGTATGTGTATTTAAATAAGATCATACTTTTGTAGCTGTTTTACTATATTTTAGACATTTTTTTCAAAGTCAGTAAATATGAATTTACCTTCGTAAATATGTAATATTCCATATTATGGCTGTAACAGATTTTCTTCAAACAGGTTATTTCTAATTTTTTTGCTCTTACAAATAGTACTTCATCAAGTAGTCTTGTATAATATATTTATATTAACGTGTTAATGCTTTTATTTTTGTTGGATTTCCAGAAGTGAAATTGTTGGGGCAAAGTATACTGTATATGTGTAAAGTTCCAGTAATTATTGCCAGAATATTTAAGGGATTAAAATTTAAGAGATTAATTTACATTAGGAACATCAATGATTTCTCTACCTAATTGAAAGTTATGAGTATTATAAAGAGTTAAAACTGTATAGCTGGTACCTTTTTCTTGGTGCTTAGAATAGTGATTTGCATATAGTAAATATAGTATTTGCTAGTATTGCTGTTACTTTTTGTATATTTTTATTAATGCTTTTTTTTTGAGACAGTCTCTCTGTTGCCCGGGCTAGCATGCAGTGGCATCACTACAGCTCACAGCAACCTCAAGCTCCTGGGCTGGAGCGATCCTCCTGCCTCAGCCTCCTGAGTAGCTGGGACCACAGGCCCGTGCCACCACGCCTGTCTAATTTTTCTATTTTTTGTAGAAGACAGGTTCTTGCTCTTGCTCAGGCTGGTCTTGTATTAATGCTTTTTATTACTGGATTGTAAGGACAGTAAGTTAAATCCATGGAAGTTTACCCTTTGAGTTCTACAGCTGTGTACTTTTAATGTGCAAAGCTTAGTGATTGAAGCATTTGCTGTGTTTTAGGAACTGCAGATCTCAGAAATATGAATTGTTGGTATCAACTCTTTTTGGTACTTTCTAGTTTATGACTAACACAATAACCAGCGAGTACTCTGATTAATGTAGTATCCATTTTCATGCCAGTTTTCCTACAGGTCTTATTTGATAGTCAAATTATTATGGGTTCTCTCAAAAGCTCATTTTCTTCTATTTAAGAAAGTGAATTTGGGCCGGGCGTGGTGGCTCACGCCTGTAATCCTAGCACTCTGGGAGGCTGAGGCGGGAGGATCACTCAAGGTCAGGAGTTCGAAACCAGCCTGAGCCAGACCCCGTCTCTACTAAAAATAGAAAGAAATTAATTGACCAACTAAAAATATATGCAGAAAAAATTAGCCTGGTATGGTGGCGCATGCCTGTAGTCCCAGCTACTTGGGAGGCTGAGGCAGTAGGATCGCTTGAGCCCAGGAGATTGAGGTTGCAGTGAGCTAGGCTGACGCCATGGCACTCACTCTAGCCTGGGCAACAAAGTGAGACTCTGTCTCAAAAAAAAAAAAAAAAGTGAATTAGAACAACAGCTGTCATAATATCCTGAAAGTAGTTCTTACATACGTTTATAAATGTGAAACTACCATTTAAGGGTCTGTGCCAGTTGCAGCGGTTCATAATAGCCTATCAGAAGGTGCACGAATATTTGGTCAATAGTATTTCTTACCCAGGAAAGGGAGAACAATGCTAAAAAAGGATACAATTTCTGGGACTTAAAGATTAGAACAGAGGAATCTTGAACTTGATTTGAATTGACTTCCTGTGCTGCCAACCTGTAATTTGGAAGGGAGGAAAAGTGTTATCATTCAAACAGCAAGTGTGTGAGTACTTCTTATGGTTTTAGCGGCATTGACTTGGCATTGTGTGTAGTATAGAGGAAATGTAAAATAAAGATTCCTGTTGCCTAGAGATGTAATCACCCTAGGTGAAAATATGAATGACATAAAGCAAGAGTAAATAGAGTAAGAGTCTAATTATGGACAAGGTTACACAGTACAGACATACAATACCATGTTCAAAGGAGAGGTACATGGCAGGGGGCTAGATGAGGAAAGGCTTGAATGGGACTTGAGCACATAGGATTAGAATACATGGAGGAACGGATTGAGACAGTAAGGTATAGAAGGAGGAATTAATTTAACAGAGTTTGGGAGTATAAGAGTATGTATGTATGGGATTTGGAGTCTGATAGTCCTGAGTTTTGAATCCTGGCTCTAGTATTTACTAGTTTAGTTATGTTTCTAGACACATTAACTTGACTTGAATTGGCTCTTCATCTATGAAATAGGGTTAATAATAGTTCTTTTCTCAGAATATCTTGGAGTATCAAGTGTAGAATGCTCAGCACACTGCCTGGCACACAAAGGCTCTCTAATGAAAGCTGTGAAACAAGGGAGCTTGACCTGCTTGGATGAAATAGGCTTCCTGCTACAGATAGGGGCTGGATGCAAGCTGTGTGCAAGAAGTTAATGGGGAATGGGAAGGAGAGAAATTTCCTTTAAATATTCTTGTAATGCCCTTTTCATGTTAATATCCTGAAGGAATAATTGAGCCACAGAAGAGGAGAAGCAAACTGAAAGGGGTATTTTAATTTTGCATTTTTAGAACTTACTAGATTTATTAGAATTGCATAGAAATATTTACCTAAATGCTAATAGTGGCCACCTGTGGTGGGGAGGGTTGTGGAATTACAGATAATGTTTGTTTTTTTCCTCCATGCTTGTTTGTTTTCTAATTTTCTTCGACGAACTTGTACCAGAAAACATTGAACTAGGTTACAGTGCTGGCCCTAATATTCAACGTAATCTATTTATGCTTTCATCTCATGTAAATAGTAGGTTTCTTTGTGTAAGCTTTTAGTTCAGAATCCTTCAGTTTGTGCTGTTTTACATACTGACCCAATCCAGCAAATTGATCATATTTTGTTTTTCAGTTGTTCTTTCTTAATGGAAGTAGTAGGACCTTTTTTTTTTTATTCCACATCAGTAGGTAATTTTAAAGATGACTGACAGGATTTTAGTTGACTGTTTGAGAAGATGAAACAGGACTTTAATAGCATAGTGGCTCATGCCCGTGATCCCAGCACTTTGGGAGGCCAAGGTGGGAGGATCCATTGAGCCCTGGAGTTGGAGGCTGTGGTGAGTTATGATCACACCACTGCACTCCAGCTTGAGTGACAGACTGAGATCCAGTGTGTTTTAAAAAAAAAAAAAGCAAACTAGTTAGTATATTTTTGCATGAAAACTAGACTGTGGCTTCATTGGAGCTATAATAATAGCTACTATTTTATTATCTGTGATGTGCCAATCTCTGAAATAGGCCCTTTAAAAGTGGGTCATCAAATTTAATCTATAGCCATCCTATGAGCCAGGTGCTGTAATTTTAGAGATGAGCAAATCAAATCGCAGAGATTAAGCACCAGAGGTGACACAGCTAAAAAGGCAGAAGGATTTGGGCAGACCCAGACTGTCTGATTCTAGAGCCTGTGCTCTTTTAACTGTAGAGTGTTCAAATCAGCCAATTGATGACGAAGTGGAAGTGCTAAAGATTTCTCTTGTGCAGTAGTTGGCTTGTTGTTATAGAGCTTTAGATGTAAGAATTATGTACTGATATTGGTGATTTTTGTATGGCGTGGTAAGAAAAGTGTAAAATTTTTCTATACTTGAAGAATTATACCTTTTTTGAGGTTTAGTTGCTATATTATGTGGTACAGATTGAAGCTTCATTAGTGACATTTAATTGCTTTGTAAGAAGTTGGGAACTATTTGCTGTGTGAATGTATAGACCAAGAAAAAGAAAGATGAATAATTTGAACTGAGACATTTATTTGGCTCTTCAAGATGTATGAAACATTTCTATTGCTGTTTAGAATGCAGATGTAGATTTTTAAAGTAAGTAAAAATATTGACTTCAAGGAGAATATTGTCTAGAGCAATATTGTCTAAGGAACATTATTTGAGGAAATAATGTTCTGTCCAATAGAACTGTCTAGGATGATGGAAATGTTCTCTGTATTGTCCAAAACAGTAGCCACAAGCCACCCTTGGGTATTGAGCACTTGAGATGTGGTCAGTGGACTGAAGAACTGATTTTTAAATGTTAATTTTAAATAGTTTAAATTTAAATAGCCACATGTGGCTAGTGGCTACTTTATTGGACAGTGTGTGTCTATAACCGAAGACCCCAAATTTTATTAGATTATATATTTTACATTGAGACACCTGGTATATATATGCACAACTGAAAAAAAAACTTCATTTAAACAGCGTATACTTCTATATACAGTGCATGCTGGTATTTTCTATTTAAGTTGTTCATGACTTCTCCAACCCTCAGTTAATTTTAGACTCATACATAGGTTGTGATCTGTGGTTTATTAAACACTGTTTTAGAAGGAAAAACAAATATGTTAGCATTCATAATGCAGTTCACTTTGTGGTCAGTGCTAAGTAGAAATTAAGTCAAGTCTAGTAAGTTTTAAGAGATTAAATAGAAATGATTAATTTGTACTTGGGACGGTTGGATTGGAAAGGCATTACAGACAAATTAGGTGATATTCCTCGAGAACAAGTGAAGGACCAGGGCATTTCAGGTATGAAAAGTGCCATGAGCCAAGAAGGCAGATTGAAACTTTATCTAACTTCTGTTGGCTCACAGTGTGGGCGAGATGTGGCTGGAAAATAGGGTGGGGTTGGGTTGAGAGAGGCCTTAGGCTCCATATTAACAAATCTGGGCTTTATTTGTTGGTAGTTGGTTTTGTTTGGAAGGTAATTAGAAGTGTTACTGAGGTGGAATAAGGAATTAACGCTTCAGCAGGACTTACAGGACAGTTGGGAACATTGATGTCTTTTCTTCTTAGGGCTAGCAATTGTTTTGAGGAGATGAAGGTTTGCAAAAAAGGGCTGCAGGAAACAACAAGATAAATAACACTGCCTTTTAGTTGTGTTGGGATTGAGGTCTTGGTAGGATGTACCTTAGAAATTCAGATCTGGTAATTTTTAGAAAGGTAGGTTTGCCCATTCTTAGGCTTAGGCTAGGCAGCATTTTTGGGCTGGAGGGAGTGAACATAGTGGGTAAGATTGCTTTGGGCACTTTCCTAAAGAGCATCGTGGGCTTTGAGAGGAGGAGAGACATGTAAGTGGTTCTGAGATTTTTTTTTTTAATCTAAAATAAATACTAAAGTGATTGGTGGCATATTTGTGGAAAGGCTTAGCTTAACCCTTGTGTCAAGATTTGGAGAAATTCTGATGAGATCCCAGGCTGTGCCGTGTTCTTCCCACCAATTAATACAGGCCACAGCTGCCCTCAACTGCCCTGAGAGATGACTCACAGAGATCCTTAGTCCATGGTCGGAAAGGGCCACTGGAGCCCAGAGAGGCCCAGCATTCTGCCAGTTTTTACAGGGCCAGTAAGTTTATGTAAATCAAAGAATTCTACTGAATTGATAGGTCATTTATCAATGTGTAGTCAGATAAGTCCTGAGGCTGTATGGATCCAGAGCCCTTATTTATGTAAGTATGAATGAATGAGATGGGGTTTTGCTCCATCACTCAGGCTTAAGTGCGGTGGTGCTATCACAGCTTACTGCGACCTTGAACTCCTGGCATCAAGCCGCCCTCCTGTCTCAGCCTGCCGAGTAGCTAGGACTACAGGCATGTACCACCACACCTGGCTAATTTTTTACAAATCTTTTTGTGGAGATGGGGTCTCACTATGTTTCCCAGGCAGGTCTCAAATTCCTGGCCTCAAGTGATCCTCCCACCTTCGCCTCCCGAAGTGCTGGGATTACAGGCATGAGCCACTGCACTCTGCTGACTTGAAAGTTCAAGGGAGGATAGAGAGGTTCAAAGCTGGAGTATAAAATAGGAAGACATGATCTAGACTTCTGTTGCTTTCAGATTGCTTGACCCTAGATAAATTTACTTATTAATATCTTTTTGGACTCAGTTTCCTGTCCTGTAAAATGGGGTTAAGATAGGGTAAGATGCTTCTGAGGATTAAATGCAATAAGCAATTGATACACTCCTTATTATGAAAGCAGTAGAAGGAAGAGAAGGCTTCATAGCTTGAGGGGGAAGTGGACTCTGGGAAGAGCTGTCTTTTAGGGTAATGATGTGACAGGGCAGGATTCCAGAGGGGTTAGAATGAAAAACATAGGGGCCAAGGTAGCAAAAGCATACACTCCAAGATAACTGACTTTTTAAGCTTACATGCATTACTTTTTACTTTCAAGCAGGTTTCAGTTTTCAGCAGGTTTCCACAAGACAGTGTATGAATTGTCGATTTGGAAGAATGTTCAGAAGTGAGAATGAAGCTCCTTGTTAGAAATTCTGAGTCCTTGGAAGCTAGTTCTAGAAAAATTACTTTTTACTTATATGTAGTAAAGTGGCAGTTGTTTTCAGGGTTTGTAGACTATATTCTTGGTGAAGTTATGAGTTGTAAAAACGAGAAGAACATTTAATTGATATATTGATGTGAGGATACGTTATTTTATACTGGGATTTTGAACACAAGACTTGAAAAATAATAATTAGAGGATGGTGGAGACTGGACAGGTAGTTATCACATCAGATTGTCCTCCAACAACTAAACGACAGGGCTCTGAAGAGGCCGCCTATTTCGTGGACAGATTAACTCAATAGAAAGATCAAAATCATAGACTTGTATACTGTTAAAATACACGGCTGAGGCTCAGAAATCTTGGCTGATGTGGATTTGGGTGTAATACTGCAATAAGACTTGATTCTTTAATGTTTGTTTTATCTTCTAGGGCTTGCATTTCTTTTGGTCCTAAGAATCGTTCAATTGGAGCAGCGGCTAAAAGCCAGGTAGAGTTTTGTTTTTTCTTAAAATGACTTATTTCTCTGGTTCGTTCATCCATTGGTTCAGCATCTAGTTTAGTGCCTATTATGTGCCCAGCACTGGTGGGCTTTAGGTATACAACTGACAGAGACAAGACGTGAGCCCTGTTTTCATGTATAGTTGGCCCTTCGTATCCTGTGGGTTCTGTGTCTTGGATTCAACCAACCGAGGACTGAAACTATTCTGGGGAAAAAACCAATAAAAAATAACACAAATAAAAACAATACAGAATAACAACTATTAATATATAGCATTTATATTGTATTAAGTATTATAAGTAATCTAGAGATAATTTAAAGTGTACAAGTGGATGTGCATAGGTTATATGCAAATAATATGCCATTTTATATGAGGGACTTGAGCATTTGTGGATTTTGGTATAATCATGGGGTGGAGGTGTCCTGGAACCAAACCCCTGTGTATACTGAGGGGTGACTACATGGGTGAGAAGCAAATAGATTTAAAATAGCATTAGCTGTATAATCTGTTTAATGCAAACTGCTAGGATGTATTTTGCCCAGATTTTGTTTAAATGAGGGTTGCTTGTTCCTTGATGTTTTAAATGCTCCTCAAAGTCTGTCTTGTTGGGCCTTTCATCTTATTCACATTTAAGGCCAGTGTTGATCTTGTTAATCAAGTTTCTCAAGGAAGGAAAGAAAGCGTACTTCTAGAATCCCGTTGAAGGACTTGCTGTTAGTTTACTCTAAACCAGGAACCTGACATATTTGCTGGTTTCTGAGTTACCAGAGCAGAGAACCCTAAGAGTTCTGTTATCCTGAGTATCTGAGGTCTTTGTAAAATTAAGGAGTTGCCTTTTTGACCTTTTTATGGTTCAGTCTGGAGCAACATACAGAGTGAATAACTGTCTCTTTTTTCTGAGCTGGGCAGGGCCTAAGATTTATGAACCTGAGAAAATAGTGCTTGGCCAATTGGTTTTTAATTAAATTGGCTGTTTTATAGTCTTATTTTTTAAATGTTCAAGATATTTTAGAAGGCAGTAGATAGCAAAAACAGGGCTATTTTGAAATGTCCTTCCTTCTAAAATTCCAATGAATTCTTGTTTTTAAACCTGCTTTCATTATTGAGAATAGTTACTGTTCTGAACTGGCTGCCCGGCTCTAGGTTGACATAGTTCTTATGTTACAGTTTCCATTTGGCAGCTTACTCTAGCAGGGCCTGATTTTGGAGGCCTCATTTGTTTTACAAAAGGACTTCTGTGCTTGCCTTTTGACCTAGCCGATGCAGGGGAGCGCTGTGATATATTCTTTGTGGGCTTGTTGTATCTCTTGCATTGGGAAGAGAGGCCTCTGTAAATCTAAAGTACAAGTTCATCCTGAAACTTGTTAAAAGTCTTTGTCAGCATTTCCCCCACATAAGTTATAATCGGTTATTCTAGAGGAATAAGAAAATGTAGATATAAAAGCATAAGGAATTTGGAATTAACCTGTTCAACCATTAGCTACAAATCACGGTTACTATCTTTTTATTTTTATTATAATTCTTTTTCAGAGACAGGGTCTTGCTCTGTCACCAGGCTGGTGTGCAGTGGTATGCTCATAGCACTCTATAACCTTGAACTCTGGGCTCAAGTGATCTTTTCCACCTCAGCCTCCTAAGTAGCTAGGACTATAGGCACGTGCCACCTTGCCTGGCTAATTTTTAAATTTCTTGTAGAGGTGGGGATCTCACTATGTTGTCCAGGCTGGTCTTGAACCCCAGGCCTTAAGTGATCTTCCTGCCTTGGCTTCCCAGAGTACTGGGATTACAGATGTGAACCACTGCACCGGCCAAATATTTTAATGTATAACCCTTTGTACTATTTCTAAGCATGTGTATCTTTTTTTTCCCCTAAGAAAGTGAGATCATACTGTATAGACATTTCTCTTTCCACCCTCTATAAATCCTTATCTATTGTATGGAATTTCATTGTATGGATATACCATAATTTATTTAACAATTTCCCTGATATAACCATCCAGGCTGTTTCTAGGCTTCTGCTATTATAAATAATACTCTCAGTATCCTTTGGCATTCATTTTTGTGTACTTAGTTTGATCTTTTTGCTTTATGAGAAGTTTCTTTACCTAGAATTTCTAAATTGACACATTTTGCCAAATTGGTTCATGGAAAGTGTGAACCATAGCTATAGGCAATTTTTAAAAGCTAGAAGTCATTTTATGTCAATGTCTGTTAGAAGTTTAGGAACAGAGAACACTTCATGGAGAAGTGGGAAGAGCTGGGCCTCGGTCTGAGCCTGCCACGGTGAGACCAGTGCAAGTCCCTCGTTCCTTTTCATGCTCTCGGGCACCACTTAGGGAGATTTAGTGTATGAAGAAACGAAACCAGGAAGGAAACTGATATTAAAATGATGCTAATTTAATCTAAGGCTGTTGAAAATAAAAAAAAAATTAATAGTGGTGTTTTGACTCTTTGATATTTTTGTCTTAGGTCATTTCCAATGCAAAGAACACAGTCCAAGGATTTAAAAGATTCCATGGCCGAGCATTCTCTGATCCATTTGTGGAGGCAGAAAAATCTAACCTTGCATATGATGTTGTGCAGCTGCCCACTGGATTAACGGGCATAAAGGTAAGGTTCCCAAGTTAATGCCTTACGATTAAAATGCAGTATTCTATCAGTTCCATATATATCCATACCTTTCTGATGCCAAGTTGTAATGAAAATGCTTACAAATGCTTAGGAAAAGCTTTTGCTGGTAAAGACTATTGACATTTTTTGAAGGGTCTGGAATTTGGTTGGAGCTATTGGTGCTGTTCATATGGGTTGGAGGCTTGGAGAGATGGTTTGAAGTTAACACTGCCTTTGCTGCTTGTTTCAGTCACTGATGCAGTGGCCTTTCTGGTATGAGTTTAGGGAATGACTTCTGGAAGAGCAGGCAGAGGAATCAACACTGAAGTCACTAGCAGATATATGCTCATAATGTTAGCAGTAAGACTTAGGTTGGAAAGATAGTCTTTTGGGGAAAGTGAATTTGGTCTTTGATATCTCTAGGTCATCTAGAGGAGTCTGTTTCTGAAGTGTGAACTGATCACACAAAAGAAGTGAGGGGCTGGGAGATGGGTAGGGTGGACACCTCTGCCTCTCTTGTACTCAGGGGTGGGAAGAAAAGTCCACAAAGGGAAGATGAGCTTTCCAGACAGGTGAGTTTAGGGAGAGGAGATTTGGTGTTGGAGACACTGAAGTGGGAGAAATAAGAATCATGAGAACAGGCTTCAAAGCCAAGAGATAGTGAGAACTGTGAAAAAAAAGCAGTGCATTGTGCCAGTGTAGCTAAGAATTCTGTCAAATATAAAAGTGAAAAATTCTGAAAACTAAAGAATGATCACTAGGTTTACTTAGGATGCCTGTGGTAACAATCTCAGAACAGTTCGAATGGCATATAGTAGAGGATGAAGCTGGAGTGCAGGGGGGGCGGGGAAGGCGGTGAGGAAATGGGCGATACTCATTAGTTAAGAAGAAATAGGATGAGTATCGGCAGATTTAGTCATAAGCATTGCAAGAGCGAAAGTAGAAAAAGACTAGGAAGAAGATCTGCAGAACAAGTAGATCCAAGTCTCAGGGTGGAATTGACTGAGAATTAAGCAAGTAGCAGGGAAGAAGAGGATAATGTAGAAAGGAGGCTCAACATGAGGGGTATTTCCCCGTCTTTATTGTGCAGCAACGTGAGAAACTGTTAGATTCTAAACCACGACAAATTACTGGGCTGGGGAGTGAGGAGAAGGTCGCATCTGAGCTGTGCTGGGGCAGCAGCTAGAAGAAGAGAGCAGTGCTGTCTCGTCTGGATTGTTGGGGAATACGGGCGTATGAGATGGGGATGTCCTAGGCAGTCTTTCAGCACTTAAGATTTGCAACTCTTAGTTACAGACTTTTCTCTACAGTAGGGCTTCATATTGAAGCTTTGTTCATCGTTTATTCTTTTTTTTTTTTTTTTTTTTTGAGACAGTCTCACTTTGTTGCCTAGGCTAGAGTGAGTGCTGTGGCGTCAGCCTAGCTCACAGCAACCTCAATCTCCTGGGCTCAAGTGATCCTCCTGCCTCAGTCTCCTAAGTAGCTGGGACTACAGGCGTGCATCACCACACCTGGCTAATTTTTTGTTTCTATTTTTAGTTGCTTGGCTAATTTCTTTCTATTTTTAATAGAGACAGGGGTCTTGCTCTTGCTGAGGCTGGTCTTGAACTCCTGACCTCAAGTGATCCTCCTGCCATAGCCTCCCAGAGTGCTAGGATTACAGGCATGAGCACCTGGACTGGCCCAGCTCCCTCTTAAAAATAATGTTCCGTCGTTGACAGGAGACCTTGTTCACTTTAGGCTTTTGGGCTGAAGACATGAAGAAATAGAATAAGTCTAGACCCTTCTGTTTTCTTGCAGGTGATGTATATGGAGGAAGAGCGAAATTTCACCATTGAGCAAATCACTGCCATGCTTCTGTCCAAGCTGAAGGAGACAGCAGAAAGTGTTCTCAAGAAGCCTGTTGTGGACTGTGTTGTGTCGGTGAGTTTGATCCCTGCATGTTATGGGGGGCGTGTGTGAAGCAACAGAGAGAAGAAAGCTGTAAGTAAAACGTTTTTTTTTTTTTTTTGGTCTTAGGTTGTAATGGTTATTTTAAAAATCTCTCAAGCTAATCTTAATTTTCTTAGATATTCTTTTCTGCCTCCTAGCTTTTGCTCAGGCCTCTCCATTATTTTGCCTATTTAAATGTCATCTGAGGCTCCTCTCAAAAAGCCCACTTCTTTCTGGATTTTTTTCAGCATCACTATATTGCCTAGGCTGGTTTTGAACTCCTGGCCTCAAACCATCCTCTTACTGTAGCCTTCCAAAATTATGGGATTATAGGCATGAACCACTGTGCCTGGCCACATTCTGGAGATTTATTTAAGGAAGAATAAAAATGCTTACCTTCCTTTAAAAATTTCACAATCGAATGTCCTTGGCTTCCCACTGGCGGATATAATAGGCACTCTTTCCTAGATGCTTCCTACCTTTTCTCAGCTCTTAGTTGTTGGTCTCCCAGATTTGTCCCCATTCCTCCATCTAGTGGCCTTAACTTTGATCCTGGATTCAATGTAGAAGTGAAATTTATTAAAATAGTGGAATGCCTGAGTGACTTTTCCACTTTTGGGGATCAGTTAAAAGGTGATGTGTTAAGCCATGTTTAGGGGTCCTTAAGAGCACACTGAGGTTTGGTGATTTGCTAGGAGGATGCCTAGGACTTAGTATATAGCTGTACTTATACTAAGATTTATTGCAGTGAAAGGGTACAAAGCATAGTCAACAAAGGGAAAAAGGGTTCGTGAGTCAGCGTCGGGAGGAAACAAGGCACAATCTTCCAGGAGTCAGACAGGATGTACTTAATTCTCCAGCAACAAGTTATAGCAGCGTAAGTGAAGTGTCCTCCACCAGGGAAGTTCCGCCTGGAGCCTAGACGTCCAGAGTTTTTACTGAGAGTCAGTCACAAAGGTACCCTAAACCTAGCATGTACCAAAATTCCAGACTCCCAGAAGGAAAGCAGGTAGTCAGTACAAACTACATTGTTTATATAAACAGTTGAGGCACAGTGAGCCACTCTTAATCATTTAAGGAAAATTTCCTATCAATTTAGGCAACTATTTATCAGGTTCCTAGATGCCAGGCGAGGGCCAACATGCAAGCAGGCCTTTTCTAAGGATAGCAGTCTCTGGCCTCTATCGTAACTCTTTTTTGCACAGTCGCTACTTGAGCTCTTGGGATTGTGGTCCACTGTGTAATCTGTATATGTGACGTAATGTATGGCTGTCCGTGTATCCCAGTACTACTTAATGAATGTTCTAACTTTTTCCCTGCTAGTTTGAAATACTTTCTTAATTGTATACAGAATAAATTGCTGTAGGTATTTGAGGGTGTTCCTGGGTTTTACTAACTAAAATGAGAAATCTCTGTAATACAGTAAATGTTCACATTTTTTTGTAGGTTCCTTGTTTCTATACTGATGCAGAAAGGCGATCAGTGATGGATGCAACACAGATTGCTGGTCTCAACTGCCTGCGATTAATGAACGAAACTACGGCAGGTAAGAAGGACTATTTATTACTTTCTTGACATACTTTATTTTGAAATTTTAAATCTTAAAACCCTAGGGTTTCTTAGTCTTCATTTTGCTTGGTGTGCTGCCGTCCTTACTTACTACCTGTGTGTTGTAGTGGCTTTGGATACAGTGCCACACAGGAAGAATCAGTCTGACCAGCACTTGCTCTGTCCCCTCACAGCACGTGCTTGTTTGGAAAGGAACACACTCAGTGTGTGTGTGGAGCAGGCTGTGGTTCATAGGTGGGCCTCCTCCCGAGTTGTGGACTGGGGGCGTCAGAGGAATTGGGGCATAAAGCAGCATCTCAGGGACAGGACATGTGGGAACAAGGGTAGAAGAAATCCGGGAAAGTATGTTTGGAGAATGGAATTAGTTTAGGGAAAATTGCCAAAGTCCATGGAAAACTGAAGAAGGCTTAAGTGTATGTCAGCATTTAACTCTTTGAAGTTAATGTGTTCTTCTTGAATAAATTATGCAACACTTATAAAGAATTTGATTCTATCTAAAACACCGCACATGATGTAGTCCCATTCACTATGTATTAACCCTGCTTTTTGCTATTTAAATGAATTTTACTTGTTACTTAGATGATACTATTATGTTGAATTTATTTTTTTCCTACATAGTTGCTCTTGCATATGGAATCTATAAGCAAGATCTTCCTGGCTTAGAAGAAAAAGCAAGAAATGTAGTTTTTGTAGACATGGGTCATTCTGCTTATCAAGTTTCTGTATGCGCATTTAATAGAGGAAAACTGAAAGTAAGTATATTTTTTCCAGAAGACTGTATTACTAGTATAACAGTCATGAATTTTTGAGAGGCAACTTAAATAATTGGTTAAAGGATTTTGTTTCACTAATGGAAGCTTGCTGTGAGCCATCTGAAGTGGAACTAGGTGTTGTGGGGTGAAGCATAGATGATAGGCCCAAAATATTTTCAAGAGTTGGCGTGGTGTGAAACAAAGCATGTAGACCTTGAGGAAAAGGCTCTTGAGATCCCCGAGTCTTGTTTTTTTTT
>VBSM01003190.1:746507-760827 GCA_008086735.1 Cheirogaleus medius
AAAAAAAAAAAAAAATGAACTGTGATTTTTCTCCATTTATATTAGCCATAATTAGCTAATTTTTGAAATCATGATGGTTGTTGATAGAACCGATCGGTGCTGTGGGTAAAGGTTAAGAGGCCATTCAGTACCCTGTTTTTTATGTAAAGGTTGAATTTGGTTATTGTGATGTAGACTGATATTTTTGTTCTGATTAATTGAATGTTGCAGGAAGTTGGTAGTTCTTCACATATGCATTTCTAATACATGAGTTACCAGTTTTCACAAAATCAGAGCAAAGTGCTGTTAATGCAGAATTAAGTTGAATTTGTTTTACCCAATGATTAAGAAACTCTTCTTTTTGAGTGGTTCAGGATCACTTGAGGGTATAGTGCTGTAAGAATTCTGGGTAATTGACATTGCAGGGCTGTCTTCAGAAATACCCAGAGTGTTACTGTTGCCTGGTTCATTTGCTTGGATGATGGGAGTGAGATGTTCTTTTGGTTTTGAGCTCTGCTGGTGGAATTCAGGCACGACTGTTGGCTGCTTTGGGGAAGTGTGCCTGAGCTATTCTTAGGAAATTGAGATGGTGTTTATTGTCTAGCATACAAATTTGTAGTTCCCTTTTTCCCCTATTCGAAAGTGATGGCTTTCATTTTTATGAAGTGGCAGTTTTGTGTGTGTGTGTGTGTGTGTGTGTGTGTCATGCAATCTGGGGATAGACCAGTATATGTTTCAGAAGTTGTTGGTGAAATGTCATTTATTTGTAAGCTAAATAGGTAACCTGTAAAGTCATTTAAAGTTTTTCAAAAGCTGAATTTGCCTGTTTGCTGTCTTTATTAAGCAGTAGTGTACTGTAGCTGCATTGTCGGCACGTAGCATTTAAAGCTCACCACTTCTTCCTGTTCTTTAAGTTTAAGAAACACTGTAATGTCAGAGATAATCTTAGTTGTTAATTTCTGACGTGATATTACAGTGTTTCTTCTAATTAATCTTTTCGTTTTTAAAAAACTTGAGGTGAAATTTACATACTATAAAATTAACCATTTTATTATTTTTTTATTATTATTTTTTCTTTTCCAGGCTCCTCTGTGTACTTGTAAAAATTAACCATTTTAAAGTGAACAATTCAGTGGCATTTAGTACGTTCTCAGTGTTGTGCAGTGGCCATGTCTGTCTCTTGAAAAAAAACATTTTTATCCCAAAATAAAACTCTATACTCATTAAGCAGTTTCCCATTTGCCCTTGCCTCTGGCCTTGGTAGTCACTAGTCTGCTTTCTGTCTCTATTGATTTACCTATTCTGGATATTTCATGTAAATGGAGTCATTGAATGTGTGTCTGGCTTCTTTTGTGGCTGACTTCTTTCATTTAGCATAATGTTTTTAAGGTTCATTCACACTGTAGCTTGTATTAGTACTTCATTGCTTTTTTTGGCAAATAATATTTCATTGTACGGATATACCACATGTTATTTATTTATGTATTTAGTTATTTGAGACAGGGTTTCACTGTGTCATCCAGGCTGTAGCTGGGACTACAGGTATGTGCAATCATGCCTGGCTAATTTTTATTTTTTTGTAGAGACGTGATCTTGCTATGTTGCCCAAGCTAGTCTTGAACTCATGGGGGCAAGCGGTCCTCCTTTTTGGCCTCCCAAAGTGCTGGGATTACAAGTGTTAGCCACTGCACCAGGCCAATTTGGATTTTTCAATCAACAGTTTTTCTTCAATGTAGTCTTTTTTTCCTGGAAGGGAATTTTGGGTTGGGTCCAGTTTGTTATGGTCCCTGTATACCTTATTGAGGATCTCTTTTGTTTTTGGAGTGTGCAAACTCTTCCTGATTTCAGCTGCTGTTTCCAAATTTGCCTGCTGAATTTTGGTTATTCTGGAGTTTTCAGGTCCATTATATGCCCTGTTGTTTCATTCTCCTTCCTTTTGCAGAGCTGATACTAAGCAGGAATTGTAGCCGTCAGTGATTTGTCTCTACCCATTTGTATTTTGAGATTTGTGGGGATACTTTATTAATGGGTTTTGGTTTTGCTATCCTAGTTGCTCTGTGTATTTATTTGATGTGATATGAAGAGATTCAAAAACTATACTAACTTGTATCTAGAATATATAAGGAACGATTACAACTTAATAAAAAACTACAACCCAGATAAAAAATGGGCAAAGAATCCGAGCGCACATTTCTTCAGGATAGGTTATATAGATGACCAATGAGCACAAGAAGATACTCAGCATCATTAGCTGTCAAGGAAATGCAGCTCAAAACCACAATGAGATACTACTTCACAGCCACTGGGATTATTTTATGTTGTAAAAAAGATAATAAGCATAGGAGAGAATGTGGAGAAATATTCATACGCTGCTGGTGGGAATGTAAAGTGGTACACCCATTTTAGAAAACAGTCTGGCAGTTTCTCAGAAGGTTAAACATAGAATTACCATGCAGTTGGACTCATAGATATATACCCAAGAGAAATGAAAACATGGCCACACAAAAACTCATACACAAATATTCAAAGCACCACTACTCATAGTAGCCAAAAGGTGGAAACAACCCAAATGTCCAACTGATGTAGTGGATAAACAAATGTATGTCCATACTGTGGGATATTATTTGGAAATTTAAACAATGCAGTATAGGTACATAATAAAACATGGATGAACCTTGAAAACTTCATGCCAATGAGAGAAGTCAGTTGCACAGGACCAAATGACTGATGCTTCTGTTGATATGAAATGTCCAGATATAGGCAGATCTATAGAGACAGAAAGTAGATGAGTGGTTGCCTAGGGCTGAGGGATGTGTGTAGGGGTTGGAGAAAACAGAGTGATGGAAATGTTTTAAAATTGATTGTGATGATGCACAACTCTAAATGTGTTGTCATTGAATTTACACTTTAAATGGGTGAATTCTATGGCATGTGAATTATATTTTAATAAAACTTTAAAAACTACCAAAAACCTCTCCCACTGCTGCTGCAATCTTCCTAGAATTTTCTCTGGTCGTTTGCTTTCTCATGTTTTTAATTATGGACACTTTCAGACATGTAGCAGAGTTGGATTTCACAGTGAGCATGATTCTCATCCCACCCCTTAGGTTCTACTGATAACATTTTACTGCACTTGCTTTATCACATATCACATATCAATATTTGTTCATTTATCCACACTTCTGTATACTCATCAATTTTATTTTTTGATGTAGTTTGAAGTAAATTGCAGACATCTGTGTGCTTTTCCCAAAATACTAAAGTTTGTATATTAACCATAATTCAGTGGGTTTTGGGGGATGTATTTTTATATAATGACATACCGGAGTTTTGAGTGCATATTTGCTGAGTTTGGGCAAACACATACACCTTTGTAACCAGTACCTTGTCATGAAATAGATCATTGTGTTAGAAAGTTTCCTCAGCCCTCCATCCCCAGAGGTAATCACTGATGTGGTTTTTGTATCTTTTGAGTCATAAATTAAATTTGTTTGTTCTAGAACCTCTTATAAATGGAATCATATAGTATGTAGTCTTTTGTGTGAGGCCTCTTTTATTCAGCATAAAATTTTTGATATTCATTTAGTTGTTGGGTATGTCATTTCTTCCTCCTTCTGTCTTGCTGACTAGTATGCCATTGTATGTTTACTGTTTTCTTCTATTGACGGGCACTGTCTCTTTCTAGTTTTTTTGCTATTAGAAATAAGACTGTCAGGCGGGACATGGGGTCTCATGCTAGTAGTCCTAGCACTTTGGGAGGTCGAGGTAAGAGGATTGCTTGATGTCAGGAGTTCAGACCAGCCAGAGCAAGACCCCGACCCTGTCTCTGTTAAAAATAGAAAAAATTACCCAGGTTTGGCGATGCACACCGGTAGTCCCAGCTATTCGGGATGCTGAGGCAGGAGGATCCCTTGAGCCCATGAGTTCGAGGTTGTAGTGAGGTATGATAATGACACTGCATTCTAGCCCAAGACTCTGTCTCAAAAAAAAAGAAAAGAAGACTGTCATTTTAAACTACTTCTATAACATACAAGAGCTCTAGTTGCTGTACATCCTCACCTATATTGGCATTTGCAGTCTTGTAATTTTTGCCATTCTGGAGGGTGTATTCTACACCTTTGCTATATATGTGTGTGTGTGTGTGTATTTTTTAATTGAGATGTAATTTATAAAAGTCAGCTTTTTAAAGTGTATAATTCACTGGTTTTTAGCATATTCACAGAGCTGGGCAGCCATTACCACACCTGAATACTAGAAAATTTTCTTTACCTCATAATGAAACCCTAAATGAGCTATCAGGCTGTGAAAAGACACGGAGGAAACTTAGTGCCAGTTGCTACGTGAAAGAAGCCAATCTGAAAAGTCTCCATGCTGTGTGATTCCAATTGTGCGACATTCTGGAAAAGGCAACACTGGAGACAGTAAAAGGATCAGTGGTGGCCCGGGGTTTAGAGATGAAGTGGGGGACGGATAGGTAGAGCACTGGGGAGTTTTAGGGCAGTGAAACTGTGCTGTTTGGTACTGGAATGGTGGGTATTTACGCATTTGTCAAAACTCGGAGCCCTAGTGGAAACTGTCATGTATATATATCAGCATTGGCTCACTGATTGTGACAGATACACCACACTAATGCACGATGTTAAGAGGGGAGCTGGGCTGGGGGTGAGGAGGGGATGTATGGGAATTCTCTTTATATTCAGCTCTCTGTAAACCTAAAACTTATGCAAAAAGAAAAATAGTGTATTAATTTAAAAAAAAGAAAAAAAATATAACCCTGTACCTGTTAGCTAATGTGTCTCCTCATCCTCCCTTTAGTCCAGGCAGCCACTAATCTGCTTTCTGTTTCTCTATTTCGAATGTTTCATATAAATGGAGTCTAATAATGTGTTCTTTTTGACTGGCTTCTTTCACCTAGCATGTTTTCTGAGTTAATCCATGTTGTAACATGTATCAGTTCGTTTTATTGTATTATTTCTGTTTTATTGCTGAATGTAGTTGATAGCCATTTGGGTTGTTTCCACTTTTTGGCTATTGTGAACAAAGCTGCTGCAATGTTTTTCGTGAACATGTGTTCTCAATTCTTTCGGATCTGTACCTAGAGTGGAAATCTCACTCATATGGTAACTCTCTGTTTAACATTTTGAGGAACTGCCAAACACTTTTCCAAAGTGGCTGCACCATTTTCATTTTACTTCCTGGGACTGTATGAGGGATCTAGTTTCTCCACATCTTGCCAACACTTGCTATTTGTTGTTTGATTTTAGCTGTCTATTGCACATAAAAGGGGAATGTGATTTAACCCTTTTTTTTTTTTTTTTAATAGAGGCAAATTTCTGGAGATGTGTGATGATCTCTTAGCTAGAGTAGAGCCACCACTTCGTAGTGTTTTGGATCAAGCCAGTAAGTATTCTCATGATTTAATTGTTTGTGTATCTCAGACTCTCTGGAAAATGTTGTTTATTACTTTTTTTTCCAAGCAGTTATACAAATTTTTATCATAGGAACGTGCTATATTAAGCGTCTTTTTATGTTTCTCTTGGAGCACCCCCCGCTTATTCAGTAATCTTTTGATAAGTGTTCATGGAAATCTGATAAAAATTTCTCCAAGAAACCTAATTCAGACTAAAAGATGGATATAAGCATTTGAATTATTTCATGGTGGTAGAAATTATCTTTGCAATGCTGGTGTGATAGTTTTGTAAACTTTTCTGCCAGTGAATCGTTAGTTAGCTGAATGAGAGATACAACAGAGGGAAGGTATGATAATTACATACTTATTTAACAAGATGCATGAATTTTGTCTTAGGTTAAAAGGTGGCTGTTTGATTTAGGAATATATTACTAATTTTCATAAAACCTTTGACAGAGTGTTTACTTAGAATTCATTGTGTTGATTGCTGTGTCAAAGTGTCGAGGTGTACTGTCAGCTTGGAATAGGCTTTGCTATTAAATCAGAGTGATTATGGCAGATGAGCACATTCTTTCCACACTGGGACAGCCCATTTCTTTAAAGTGCCCTCTCAAGAAATTGTCCATGGTTGTTAGATATTTTATGAACAACAGCAGAGCCTTGGTACATTGTTTCAGGGAGACTATACCTGTAATTTAATCTGAATTATGTTTATGCTCTGAAGAGAGCACCGGAGTAGCTAGATTCTAAATCCCTCTTTCATTCATGCTGGGTCAGGGTAACCCATGATTTTGAGGCCCTCTTATTTTCCTTATGGCTAGCTCACTTGAACATTTAACAGTTCTTTGCCTGAGACTCTGTAGAGATTGTAGGACCTGTGCATTACAGAATATTGAATATTCCTGGCCCTCACCTCCTAAATCCCATTATTGTTTTGCCACCTTTCCCCCATTATTTAGAGAATCAAAACACCAGCTGGTTTCCAGAAGCCACACATCTGTGTGTGTGTGTGTGTGTGTGTGTGTGTGTGTGTATGTTGTGGAGGGGTAAAGGAGTGAAGGAGTTTTGCTATACATCTGTGAATGATTTCATTATTACAGGATGTTATTGTTTTATTTTGTTGTAAAATACTAATTTAAAGATTCTTTTAATACAAATGTCTAATTGTTTAAAAACAGAGTTAAGGAAAGAAGATATTTATGCAGTGGAGATAGTTGGTGGTGCTACACGAATCCCTGCAGTGAAAGAGAAGATCAGCAAATTTTTTGGTAAAGAACTCAGCACAACATTGAATGCTGATGAAGCTGTCACTCGAGGCTGTGCATTGCAGGTGAGTTTTCTTCCTTTTGTAGGTAGCCATTTATAAGTCATTGCAACAAGACGACGGTGATTTATGTACCTAACCAATAATGTGAGGTTACCTCAGGGAGATCTCAAGGTGTAAGATTCTGAAATCTTTGTTTTAAAATGGACAGCAGAGGTGATGTTCATAAAAGGAATTGTACTTTGTAGCATATAGTAAGATGAATTAATTGACTAGAAACAGAACTTTGAGCTTGAAATACTGTTAGAATTTGGCATGTCAATATGAGGTAGTGTACATCAATTAAATAAGGGTTGGGGAGGTTAATGGAAAAATAATAAGCAGTAGTTAGATTATATAGGTAATTTTACAGATGATAGAAGGTTGTAAAACTGTTTATACACCATTAAATTATTAATATAAATATTTATAAAAGACCAGTTATGGTTTTCTGAGGTCATTATTTGTAGGTTTAGTAATATTTTCAGTTTATGTCTATACTTGTTAAATGGAATTTTTAAAAATTACTATTCTAGTGTGCAATCTTATCGCCTGCTTTCAAAGTCAGAGAATTTTCTATCACTGATGTAGTACCATATTCAATCTCTCTGAGATGGAATTCTCCAGCTGAAGAAGGGTCAAGGTAATGTTTGTTAATCATTTTTATACTTTAAGTTAATTCAGTGTTAAGCCTGAGTAATATATTGAATCCATTTCAGCTTATGCAAATCTGTAACATTTTTTCATAGTGCATGAAGCAAAGTAATCACTGATTTTATTCAGAATAAATGCATTTGTTCTTAGTTTCTTACACTTGATCTATAAAGATTCTTGGAAACTTCTTTTTTTTCCTAAAACAAGACAAGTTCTTGCTCTATCACCCGGGATAGAGGTACTGTGGTGTGATCATAGCTCACTGCAACCTCAAACTCCTGGGCTCAAGTGTTCCTCCTGCCTCAGCTTCCCTGAGTAGCTGGGACTACAGGCATGTACCACTATGCCCGGCCAATTGTTCTATTTTTTTGTAGAGACAGGGTCTCTTGCTTAGATTGGTCTTGAACTCCTGGCCTCAAGCAATCCTCCCACCTTGGCCTCTGAAAGTGCTAGGATTACAGGCATGAGCCACTGTGCCCAGCTCTTATAACCTGAAATAATGTCAGTTGAGAAGAGAGAAACTAGCACTATGAAGTAATTACACACCTAGAATACATGGGTAAAAACAGACCTAGAATACATACATGGGTAAAAGTGTTATCAATATCTTGAATTTGTGTGTTTTTGTCTTTTTCCTCCATTCAGTGACTGTGAAGTCTTCCCCAAAAATCATGCTGCTCCTTTCTCTAAAGTCCTAACGTTTTATAGAAAAGAACCTTTTACTCTTGAGGCCTATTATAGCTTTCCTCGGGATTTACCCTATCCAGATCCTGCTATAGGTAAGTAAAGAGTTGGGAATTTAAAAAAAAAGAAAGCTTATATCTACTTGGAGAACCAGGATAGCAGAAAGAACAGGTGTGCAATATTCTGACATTTAGGTACTTCAGATTACCAAAGAAAACCTCTTCCAGTCTTGTTAACAGATTAAGAAGCAGTCGGATAGTTACTATGTAATTAGATCTTCTATTAATGTGGGCAGTATTTCTCAGTTAATACATAATTGTGATTATGCTTTGTGTAAGATACTGTAAGGAGTTAAAGGAATTCTGTTCTGGCTCTAACATACACTTATAAGATGTACACAGAAAGTCATTAGGAGATTGTGGTACAGTATCAATTCATCCTAGATTTTGGAACCATGTTGGCTAGAGTTTTCATAGACTGGGAAACCCTTATCTGGAAATACTACTTGTAGAGAAGAGAGAGAAACTACATAGGTAAAAGTATTAGCAGCATCCTGAATGGCACTTAGACGCTGTGGAAAGTTAGCTTACTCTGTTTTCCTCACTTTTTAAAGGCAGGAATAAGGATGATAATTCATACTCTGTAGAGTTGTTGGAATCAAGAAAACATAAATAAAACACTGGTATAGTAACTGAATCTAGAAATGACAGTTTCTTTTTTTTTTTGAGACAGAGTCTCACTCTGTTGCCCAGGCTAGAGTAAGTGCCGTGGCGTCAGCCTAGCTCACAGCAACCTCAAACTTTTGGGCTCAAGCAATCCTCCTGCCTCAGCCCCCCGAGTAGCTGGGACTACAGGCACGCGCCACCATGCCTGGCTAATTTTTTCTGTATATATTTTTAGTTGTCCAATTAATTTCTTTCTATTTTTAGTAGAGATGGGGTCTCACTCTTGCTCAGCCTGGTTTCGAACTCCTGACCTTGAGCAATCCTCCCACCTCGGCCTCCCAGAGTGCTAGGATTACAGGCGTGAGCCACCGCGCCCGGCCTAGAAATGACAGTTTCTTGATAAATGACAGAAACATGTGGAATCAGTGTGTTTTTTCCTTTTCAGTAGAGGAGAATATGACAAATTTGTTTTAGGAATTTATCTGTCAGTAGCATATAAAGATGAAATTGAAATAAGGGATGGGAAGAAAGGAAAGAATTAGGAGATATTTGAGCCCTCAATTGGGACAGGATAATAAAAGACCATGTGAAAGAGGAAGGAGAAATCTGACGGTAAGATTCTGAGAGTATCCACTTTGCTTGTTTTTGAAGCATCATGTTGGTTACTGGCCTGTCATTGGGAGATGGGCGTAGCCTGGCAGTGTGGGCATATATTCCTGTTTGGGTTTATCCTCTTAGGTTATGTGTTCCCGTCTGTCTTTCATATGTCCCCAGCTCAGTTTTCAGTTCAGAAAGTCACTCCTCAGTCTGATGGCTCCAGCTCGAAAGTGAAAGTCAAGGTTCGCGTAAACGTCCATGGCATCTTCAGTGTGTCCAGTGCATCCCTGGTGGAGGTACACAAGTCTGAGGAAAACGAAGAGCCGATGGAAACAGATCAGAACTTGAAGGAAGAAGAGGTAATCTGGGCATTTCATACCATTTTTGATGGCCCAGTGGTGACTTGCCTAGGATTGTAGAAAGTTGACTTGTTGACAAGGGAGGAACATTGTGACAGACAGAGCTGCTAAGCGAGAGAGTCTCTCTTTTCCCCAACACAGGTAAACCAGCAGAAGGTCTTCACTCAGTTGACGCCTCCCTCCAGACCATGCACTTCTCAAATGAGTTATCCTTTGAATTCTTTCTGGTTATTGAAGAATGCTCTGAGTCTCAGTTGATTATTTTCACAAGTAGAATAGTATACTCATTTGTTGGAACTGTGCAGTGGGTCTTGTCCTCATTGTGTACCAGAATCAAAGCTTTATAAAACTACAAATGCTTGAGTCTCGTCCTGTGGTTTTGTTGGAATTGGTTTGGGCTGGGGCCTGGGTTCCGGTAGTTTTAAAAGCCTCGAAGGTCATTCTGATATGCTGCAGGCATGGAGAACGGCTTGTTCAGGCTCTCCACAAATGTCTCCTTTCATTATTGTTACGCTTTGTAATTTTAACAGAATTCTCGATGTGTTCACTTCCCTAAGACATGCAGTGATTGTACTTTTGAGGACGAAAAGGCCAATTTAGGAACTATTTAAAAAAGTTAAAACTTAACGCTGTCTTCAGATTGTGTTTTGTAGATTGTGTTAGATGATGCCACTCTGAAGTACGAGTGCTTTATGGTGTACAAAGCAATTCCACAGTCACTTTTGTTTGTATAAGGGTAGGGCAGAGCAAGTATTGTCCCCATAGTACACACGTGTTAACTGAGATCCAGACAGGAAAACTGCCATGTTCTAGGTAATATCTAGCATACCTGGAATTTGAATCTAGGTCATCTGATTGCTGGTAATTCAGCAGGAATTTCATACCTTGCGACTTTGTCAGTGTGCCATGAAGGTTGCTTAGTCTTTTGTTAGTATTAATATTTCTTAGTCCCAGGATTTAATTTGACCTGTTTTTCAGAAGATGCAAGTGGACCAGGAGGAAGCTCATATTGAAGAGCAACAGCAGCAGACACCAGCGGAAAATAAGGCAGAGTCTGAAGAAATGGAGGTACGAGTTGTGTTTTAGAGTATGAATTGTGGTCTCTTAATAACACTTTTCGTACCGCATAGAAATCTCTAAGACAGACATATGCCAGGGACCGCACGTTTTTGGGCAAACTGCACGTTATTTAAATCATCATAACTACAGTGAAAAACGAGAAAATTCGTGAGCGGTCGTTAACAGATGAATTGCAAAACAGGAGAAAACTCGTGAGTGGAATCTTAGAGGGTAGTTATAGTAGAGATTTTTCTTTTATTTGAACAGTTTATATTTTTAAAATTAGAGACAGGGTCTCACTTTATTGCCTAGGCTGGAACTTCTGGGCTCAATCTATCCTCCTACCTCAGCCTCCCAAATAGCTAGGACTACGGGCATGTGCCACCATAGTTGGCTAATTTTTAAATTTTTTGTAGAGATGGGGTCTTGCTATGTTGCCTAGGCTGGTCTCAAACTGGTGGCCTCAAATAATCCACCTGACTTGGCCTCCCAAAGTGGTGAGGTTATAGTTGTGGCCACCACTCCCAGCCTGTGAGCAATTTTTAAACGAGATTTTATAGTGTTTTGTAGTGTGCCTTTTGCAAGATGACCCTTGAACTCTGTTTTAGTTGATGCATGGGAAGAAAGCACTCAGAAGCCCTAGTTTTACTAGGCTAATGATTGGTTCATGTTAGTTTCTGAATTATTCTTACTGAACCATTCCATCCATAATATATTCAGTACTGATAAACAATAATGAGACCTAAAAAATTTTCACATCTTATCAACTCCCTGATCCATGTCTTTTTATTGAAAGATTTTAATTCCTGTATTTAAATCATTTTGTAAATTTATCCCAAAATGAATACGTAACATTTTTGAATCCCTTATAACCTATTCTTTAATTTTGTGTTTTCATGTTTAAATTTGTTCTTAACATTGAAAACACCTTTTCTTTCAAGTTATTTATAAAATTACAATGTATAATCTCACTTTTTTAGGAATTTCTGATTGTGCCATTTGGCAGAGCCTTAAGGTGGCTTAAGTCTGTTACTACCCATTTTCATGTCAGTTAAAAAATTTTAATTGCTTTCTTTTAGCTGTGCAAGTAATATTGAAAAAGAAAAAATGGACAGAGGAAACTGTGTTCACAGATTTAGTTGGGTTAGGCCTTTTTCAAGACGGAAAACGGTTCATGTTGTTGGGTGGGTTGGGCGCAGCGTGGTAGAGAGAAGTTCCTGTTCGTAGAAGGCGGGTGAAGAGAAGGGAGAGATGACAGATCTCTCCACCCCGGTGCCTGGGACTGTGGGAAGTTTTAGGGGGTTATTACGTAGGCTTCCTTGGGGTGGCTCTGGAACTGAAGTGTCTTTCGTAGTATTGCTTCTGAGGGAAATGACACACAAACGATACATTAATTTCAGCAGTTGACTTAAGTTACTTGAATTTGAGGTGGGGAAATGACATTGAAGTCTTTCCTCACATAATAGAACAAATTGAGTTCCAGATGAGTTCAAAAGTTAAGAGTTAAAAAACCCAGACATTCTCTTAGCAAGGCAAGGAGGGAAAAGAAAAGAAAAAACAAAACAAAACAATCCCAGAAAAACAAAAGCTTGAAGTATGTATTTTTCTAATCTGTGGATGGAGAAGGGCTTTCAAAAGATAAAAGCAGCAAAAGTAATCACAAAGGAAAAAGGGTACATTTGACAATAAAAATTTTTATTGACAAATAATATGAAATGAGAAAAACTGGAAGGGTCAGTCATTTGTGGGAAAATATCACAAAAATCCCAAGGGAATGGTGTATTAAATATTACTAGGCAATTCAAAGAAGTAATGTGCGAGAAAGGGTTATTGACCCAAAGAAACTCATTAAAATAACAGTGAGATAAAATTAAACGAATTCCCATTTATGAGTAGGGTACAGTGGGATGGGTCCTCCTCATTTACTGTGAGAATGTAAATAGTTATAAACAGTCTGAAAATCACATTGCACATGTTACTGATCCTTAAAAATTTCATATTTTCTCTCCACTAACTTCATAATGTATTTCCATATGTCTAGCTAAGAATAGAAGAAAAATGTTTAATAGTGATTCTGTGTTGATTGTGGGAGGTTGTTATGTGTATGTATTTTTTAAAATTGATTTTCAGTTGTAAAATACACATAAAATTTACCATCTTAACCTTTTTTAAGTGTACAGTTCAGTACAGTGTTAAATATTGTGGCACAACCAATCTTCAGAACCTTTTCATCTCCCAAAACTGAAACTCTGTACCCATTAAACAACTCCCCATTCTCTCCTTCCCCACAGTCCCTGTCGACCATCATTCTGCTTTCATCCCTATGAATTTGACTGCGCTAGATACCTCATTCATATTTATTTCTTGTTTTTGGGGCGTGTTGATAGTCCCAAGTTATTTAGATCATCAGGGAACAAAAATAATAAAAAAGCAAAAAATAGCTTTTGAAATAAGACCCATTTTGAAATTTAAAGTAGTCTGTTTATGTGTTTGTTCTTAATGATTTGTATTATTTTAGACCTCCCAAGCTGGATCAAAAGACAAAAAGATGGACCAACCACCCCAAGCCAAGAAGGCAAAAGTGAAGACCAGCACTGTGGACCTGCCAATTGAGAATCAGCTGTTATGGCAGATAGACAGGGAGATGCTCAACTTGTACATTGAAAATGAGGTGGTTATTTAAAGTTTCTTAGAACAATGAGCTAACAAATCAGTGTGACCATAGCATTCAGACTCTGTTTCTAGTGCTCCTTATGCACTTTTGGTTGTTTGGACTTTGAAAAATAGTTTAGACTTTTGGGTATTGTAAGGACAAGTTTAAATTATAGATCCCATGGTATGTCAAAATTTGTTGATGGTGATACTAATACAATGTCTATATTGGTAGAAGCTCTGTTAAGAGATCTTTGACATGTCTTTGCTATAGGGGAAGTAGCATTCATTTTTGGGTGTGTATGTATGTTTGTTCACTAGAGATTGAGATATTTGAGGTGGTGGGTCAGGAAGTTGATCAGTAGGAGAAGTCACATAGTGTTAATAGTAGCACTATTTTGCTTATTCCTTCCGGTTGCCAGTTGATGTGTAAATTCATTAACTCTTGTTACGGGGAGTGTTGCAAGGTTTGGGATCCTGGAGCACATTTATTGTACTGATTGTTGTCTGTGAAGTTTATTAGGTATCCAGGGGATCTTAGAATAATTTTGTTTTATAGAAACTTTGGCATTTATACTGCATGAATAAATTTGATTTTTCTTCATATTCCATAATAATAGCAACAACAGTATTTTTACCTTGTAGCATTGAACCAGGAATTTCTTTTAAAAAATTCTTTAATTATTATGGGTATAAAATAGCTGTATCTTTGTAGGGTGCATGTGATGTTTTGATACAGGCATACAGTATGAATTAATCAAATCAGGGTGATTGGGGTGTCCATCACCTCAGGCATTTAACATTTCTTTGTGTTAGGAACATTCTAGTTCTGCTCTTTTATTTTATATATAGTTATTTTAAAAGTATTCCGTAACTTATTGATTATATTTGCTTTGTTGTACAATCTAATATTGTTCGTTCCAACTATATATATATTTTTTTTTCTTTTTTCTTTTCT
>VBSM01003190.1:760927-772593 GCA_008086735.1 Cheirogaleus medius
TCTATTCTCTGTCTCCATGAGATCAATTGTTTTTAATATTTAGCTCCCATATATTAGTGAGAACATGCAAGATTTGTCTTTCTTGGCTTATTTCACTTAAGATAATTGAACTGATAGTTTCTTAAAGTTCTCTTAATTTTTTTTTTTTTGGAGACACAGAGTCTTGGTCTGTTGCCCAGGCTAGAATGCAGTGACATCACCATAGCTTACTGCAACCTTAAACTCCTGAGCTCAAGTGATTCTCCTGCCTCAGCCTCCTGAGTAGCTGGGATTATGGGCACTTGTCCCGTCTGGCTAATTTCTCTAAGTTTTGTAGAAATGGAGTCTCGATCTTGCTCAGGCTGATCTTGAACTCCTGAGCTTGAGCAGTCCTCCGGAGCACCTTGGCCTCCCAGAGTGCTAGAATTACATGCGTGAGCCACTGCGCCCGGCCTTTACATTTATTTTTGCTATTGAGTTTATACACCTTGATATTTTTAGTGCTTTCCCCTAATGCCATCCACAAAAATCTTACTTGTCGGTCTCAAAATTTGTTGAGGACTAGTCTTCCAGCTCTCCTTTGTTGAGTGGCTCACAGAACTAAAAGGATTTGGTGAAGAATTCTCTGTTTTTATAGTTCTATTAGTATTTAAGTGGAAGTTGTCTCAGTTGTCCTAACGTCTAATTTATGCATAATGTTAATTTAATGTTTCAGGGTAAGATGATCATGCAGGATAAATTGGAGAAGGAACGGAATGATGCTAAGAATGCAGTGGAAGAATATGTGTATGAAATGCGAGACAAGCTCAGTGGCGAATATGAGAAGTTTGTGAGTGAAGATGTAAGTGTAGCCACAGTGTGCCTAGCTGCTGTGTCTGTCTTCTGGGAGCATCTTTAAATGGGTTAGAAGGGAAGTCTCCATCTGTGTGTATAGTAAAATTTATTAAAAATGTATTTTTTGTGAGGGGAGAGTTTTATATAGTTAATTAGGTATTTCTTTATTGGTGCAGTGTTTCCTAAAGATAGTCTTTGCAAAACATTTAAATTAAAAATAATAAAAAGAGAAGATCTTGTTCTGTTGCCCAGGCAGGAGTGCAGTGGCTTGATCATACCTCGCTGCAGCCTCAAAATCCTGTGCTCAAGAGATCCTCCCACCTCAGCCTCCTGAAAACTGGGACTCCAGGCAGGAGCCACTGTGCCCAGTTAATGTGCATCACCTTTACAAATCGGGTTTTGGCACATTGAGTGCTATTATTTACCTTGTGTTTTTCTTTAAATCAGTTCACTTTCCTTGCTTATTTTAACTCACTTGCTTTTCAATGTGCAGTTTCTGGTTTTGAAATTTTCAAACAATACCCCAAGTCTCCTATAGTGGAGAGAGAGTAATACAGTAAACCCCTGAACCTGTCCACTGTGACAGTTGCCAACATCGTTATCTGTATCCCCCAGCTCCTCCCACCTGGTATTTTAATGCAAACCCGAGACCTGTCATTGCGTTCTGTGCCCGCAACTGCACTGGTGATGCAGCTGGTTTTTGATTAACTTAATCACAATATTTTCTTTATCTTTAGGATCGTAACAGTTTTACTTTGAAACTAGAAGATACTGAAAATTGGTTGTATGAGGAAGGAGAAGACCAGCCAAAGCAAGTTTATGTTGATAAATTGGCTGAATTAAAAGTAAGTGACTCTTGAGAGCATAGGTGTATCCCAAACCCTTGTTGAAGCTTCCAAAGAGAGGAGCTCAAAATTGGGAGGCATTCTCATATCAAGTCAAGAAGACAGGCTGAACATGATGTTTGATGAACTGGTACCCTTTATGACTGAGGCTAATGAACATTCTCACTCTTAGAACCTCATAATAACAAAAGAATTTTTTTGAAGATTGAGGTTAGACTTACAGTGCTTCATTGAATTGGAGATTTAGTGCATTCTTGCTGTCAAGAGATGCAAAAACTAGCAAGATGTAGTTATTTCCTTAAAGACACCTGTAGTGCATTTGGGGCAGGACTGTTTATGTAGTTTGGACTCTTGATAAAAGCAAAGTATCTTGTTTAGTATTTAAAGAGTCTGATCGTTAAACTTTAGGGTTAAAAAAATCAAAGTATTATCTAAAATTGAAGTGTTTTGTTCGGAAAAGGATGCAAATGCAGAAGTGTGAACTTTTCACATTTCCCTTTAGTTTTAGCCCTGGATTATTGGTTTTTTTTTGTGGAACTGGGCCATTATGACTGCCTCGTGAGTGGAATTTCTCAAGGATAGTACCTGTAGTTGAATATATCATTCTGGCAAGAATAGTAAGACTCTCCTTGAGGTCCTTCCTATGTGTGTGTGTGTTTTACCTTTTATTCTGGGAGATGTCAAACCCATGAAAATAAAGGGACTATAGATAGCTTCAGCTGTTTCAATTTACGGCCAATTTGTTTATTTCTCTTTCTTCCTCCTCTGTTGTTTGAAGCAAGTCTGTCATGTTAAATTTAATCCAAAAATATTTTAATAAAAGAAAATATAACCTCATGCTATACCATTATCACACCTAAAAAATGTCTTAATAACACTATAGTATTCACTTTTCAAGTTCTATTTATTTCATAATTTTTTCCCCAGTTAGAGCTAGTATCCAAATAAGGTTCATGCATTTTATTTATATGTTTCTTAAATCTGTGCCTGTAGTTATTTCATCATTTTTCCCCCCTTATTTATTTGGTGAAGAAACTGGATCATTTGTCCTGTAGGATTTCCCCTAGTCTGGATTTCACCAATTTTCATTTCCGTGGTGGTGTTTAACTTTGTTAAGTTGGTGGTTAGATCTAGAGGCTTCATCAGCTTCAAGTGGCTTTAAAAAAAAAATTAAATAAAATTTTAGTTTTTGCAGGTATACTTCCTGCTTAGTGCTGTGTATCTCTGTTAGGAGGCAGCTAGTTTTTGGCTGTCTCCCCAGTGTGTTTTGAGAGTGAGGGCTCAGGTGGCTGATTGGATCAGCCCCACACTGAACAGCACTGCGGCAGACTCTGTGTCCGTCCCGGGGCAGCCTTGCCTTCCCAGTGGGCTGGGGAAGAAGTAGCTTCTCCCGTGTAGCACATGGAGATTAAATGCACTTTATAATCCATCTTAGTAGACACAGCACAACTCTTATATTTTTAAGCTGCCCTATGAAGAATTTGTATATTCTTTCTTTTAAGAATCTAGGTCAACCTATTAAGTTACGGTTCCAGGAATCTGAAGAAAGACCAAAATTATTTGAAGAACTAGGGAAACAGATCCAACAGTATATGAAAGCAATCAGCTCTTTCAAAAACAAGGTAACTTCTTTCTTTCTTTTCCCTACTCTTATTTTGGTAAAGATAAGTTTTGAGCCATTTATACAGTATTTTTTCTCTTTTTCTCTTTAGCTGTTGTTTACTAATACTTGTTTAATTTTAGATGTTAATGCAATGTGTAATGGTTTATAAACTCTTAATAAGAACCATGGGATTTGCTGCATCTTTTTAATAGGTGGAATCTAAAATTGAGCAGTATCGCTTAGTTTCCTTTTCCTGTTGTGAAATGCTTCATCTGTGTTTGACATAACATGCTCTGTCCTGGTCCTTCTGAGAATATATTAGTTTTGTAATTTGGTTTGTCACACAGATGTAAGACTATGACAATTTAATAGTTTTGAGCACGATATGACACACTCCATATACACCCGTATGGAGCAGGTGGTGGTATCAGCAGTTACAGATAACTCCTAACTTCTTTAAGCCTCACTTTCCTTAGGCACCACCCAAGGTTACTAAGTTGAGAGAGCTGGCGTTTAGCCAGAAGTCTGGCTCCAAAGTTTGGGTTCTAACCACTCCACTATACTTAGGTTCTTGATGTAATGTCAGTGTAAGAAACATTAAGAACGATAAATTGGACTTTTTTTTAGATTTTACTTTTAAAAGGCGTTCTTTTAAGAATTGTGTTCATTATTTTGGTTCTGAACTACCATGCCTAAACCTCAACTCTTGTATCTAATAAATTTTTTTGCATTGTGAAATTGTTTTTATAAGAGTTTGTATAAAACATGTGCAGCTATTTGTACTGTTGAAGCCTTTAAATTACCACCTCATGTATTTTCTTGGCCTTTAAATCTATTTCGTGAGTGTTTAAAAAATTGTGGTTATGTTTCTTTTCTTGAGTGATTTAATGTCTGTTTAGATGGTGAGGCTAAATGTGCTTCATTTTTTTTTAAGATTTCATCTTTTTGAAAGATGGCAACAAAGTAGACAATCTTTGGGGAGGGAGAGTGTCCTCCTTTAACACGTGTCTGGCTGCTGCTGGTTGCAGGAGGACCAGTACGAGCACCTGGATGCTGCAGACATGGGGAAGGTGGAGAAAAGCACGAACGAGGCGATGGAGTGGATGAACAATAAGCTGAACCTGCAGAACAAGCAGAGTCTGACTGCGGACCCGGTGGTCAAGTCAAAGGAGATCGAAGCTAAAATTAAGGTAATTTACGCCTTCAAATAATAGCCTTTTCTTGTCATTTGTGTGATTAATAGTCCTCAGATGACATTTAGGAGGGAATGTCATCATTGCATCTTAGCTTCTGGGCTGGTGGTTGGGTGGGAGAGGGTGGATTTGGGTTTAGCATGTCTGTAAAATTTGTTCATTTATAAGAAACCACAGTTTTCTCTCTTACACATTCTAGGAGCTGATGAGTATTTGTAGCCCTATAATTTCAAAGCCTAAACCCAAAGTGGAACCTCCAAAAGAAGAGCAGAAAAATGCAGAGCAGAACGGACCAGTGGACGGACAAGGAGACAGCCCCGGCCCGCAGGCTGCCGAGCAGGGCACAGACAGCGCTGTGCCTTCGGATTCGGACAAGAAACTTCCTGAAATGGACATTGATTGATTCCGACACCTGTTTATATTAAAACAGACTATTATAAAGCTTTAAGTTGTCAACTTTGTTCTAAATATCAACTAGAGCAAGTGAATACTGAAGATTTCTTAGTTTTTAGGGAACTTTGGGGGAGGGGATATGTATGGAGCATTTTGACTTCTAAATAGTTAGATACAGAAATTAAGTGCATTGTATCTTTTTCATAATGGTACTATTTAGGAGCCCAGTTAGTCTTACTGAGCTTACGCTTCACTCCTTTTATGTTTAATCATGCGTCTACAAGAACCAGTTTATATCGGAAAGTTGAGCTATAGCAAAAGCTGTACCTAGCTACCAAGCAGACTTTTCATTATGACTTACATGGCAGGAGCTCTAATCATGCTTCAAAAGTCCGTCGGGGAGATTGCCGCCAAGGCTCCCTGCCTGGCGTGGGGATGGGGTCTCCCTCTCTTTGAGGGTCAGAGCAGAGCAACAAAGGTATGCCTTGAGCTTCTCGACACTTGTCCACTTCCACCCTTGCTCTCTCCCCCTTCTCTGAATAAAAGAGCTCCCAGTGTAAATGCCATGTTCTGCGCTTGGGAAAATAGACCCCCGACTTGGAGCAAGTTGTTAACCGAGGGTTTTAGACCTAGAGGCTCTTCCTGAAAGTATTGTTCACTAAGCGTCAAAGTCTCTAAATAATTTTCTCTTCAGAAAGTTAGAATTGGGTAGATGTGCTGCCGGGTGTAGGCATGGTAAATTTAACCGAGGAATCGATCCTTGTTAACTATGGTGTAAAGATTTGTGTCCTGGCCTGTGTATTCAGGTGGGAGATGTTCTGTGTAAATTTGAGGTATAGCTTTGAACTCCTAGGACAAGAGTTAAAAATTTTTTTAGCTCATTCAGAGTCACTTGTGTGTTAAGTGTTAATATCTGTCATGAATATGCCAATTTGTACATGTTAAACAGCCGACAGATCCTACAAAAAGCTAAGATACACTGGATTGTACTGGATGAGTCTGAAATTAGTGTTACAGAAGAGTGGTGCCTGATGTGACCGCAACACCCCACTCTTCACTGTGCGGCCAGCGTCAGGCGCACCAAAGCATTCCTCTGACAGCCGCTCGGGCAGTGTCGGGAGGGGTGCGGCATTTTGGAAACTCCAAGGGAAGCCTGTATTAGAGGCCAGAGCTGGTACCTGCCTTAGAAACTGTTATGAGCTTTGTTGGTTCCATTTTGGATCTTTGTAATAATTGCTATTCTGTATAACAGAGCATCTGTCTGTTAATATTGGCCTATGTTGTTAGAAGTAGGATTATATCTTGCATAGTTAGAATAAGTTTCTGTCTGTCTCTACGTGGAAAAGTTTCAGAGTGTTACGAGCTCCAAAATGCTGTAGAGAACAATTGCTCAGAGAGGAGGAGGGTGGAAGTGTGTTTATGTTGGGGTGTAAGCACGCACGGAAGCCTCACGGCGCCAGGACTTGGGCCCTGTTCTTAGAGCACCCTCTGTCTGTTCTCTACCTGTCCTGCTTCAAGCGTTCCAGCTGGCCTGCGGTGAGGCCGGTGTCTGTGATGAAGTGCTGGCTGCGGCATTAAGCCAACCCTTATGCAACTGACTCAGTCCTTAATGGCCATTTCTTCTAAAAAATTTTTTTGTGTGTGTGGGGAAGGGTATAGGTGTTGGGATGGGGGGAACTTGAAGTTAAAACTAGAACTAAGATGATGTGGTCTGCTTGCTCCCTGTTCAGACAGGCTCTAAGACCGATTGAATCTACATGGAGGCCGGGCCACAGAGGGACAGGCGATGGCTTGTGTGTAGACGAGCGTTCATCCCGGTTGCGTTGTCCAAATTGGTTTGTTAAAGCTCCAGGTCACGTTCTTACACTAAGAAAATCATTCAGTAAACATGAGACAAGTTTAGGAGAAACTAATAAAAGAAACCTGTCTTACACTCAAAGGAATGGTTTCCTTAATTTCATAATGAAGGGTGCTGCGATTGTGTGTGTGTGTGTGTGTTTGTGTGTGCACGGACGTGTGTTTTTCAATAAAAACTTCCCTCTAGGGGAAGGGACTTAGCTTAATTTCAGTTTGGCTTTCTTGGAGACCTCCTATCTGAAGAATAATCAAGGTACTGCCTGCTGGCTGACAAGTTGCTAGCTCTTTTCTGTACTCATTCTCTCCTTTCGGGTCTTGGCTCAGTTCCTCTGATGCGGGAATTGTATCTTGCTCTTGTGACTGGGTTTTATTCTGAGGATTTTGACAATAGCAAAAAATGGGGTTATGGCCTAAAGGTAAGTGCCAGGCCTGATGACCTTCCCAGAGAACAGCGTGGCCCAGAGTGTGCGTGTAAGGTGACCACCGCCGGCTGTGCGGGGCGAGTGTGTGGGGTGTGTGTGTTGTGTGTGTTGTGTGTGGGTGGTGAGGGGTGTTCAAAGAGGGTGACGCCAGCAGAAGTGGCCTTAACTGCACAAGGTACAAGGCCCAGAAGGGGAGGGGCCTCGTTCCCTGGGGTCCTGCGACTTAACATGGTCCTGGTCTTCTGGCTATGCCGGGAGCAGCTCACCTGCCAGGTCCTACGAACAGGGCCTGTTCCAGTCACGCGTCCAGGGAACGTGTTTGGTCAAGTTTGTTTTCATCCTGAGCTGCTCTGTGCTTGAGAGAAGAGTGGGCCCCTGGTAAGGTGAATGTTAATAGCCCGGGACTAGCCAGCTGGCGCTTAGCCGGACCATAGCTGTTAATGCTTCACAGGAGTATTGGGCTTCCCTGGAAAGAGCAACAGCCCTGTCCATAGCGTACCAGGGTCCCTGCATGTCACTGTGGAAGAAGGTGTTGGGAGCAGAACCAGGGCCGGTGTGAAGGTTGTACAGCGGGGCAGCTTCGGCTCAGCGTGTGTGAACTTCCAGAACTTGAGCTGGGTGGGTGAGGCTTCAGGCAGAGCATTAGGTTGTGTTTGTGATGCTTTTCAAGCATGAAAGTGGTTTTTGTAGGGAACTGTTGGAGGTGGTGGAGAGGGCTGAGAGATTGGGGTTCTGTTGTAGGAGATCTTTTAACCACTTCGGTACCAGTGTTGACTATGGTCGACAGCCACAGATGAACGCGCACAGCCCAGCGTTGACTTTAGCCGACAGCCATGATAGGACTTTTCTAATTTTTCATTTATCAAAATAAAATTGTGAACATTTAAAAATAACGTAATGAAAACATATATGTATATGTTACCTATTCTGATTTACATGACAAGTAAAGCTGCCTGTAAAGTAAAACAAGCTTTCAGTGCTTTAAAGCTTTCCTCATCACACGAGCGAAACGGATCCGTCGTCAATGCACAGCACACACTACCGTGCGGACCGTGAGTGCCGGCTGTGGGCGAGGCTTCGCAGCCGGTGAGCGCCGTACTGCAGTGGTTAATGGAGAATGACAGGGTATTTTAGGAATGCTCATACGATGTGTGTAGAATGAGTTGGTCCTGGGGGAAACTAGAGGTAGTGGGACGTTTTAAAATAGTCCACTTAAGCCAGGCCTGGTGGCTTGCACCAGTGATGCTGGTTACTGGGGAAGCTCGGGCAGGAGCATCACTTGAACCCAGGAGTTCCAGCCCGGGTGACAGCAGTACCCTGTCTCTGTTAAAATAGAAAATCCACCTTGGTGTGGACAGCCAAATGGAGGAGGGAATGGCTGTGCTTGGCACCTGGAGGAAGGGGGAAGATTTGAGCACGGCTCCACCTGAAAACCATGCTGCTAGAAGTTGGGATGGTGGCTGTCATTCCTGGAGGAGTGACAAGGCACCGTGAGGCAGTCTTTAGGGGCCTGATGATTTCTGTTTCTTGCTCTGGCCTTTGGTAGTGTGCTCATCTGTTCACTTGATCTATTTCAGTCATTTTAAAGTGGCTTTAAAAGAAAGGTGTCTATTTGAATTTTTGCATGAGCAATGTAGGTTATAAAACCACACAGGAGCCTCCCATGATTGGAAAGAACATGAAATGTGTTTGCATTAAAAAACCAGAATGATTTTTTTTTTTTCAAATGAAGCAGTTTCTTCTTCACGGTGGGATTGTGGGTGATATTTGCGAATTATTGCTCGTCTTTTCAAAGATTTTTATAATACACATTTAGGAATTTTACAGTGTTAAAAAACCGGAAGTATATTTTGAAAAGAGTGGCTTCAGAGTTTCAAACCTGGAGTAAAAGGTGTGTGTCTGGGTATGCGGAGCTTCAAGTCTTCTGGAGTCTTTGGAGATGGTGGCGGGAGTTGGGATCGGACGGAGAAGTCGCACCGGTCGGAGTCGAAAGAGGTTGAAGCTGCAGGTGGTGTGGAAGGAAGCTGGGCCGGAGCTGCGTTTCTGGTTTAGGGAATGAAGGACTGTGTTCGGATGTGTCAGGAAGAGCAAGTGGAAGCTTCGAAAGAAACAAGGAGCTGCCAGAGGGGAGTGATGATGTGGAAGGAGTGTGTGGGGAGGGGATTTCGAGACGTGAGCAGTGGCTGGCAGAGTTACATGCCGTGGGGTGTGCTGTAGAGGGGTGGGAGCTGGGTGGGTTATGGCAGGGTTACAGCATACAGGTAAGTGCCAGGCCCGGTACCTTCCTAAAGAACAGCACGCTACAGGTGCTGAGTGTTTGGCCAGGAAGCAATAGGACGCCAGTGTGGGAGGAAGGAGGTCAGGCCTCGTCCCAGGCCCACGGTCCTGTGTGTGAATGGGGACTGCTCCTAGCAGTCACCTGGAGACCGAGGGAGTCTCGGAGCCGTCAGTGCATTTCTTGGCTCTGGCTGGGGTAGCCCTGGGACATGACCCTCACACTTGGAAGCTGCCGCCCTTGTGAACTGGATGCTGCTCTTTGGAGCAGATGCCGCAAGAAGTGCAGAAACGAAGGAGGTGACCTGTTAAACGTCAGTCTAGGAGACAGAATGGCCAAGTTGAGGTAGGGGAAACATCTGGAAAGCTAAAAGGGTGTACGTTTCTGGCTGGTTGAGGAAGGGAAGACCTCAGAGGAGGTGGGAAAAAAAAGAATAAAGGATGCTTTCCAGATTTGGCCAATATCCACGGGCACATGGCAGGCTGATCCTGGCTGTGTTACTCCAGTTTGGCACAGTAAGGACAGGGAGAGCGGGAGGACTCCCAGTTCCTTGTGGGATTTGCCAGGTTCAAGCACAACACACAGAGAATAAGAATATAGAAAGCTGTTTAGGCCGGGCGCGGTGGCTCACGCCTGTAATCCTAGCACTCTGGGAGGCCGAGGCGGGAGGATCACTCAAGGTCACGAGTTTGAGACCAGCCGGAGCAAGAGCGAGACCCCATCTCTACTAAAAATAGAAATTATCTGGACAACTAAAAAAATATATATAAAAAATTAGCCAGGCATGGTGGCACATGCCTGTAGTCCCAGCTACTCGGGAGGCTGAAGCAGGAGAATCGTTTGAGCCCAGGAATGTGAGGTTGCTGTGAGCTAGGCTGACACCACGGCACTCTAGCCTGGGCAACAGAGTAAGACTCTGTCTCAAAAAAAAAAAAAAAAAAAAAAGAATATAGAAAGCTTGTCTTGGGCCTTTTTTACGACTTTCATCTGGGTTTAATTTACATCCTTCAAAGGCCAGATGGACTGTGACATCTGGAATCCTGCATCCGTGGAGGTAGAGAACACGGAAACTACTTTTCTTACCACCAGTCAACAGCCCCTTACCCACCACACACATTGTCTTTTTTCTACATGCACTTTAAAACTTAATGAAAATGTACTGGTCTATTAGATTGGACTTGGCTAATGCTTGGTAAAGAGAAAGCTGGAAGCACTTGGAAGACCATCTCAGTGGCTCAGTGTCTAGGATGCAGATCCCAGCAGAGTGTTTCCAGGGATAAGCTAGGTCAGCAGGTGTTCTAAAAGAGGGCGGCCCCAGCGACAGGGCATGTTTTGGCGGTGCCAGTGGATAGGTTTCTAGGACGCACGCGAGGTCGCCACGAGGAGCCAGTGAGCTGCACGGGATGGGAGAATTCAGAGGCTCATGCCTGGGCCCAGGTGAAGGGTCTTTCCTCTGCGACTGGTCCTATTCTTGCACAACTGAAGGTGGACTCTCCCTGGTTTACAGCTGCCTCCCTGCAGCCTGGCGTGAGGCAGGGGACGGACGAGGTGCTCAGCGAATACTCGAATACAGAGATGCAATATTTTCCATGAAGAAAAAACAGAAGAGGAGAACTCTTCTTGGAGTCAGCTCATCCAACTCTCCGATTTCTGGATGAGGAAAGGGCAAAGCAGGCAAATCTCGCAGAGCGGGTGGGCGGCAGGGCCAGGAATTCTGACGCAGGCCGCTTCGAAGGGTGTTAATCTTCTGGAAAGTCGTGTGGCTGGAACACGGGGCTTTTGCCTGTAAGAAATTTGCCCCGAGTGCAGAGTTATTTGGCGTAAACCCCCCTAATCCTATGCGCCTCCAGCGGGCGCTGACCCGGGCCTGTGCGGGCGGCGGTGCTGATGCGGCCACGCGGGGGCGCCGTCGCCCCGCCTTTGCCTGGCCTGGCCGCGGGCCGGGCTCGGCTCAGGGTCCAGACTTCTCGAGGAGTCCAGGAGCTGGGAGGGCACGGCCGCCTCCTCTCCTTCAGGGCAGCTAACGGCAAAACAGATGTGGTTTACCGGGAGCCTCGAGCTAGAATGTGGGGGTCTTGCTGCTGACCCCCCGGGTCTGTGGCATTGCTGCTGCTGACAGGAGGATCCTCGGCTGACTCCAGGCCTTGGGCAGGTGACCAGCCCGGTGCTTATCAGACTCACCTGGGGCTCTTGTTAAAGTGCAGATTCTGGCGGGCGCGGTGGCTCACCCCTGTAATCCTAGCACTCTGGGAGGCCGAGGTGGGA
>VBSM01003190.1:815007-829355 GCA_008086735.1 Cheirogaleus medius
TGAACTCCTGACCTTGAGCGATCCGCCCGCCTCGGTCTCCCAGAGTGCTAGGATGACAGGCGTGAGCCACCGTGCCCGGCCTAGGTGGTGGTTTTAGATGGGGGTGAACCACGGCACTCAGGAAGCCCGGTCTCTTTGTGGGGCCCCTGCACAGAGGTTTGGGGGCCCCTAGAGGCATCACAGGCTGAGGTTAGTGAGGAAGGAGGCGGGATGGGGCACGGAGGGAAGACAGGGATTTGCACGTAGTCTGACTCTGCCAACTCCTGGCTGTATAATAGGGGTCAAGAGCGCTTCTTCTAGATTCTCGCCTATAGCAGGTAGAGGGTGCTTAATTCACCACCATTGTTTCTTTTCTTACATGTTGTCCTCACCTGGAGGATGACACTTCCTGACCTCACAGGGCCCCTGAGGGCAAAGGAGCAGAGGACCCTCCTTAACAGAGTCACCGACTCTACACGGTGAGGACTGGGCTCTGGGCCCGCTTTTCTAGAGACGGGTCCATTTCTCTGTCTCTTCCTGGTGGGGTCCAAACCCCGCACGGGGGAGCAGGGGAGACGGGGAAAGGAGCAGGTGCCCCCCCCGTCCCCCAGGCAAAGCTGCCCGTGCAGGGCTGAGCTGGGGCGAGCAGCAGCTTCCGGTCGTTTGAGTCGGTCTCACCTGACGTGGTTGATGATGAGGTTCGTTGGGGGGATGAAGAAGTCGCCCACCCCCGCGAAGGGTGTGCGGATAAGGTGCTGGCCCTGGCCGGCGCTGGCCTCCGTGATCACCTGCAACACAGAGCGGGGTCCTGCGAGGTAGGTGACGCGCAAACCACAGTCCCAGGGCCCAGGTAGCAGCAAAGCGGGAGCTCTTTGGGTACGTCCCAGGCAGGGACGGAGCCTGCCCGGGGGAGGACGGGGCTGGCACAGGAGTGACTGCCCCAGCTGCTCCCCACTCCTTGCTCAGCCACCAAGGACTGGAGAGATGGCGCTGGGACTTGCGAGGGAGGTCCCCAGAGCTGAACCGTCACGTCACTCCGATTGTTCAGAGACAACCCCCTCCCCGAACAGGGAATCCCACCTCCGCCAGGTGCAAGCCACCCCAGGGGAAGAGGGAGGAGGGAGCTCTCAGCAATGACAATGGTGGAATTCTTTGCTGGGATTGCATTTTTATTTGGTGTCCGGTGCCTGGGCCGGTTTGTCAGGAATCTGTCACATGCTGCTCAGGGGGTATTTTCTGAGAGAGGTGACAAGAGCGTTTACTAGAGAAGGTAGCCGTCCCACGGGATGTCGTGGACGTCAGAGATGCTGCTCTGCCATTCAGACGCCTTGCGGTCAGAACGCCGGGAAGAGGTTCTGGCCGCACAGAGGGGACTCGCTGTGGAGGGTAAACAGCTGGGCCCTGTGCTTTGTACAAATCAGTAGTGACGGGCAGGGATGCCTCTGTTTCCCTGGAGGTGACACTTTCTCCCTGGCGGACATGGCAGTTCCCTGCTGTGTTTGTGGCAAGAGGAGGGCAGGCCGCTGGCAGCTTAGGACAGAGCTGGGTGGGGTACGGGGTCAGGTGGGATGAGGGGGGTCTGGAGGCCCTGCCCTGAGTGGTCAGGGTGGGCAGCCCCCTGGTCACCACTGAGGCCCAGGCCGGCTGGCTGTGTCCTCCTGCCTCTGCACAGGCTCATCTATCTTCCAGTTCTAGGCCATTGCCTGCAAGGCAGCCTCCAGCAGCCGGATGAGGGGCTTGGCTGGCTTGCAAGGAATTTTGGCTCGAGGGCCCTCAGGACAAGCCCAGACCCTCTGGGTGGGACAGGAGGCAGATGCCGGACCCCTGAACAGGCAGAATGCTGGCCCGGAGTGACGCACACTGTGGTTTTCAGTCCCAGGGCAGGTCTAAAGCTGCATTAGGTTATTTTCCTGTGATTTATTTTTCAAATGGCCAAATGATACTTCCAAGGCAAGTCCGTAGGATAAAAATTCATAGAACTGGCATTAAGAAAATATCAGCATTAGGATACTGGATCTCAGAGTCTGCAGGAAAAGGCTGGAGAATTCCAAGCTGCCACGCGATCATTGCTCGATACCAGGCCTATCATTTCAGCTTGCAGCAGAGATGGGAAATTGCAGGCTGTCGTCAGTCAGTGTCGTTCACGCTCCACCGCCCTGACACCCTATATTCAGAGGTTACTTCGTCAAACACACAGCACCACGGGCCGCTGAACCGACGTGGGTATGTCAGCCTTGTTTCTCCAAGCCGAGAGTTCCTTCTTGGCTTTTTCTTGTATCCTGGCACGTGGCTGGGCCCAGAAGTGCCCAGAGATCACTGTCAAGCCCTCGAGTTTCTGGCTCCTTGGTTCAGGAGATGCACGTGCGCCCGAATGTCAGGCCAGGCCAGGTGGTCGGCAGGGTGGGTCCAGGAAGGCTGGGCGAGGCCAGCTGAGAAGTGACACTTGGAAGGACGGGAACAGTGTGCCCGGTGAGACAGGCCGAGGGGACACCGGACACTGGCCTGGGAAAGGGTGGGCAGGAAGGTTCCGGGCAGAATTTGAGAAGATGCCAAATGTTCAAAAACCGGTCGCTGGGGAGGGCCGTGGGGAAACAAGCTGCGTTCATAGAAACACCTTCGCGTGGTCGTAGCAAAGTTGGCTCAACAAATCCCTTAGTGTTGGATGCTTGGAAACAATATTAGGATATTGTTTTTACTGTTTTGCAAATATAGATCATGCAGTAACGCATCGTGTTGTACCTAAATCTTTGTCCACAGCCATGATTTTGGCCTTTGCATAAATCCTGAGAAGTCAAGTTGCTGGATCAGAAATTATTCTCTGAGGCTTTGGGTTCCCGTTTCCACCTGCTCACCACAGAGGCCGTGCCCGGTGACCCTCCCAGGAGCAGTTTCTGTGAGTACCGGTTTCCTTAGCCCGAGCCCACAGTGACGAAAGTAGGGTTATTCAAACTCTTTCTTTCCTGTGATAACACATTTCCTAGATTGTCCAGTTATGGTGATGGCATCGTGGTCTGATGTCTGGCATTAAAATGGTTTCAGTGATCTGTCATTTAGGCAAAGATATGCTATTGGTTTTGGGAAAATAGTCTTTATTATAGGTAAAGAAGTTCCTTCTATTCCTTTTTAGGCTTTTTATTAAGAATGCCTTCTGTATTTAATGAAATGACTTTTCAGCATTTATTGAAGATACCCTAGATTTTTCTCTCTTTTGATTTGTTGGTGTCATGGATAATCCTGGGACTGTGGTCCCTGCTTGCGCCTTTAGACAAAGTGCTGGACTCTGTTCTTAGTGCTACGTTTAGACCTTTGCTTCTGTATTCGTGAGGTTAGTCTATAGATTTATTTTTTATACTATTTTAAATCAGTGTTTATAATTATACTGGCTCTTTAACCACTTTGGTACCAGCGTCGACTATAGTCGTCAGCCACAGATGAACGCGCACAGCCGAGCGTGGATTTTAGTCGACAGCCAAAAGCTTTTACTCTTATCTCTGCAGTTGCAGTGTGTACGTTCAGCGAATAAGTTACTACGAATCTGTGACCTTTTAACAAGTCCTTAGTAGGAGTTATTATAGTTATTTTCCTAAAGCTGCCTGTAAAGTCAAACAAGCTTTCCTCATCACACAAGAGCGAAACGGACTCGTCGTCAATGCGCAGCACAAACCACCGTGCGCACTGTGAGTGCCGGCTGTGGGCAAGGTTTCGTGGCTGGTGAGCGCTGTACCGAAGTGGTTAAAATAGACTAAGGAACTATAATATTTGAACTATCCTAAGATCATGAGGGAATATGTAAAGTTATCTCTATTTTGAAGACTTGATAAAACTCAGCTATGCATTTTTTAATCTTTAAAAAAACTTTTATCGTAATCGCTCTATTTCATAGGTCAGTTTTTTTATTAAAATTTGCCTCTGAGTTGCAATGTAGTACTATTTTTCAATTCTTTTCATCCTCTTGTATCTGCAATGATATCCCTGTTTTCATTCCTTATTTTGTCTATTTTTGTTTGTTTTTTCTCTTTAGGATTAATTTATCTGTTCTTTTTTTTCTGTGTCCAGAGAAAAACTTTATATAAAAGCACTTGATATTTTTACATAAAATAATGTAATGAAGTTTTCAGGAATATCACTACTCTGAGGGAAACATTTTAAAAATCTGTGTGTCACCCTTGCACAGGGGCTGTGCTGATCTTCTCTGTATTGTTCCAATTTTAGTATTAATATATGTGCTGCCAAAGTGAGCACCTTTTTTTGGTTTTCTGTTAATTTCAGTCTTAAATTCCTTTTAGCAAGTAACTTTGTTCTTTTTCTAATTTCTTAAAACAAATGCTTCCTTTGCAGGCTTTTAAGCCACAAATATTCTTTGGGGACCACTTTCTCCGTGTACCATAGGTTTTGATGTGAAATAGTCTCTTTTTCACTGCTTTTGAGACAGTTTGTAATTTTACTTTTTTAAATAGCTATCCAGAATTGTTTTCTTAACCATCAGATAATATAACATCTATTTTTGCAAAAATTTTAAAGTTTTTAGTGATACACTTTGTATATGTGGACATATGAAAAATTCTATTTGACAGACGGAAGGTTTTCTATACATTTATTAAACCAAGTTCCTTGTTTTTAATCACTCTTGTTTTATGTATTTAGTTGTTTGATATAGATTGGCTGTCCATCACCTAATGTCTTTCAATATATGGTTTAGTGCTTTTAATCCCAAACTTCCCCTTGTCTGATATTAGCATTATCACTCATGCATATCTTTTTGTTTACCTGTCATCACTATTCTCTTTTAAATTTGACCTTTTTTATTATTATCACTTCAAGTTATTGCTAGTTTTCTTTTTTTTTTTAAATCAAATTTGATCATCTCTGCTTTTAATAGGAGAATTCAACGTGGCACATCGGGAATAATGAGATACTTCTCAACTACCAATTTCCAACAACATTTTGTATCTCCTTTCTTAACCCAATAGAGTGAGATTTTTTTCACTATTTTTACTCCCTCCTCCTGCCTGCACTCTCTCCTGTTATCTTTACTGAAATAATTTAATACGTTTCTAATTGAAATGTCCTTAGATAGTCTCTTCTCATCCGTTTTACTTTTATTCTTGCACACATTTTTCTTTTGTCCCGACAGATGTTCTGGCTGGGAACAGGACTCTTGGGTTCTTAGCCCTTCCGTGTTAGTAGCGTGTAGACGTGATTCCAGGTTCTTCCAGCTCCTGTTGAAGGTGAGAAGTCCAATACCTATGTGATTGATTTTCCTTTTATAGGTAACTTCTTTCTGTCCTCAAACTTTTAAGATTTTCCCTTTATCCTTGGAATTCTAGAATTTTATCAGTAAGTGCAGAGACCTGTTGTTTCACATCAACCTAGCCTGGAACTCGTGGATCCCTTTCAGTCTGCATTGACTCCCTTCCAGTCGTTATACCTTTTCTTTCTAAGCTGCTGCTGTTCCCACTTCAGGTCTTAAGCTCTTCATTTGAGAGAGATTTTCTTCTTCTTTTATCTCTCAGGTTGCTATTTTGTGTCTTAGTAGGGACTGTGTGGTTTTCAACTCGTCTATTGCAGTTTTAAGCTGGGAAGTCATTTTTGTTGTTAGTTCCAAAAAATTCTTTTCAAGTGGCTCCTCCTCTTGAATTTCCTGCAGTGCTTGCTTATTTTTTGTTGGTTCCTTTGGCAGCTCTATTTCTGCAGGCTGTTGTTCTGGCTTCTGGGCGCTCCGATAGGTTATTACTACCTTGTCAGCACTAGGGTCCCAAAATGGCCGGTGGTGTCCGTTAAGTGACAATAGCCTCAGTTTATGGAAAGTGGAGTGGTGTCTTCTCTCTGGTCCAGTGGTGAGCAGGCCCCAGGAGAAAGCTTCTGTAGACCCCAGCTTCTTGACTGGGGTTCTGAGGGAGAATTAAGCCCTAGTGTCCAAGGCAGCCACTGCATGGAAGAGGTTCATTTTCCCCTGGGCACCTAGAATGGGTCCGAACACCAGTGTCGGGAGGACTGAGGAGACGGGCCTTCGGATCACTTGTGTGGTGATGAATCCTCCCGGGATCCCTGCTGAGGGAGAGAGGCTGGGAGAGCTGTGAACCGTCCCCAGCTGAGGAAGAGTGGGGTCTCACAGCCCCCTGGGGCCTCAGCCCTTCCTATGAGGCAGTGGCTGAACGTAGGGTCCAGAGCCACACTCCTGGGTTGGACCAGAGGCATATTATTTAACTCTCTGTCCTCGAGCACAGTGTGAGCACTCAGCAAATGCGCTTCTGTTTAGGGCCGTACCTGCTGCTGCTTCGACACGGCCTCCATCCTGGCTAGCCCGAGGGGACGCTGCCCTGTCTCCCTGCTCACTGCCTGGACTCCAGGGCCTCGTTCTGTTCGGCCCCAGCAGCAGGTACGGCGGGGGCAGGGTGCCCCATTTTGGTTGCCATGACATCAGAATCCTGTCTGTCGTCATTGCTACTATGAAGGGGGAAGGGCCTGCGGCTGTCTCCTGCTCTCTCCCTGAGTCGACATGGTTTGGATGCCTGTGATTTCGCCACCCAGGGCAGCAGGAGACGTTTGTCTTACGGGGAGAGAGTCCTCCTTTCTGTGGGGCGGGGACCCCACTCCATGTGCTCAACGTACCTGGAGGCTTGGCTGGGACTTGTGCACGTCCCCCCAGCTCAGGACCCAGACTTGGTCATGTGACTTGTCATAGGACAGCTTAGCCGGCAGGGGGTCCACACCTATGGACTTGAAACAGAATAGCGACACGTCGGTCATGGTGGTTGTGCAAGATGACATGGTGGCCCTTTCTGGGCTTTGTGTGCGTGTACGTCACTGCTGGGTGACGGGAAGGTCAGCCTAGGAGCCTCACCCACGGTCCCCTTAGGAACCCGGGGCAGAGCTTCCCCTCTGGCTTTTCTCAGAGGCATAAAAAATGTTCTCCCTTTTTTTTTTTTTTGAGACAGAGTCTCACTGTGTAACCCCGGCTAGAGTGCTGTGGCGTCAGCCTAGCTCACAGCAACCTCACACTCTTGGGCTCAAACGATCCTGCCTCAGCCTCCCGAGTAGCTGGACCTACAGGTGCATGCCACCATGCCTGGCTGATTTTTTCTGTTTTTAGTAGAGACAAGGAGTCTCATCTCGAACTCATGAGCTCAAGCGACCCTCCTGCCTTGGCCTCACAGAGTGCTAGGATTACAGGTATGAGCCACCCCGCCCGGCCAATGTTCTCCCTTTTAACAACTTTTTTTCCTGTGTGTTTTTACTTAAAGAGACCAACTTGGAAAAAGCCTGAACACAGAGGCTTTAAGTTTTCCATTCAGGCACCAGCTCCAGACACTCTTGCTGGAAGACCTGTGGGCCTCTTGGACCCTCACGAGGCTACTCTGCGGCTGGCTCTCTACCTTTGTTCTACTCCGAGCAGTCTGTCGTGCAGATCCTCTGGGACTCAGAGAGTAGCAGCATCAGGCATTTGCTGCACTGACTGAGAACACAGCTTCTTCTCCTTATAATGACGTTTTATAAGTTCAAAGGCTCTGAGCATTACAGAATGTATCACTAGACCGTCACCCCCTGCTCCTCTCCTTGTCATTGGTCAACATCCTGGTCACACCTTTGGCCACTAACGATGTTGACACATGGCTCACTGGCATCTTCTCTACCACTCACCTGGTCACAAAGTTTGGTGCCTTCAAATCCACGTGGGTGATGGCTCCACAGCCCTGCTCTCTCAGTTCCTTCTTGGTTTCAGTGATCTCATCCCCCTGCCCACCTCAGGAACCACAACTGATGCCTTGTCAGTATAACTTCTGAAGTTTTAATGTCACCCATCGGGCAGGAAACGGCATCATCTTTGCCTCCACTGGTAAAAATTTCCCTAAAGAACTGTCTATGGTGTCCTGGATCCACTATTCCTTAATTTCTACCAAGTTTCTGAGATCACTTCATAATCCTCCTTTTACCTGACATTTCAGGAAGATTCCACTTGGTTAACTATTTCCTTCTAGAAACACTTTCTTACTTGGCCTCCCACCTCCCTGGCTTCTCCTCTTCATCCTTTCACTGCATGAGCTCACCCAGTACGGTGGCTGCCAATCACCCTGGTCATCGATGAGCTCATCCCGACACACAGACTCCTTAGTGTGCCCAGCCCCATCCAACACGTCTTTTCTCCAGTCCTCCTCAGCTTTGGATTCACCCTTTACTTTCTTGCTCTAATTAGCCTGAAGTAGAGGCTGTTTTTATTTTCTAGACTTTGCATACTCCAGGTCCGTTGTAGCCTCCAGCGACCCCTCCTTGTTCCCTTCCTGCGCCAAAGGCTTTAGCACCTGGCACTGTCTTCCTGTGTCCAGATCTTCCTAACCCATCAGTAATGACGCTCTCTCTTTACAGCAAAGCTTCCTTAGAGTCTGGACTTGCAGCCATTCTCTCTGCTTAATCTTCTCCCAGTGGATTTCATATTCTTACTGTGGAGCAAAAGGCTGAAGAGCTAAACCCCAAATCTCTTGAATTCAGAACAGAAATTTCCATAGTATCAATGTTCTGAGGAACAAGAATAGGGCAGGGAAGAGATCCCGGTAGGAAGCCCTGGGATTTGGGGTGCATCAGAGGCAGACTGACCTCACAGAAGCTTCAATTCAGCTTTGATTCCACTTTGTCCATGATTAGATCAAAATGATTAGTTCTCTCCGCCTCGCAGAGGAAAAGCTAAACCCTCTGTGGTGGGTGATACCTATAACTTTGACGATATGACCAAAAATAACATTAAAAAGACAATGGTAACATACCCAAAGCTGATCTATAAAAAGATAATTCCCTTTTTTATATATAAATTAATTAAGTAGAAACTTTAAAAGTGAAAAATGCAATACATGGAATAAGAACTTAAGAGGGGAGGGGCTGGGTGCAGTGGCTCACACCTGTAATCCTAGTACCCTGGGAGGATCGTTGGTCAAGACCAGCCTGAGCAAGAGTGAGACCCCGTCTCTACTAAAAATAGAAAGAAATTAGCTGAACAAATAAAAACATATAGATCTCGGCTTCCAAATCTGAGATACCGTTCACCTCCGGAGAGAGGGCCAGTTGCAGACAAGCTCAGAATACCTGGTTTTCCACAGCAGTTACCACTCACAGCTGCCTAAAATTCTGATTTATGGTCTGTTTCCCCAGCTAGGGTATAAGTTCTAGGGACGTCATTGCTCAGTCCTGGTTTGCCTAGAACAGTGCCTGGCGCGTAGTAAACGCTTAATGAATAACCGCGCACGCGTCTTTCCTTTTCCCTCAGGACCGACCACCTCCTATAGGAGCCGGGAGTGTGCAGGAGCAAAGGTGGACTTGGCCAGAATTGGACGTCCCCCTCCCTGCGTCACACAGGTGTACCTGTAGCACTTTCTGGGCTTGGACGTCGACCACGAGGACTCTGCTCAGGGCCGGCTGGGCCACGTAGATGTACCGGTTCCGGACGTTGACTGCGGACGCCCACTGGCACGGCCCGGCTGCGTCCCCTCCGTGTTGAGGACAGATGTCTTCCTGCAGAGGAGATGGGCTGTCGTCAGGCTTCCGAACCTCCCTTCCCTCCGACAGCTCCGGGTTCCCTCCCCAGGACCCTCTGCTGCCATTCCTTCCCTGACGCTTAACCAGCCGGCTCCAGTCCTGACCTCAGAGCTGACGTTGTCACCGAGGTCTGTATTGACTCATCACACTAAATTAAACCCCTTCCGTTTTCCATCGGAACCTTGGCCATCCCCTGATGGTGTTGACGGTTCCTTAGTCCCCTCCCTCCCAGTGCCTGATCCTTCTCTGCATGTGAGATACCCGGGGTTCAGGCCTAGATTTCTTCCCTTCTATAAAATCCCCTCCCCTCCTTTAATCTCATCAAAACCTATGGCTTTAAATACACTCTATGTGCTCAGAACGCCTGAATTTGTATCTTCAGCTGAGGCTTCTTCCCCTGAACTCCAGCCTGCGCCAGGCCTGACACTCAAATGTTACTGGTGCCCAGACCTGTGTCTTCAGCGTAGAACCTTCTCCCTCAGCTCCCGCTGGGCTCTCACGCCACTCCCCCCTCCTAGGTGACTGCGATAGTTTTGAGGCTGGTCTCTTTCCTTTTACCCTTGGCCTCTGTTATCCTATTTAATCCTCATCATACCCCCAAGTTTGCATATACAAAAACCGAGGCTTAAGTAACTCTTCTAAAGCCACTTAGCCTATCGAGGTGGGATTTGAACCCAGGTCCTTATCTGCTACAGCACGGGCCGCTTCCTGCTGGACGGCAGAGAGGCAGCACCGACCCGACTCACACCGCGCTTGGGCAGAGGGCTGCCCCGGTGTGTCTGTCCACCAGTGCTGGGCATTTTCTAGATGCAGACTCTGTCATCTGGAATGTTCCCTGGCTCACGCGGGTCTGGTGTCGCCTGAAACAGCTTCAGGACCTCTTTTTCCCTGTGTCTTGTTCTAGCGTTTTACTCACAAGAATCGAGTCCTGGTGAGGATTTGAGAGCTTTCCTTCAAATCACAGGTTAGGTGGTTGCAAATATATGAAAAATTAGGGCCCACGTGATGAGGGGCAGTTACTTAACCCCGATCACCAGAAATTAAGTAGGACCACTCCTTCTAACTGGCTTCATGACTATGAGACGGAAGGAAAAGTCACTGGAGGTAACACTTCTAAAGAATAATTAATTCAGATGAAACAGCCTGGAAAACAGCTTTTCCCAGGCTGCGACTGAGCGAAACGCAGCAGCCTGGGGCGACCCTCACCCAGCAGCGGTTGTTTCTGCAACTCTCCTGGGCCACGCCTGTCACTGTCACCAGCTCATTCACTATACACGATTGAGGACACCCTGAGTACCCGCAAGGGGAAGCCACACGGGAGATTTCAGGCGGCCCTTTTGTGTTTTTTTTGTTTTTTTTTTTTTTAAACAGAGTCTCACTCTGTTGCCCAGGCTAGAGTGCCGCGGTGTCAGCCTAGCTCACAGCAACCTCAAACTCCTGGGCTCAAGCGATCCTCCTGCCTCAGCCTCCCAAGTAGCTGGGACTACAGGCATGTGCCACCATGCCCGGCTTATTTTTTCTATATATTTTTAGTTGGTCAGTTAATTTCTTTCTATTTTTAGTAGAGACAGGGTCTCACTCTTGATCAGGCTGGTTTTGAACTCCTGACCTTGAGCGATCCGCCCGCCTCGGCCTCTCAGAGTGCTAGGATTACAGGCGTGAGCCACCGTGCCCGGCTCAGGCGGCTCTTTTGGACTGAACACCACATCCTATGCTCAAAGAGCTCAGGGTGTCCCGGGAGGCCTCCAGACGGGGGTTCTGAGGGGCTGGCGGGGCTTTCCTGAATCCACCATCAGCGATCACGCCTTCTGCATGCCACGTTGCCACTTTCTACCTGGCCCTGTCTCCCTGCAGGTCACCGAGGAAACAGCTGTTTAGCAGCTGTCTGTTCACAGTGCCATCTCTATCATTTGACTGTGACCTTCTGGAACCCTCTGAACCCCCTGGGGGCCTCACCCAGTGCTCCGTGCACGGAAGCAGCTGCAGGAGGAAGGAACGAGAGGTTGAACTCTCAGGATCAGACGCCCTTCCCTCAGCAGTGGAACGGATTTGGGATCTCACCACCACGGATGGCAAGTGGAATTTCAGAAACCCAGTGGCACCCGTGACTAAACACGGACTTTCAGGACTGTGTGTGTGATGTGGAAGCTGCACAGAAACTCACGTAGCTCATGAAGATCTTCTCCGTGGGCTGGAGGTGCCGCCGGATCTCGCAGTCCCCGGGGTGGACGACCACGATGCCGTCGTCGGCGAAGACGTAGAACATGTTCCCCACGCTGAGGCCTGGGAGGAGCAGACAAGTGGTCAGGCCCCTCCCAGCAGTGGCACCCAGGAGGGTCACACGCAACACCGAGCACACGGGAAAGCACCCGTGTGGATGCTGCCGGTGCAAACACAGGACGCGTCTCCCGGAGCGAGGCTGAGTGAGCATTCGCAGCTGACGGGCAGGGAGAGGGACCAGGAGCCAGCTCTGCAGGCCCCCCAAACACAGACGGCTGCCACAAGTCACCCAGGGTGGCCAGCAACACAGGTTTTCAAATAAAAGGTGGCCTCGGCTTTGGCATACGTTTCCAGTTTTGAAAGAGAAAACCTGTCTCGAGTCATTCATTGTCAACTAGTCAAATGAGAATGGATCAGACGATGCCAAAAAAGCAAAGGGTCTTGTTTGTAAGAACACGTTTGTGTACAGCGTCATTCCTGGAGTGTGAGGTCCTAACCACGTTGTGACTCCTTCGCCCACACTCAGCCCTGGCCTGCCCGTGCCAGCCCCAGGCCGGGCGGCAGAGCCCACACCTGGTCACGCCCACCTGCTCGCCCCACCCGGCCCAGGCTGTGGCTCTCGTTAGAAGATCTACTTAGACTTGGGGACCTGCTAGTTCAGCCTCCGTATTTTAAAGACAGAGAAACCGAAGTCCAAGCAGGGGAAGGGGTGTGGCTGAGGTTACCTGTCTTGTGCCAGAGCTGGGGTTAGACCCTGGGCCCTGCCTTTGGACCCTCGTCCCTCACTCTGTCCCTCCACAGAGGGGAAACACAGCACAAAGATATGTAAGGCCTAGAGTTCTCCTTCCCTCACTCTTTGTCCCTCCCTCTGTCTCCTCATCCTCTCTGCTCCTTCTCCCCCTCCTTCCTTCTTTCTCTCTTTATTCCTCCCTCTCTCTCTTTTCATTTTCTTTTTTTGAGACACGGTCTTGCTCTGTTGCCCGGGCTAGAGTGTAGTGGCCTCATCACAGCTCAGAGCAACCTCAAACTCCTAGGCTCAAGCAATCCTCCCGAGTAGCTGAGACTACACGTGCATGCCACCACGCTGGGCTAATATATATATGTATTTTTCTTTTTGTAGAGATGGGATCTCACTCTTGCTCAGACTAGCCTTGAACTCTTGACCTCAAGTGATCCTCCCGCCTCAGCCTTCCAGAGTGCTAGGACTACAGGTGTGAGCCACCGCACCTGGCCTTTCTTCATTTCTTTTAAAGTTATAACATTAAGATTTCTATACATTCTAAGAAAGTCATATACACAGGAAACTCTCTTTACTAGCACACTGAGAAAACTGGTGTGCTGGTTTAATGGGCTATCTGGGAAAGTTTTTAGAGAGTTGGGAACCAGTAAAACTAGGAATCACGTTCCACTTCCTTGCAATGGCCCTGCAGGCAGTTAGTTTTTTGGGCGACTGAGCGGCACCAGTGCAGGTGGCCCCCGTGTTGAACAGGCCCTGACTCTGTGACACAGCCGCAAATACCCCTGGACAGGTGTGCCTCTGCCTCTGCCTCTGCGAGCACTCTGGGCGGCCCGTCCCTTGAGAGCCGGATGAAACCTGCCGCCCACGAGTGCCTGGTCTCAGCTCCACTGCGGCTGGGTGTCTGGAGCCAGCATGTGTCTGCCCTGAGCCCCTCTTCCCTGCACCCTCGCCTGGCAAACTGCGCCCACTCAAACTTGGGGGCCGGTGGGGCTCAAAGTCCCCGTTAGGCCACAGACGCCAGCAACAGCCTCCGTGGGCTTCTTGGCAAATCAACAGCTGGAAGAACCAACGTGAGAACTGAAAGTGTCCCGAGTCTGCGTGGGGGCTGCGGCTTGGTGACACTTCGGGCCGAGCAGTGCCTTGCTCGCAGCCGGCACTGGAAACCGAGGCTCAGCAAATACTCATTCAGCAAATGATGGACTTGCAGGTTGATACCCAGCCCTGCCAGAATTCAGCTTCTGCTAAAGGGGTTGTGCTTTTGTCTGCTCTCGCGCCCTCTCCTTTCTCCTGTTGGGATCTGAGTGTGCCCTGCCGCCCTTCATTTTCGCTCCTTCACTCCCCGTCCCCAGGCCTTGAGCTCTAGCAGTGCGGGCACAAGCGTCTCGCCCTCCAGGCAGAAGGTGCCACTGCCCAGCACAGCGCGGCCCCACCAGCCCGCGCGCCCCGAGGCGGCCGCGGGTCTCTCTCTGCGCACTCGGGGCTCTGCAGCCGCATTTCACGCCCCACGGGGCCTCTTGGCCACTCTTCGCAGGCCTCTGCTTTTGAAAATCGAGTCCCTTCGCAGTGACCTCCCCTTAGCGCAACCCCACTCTGAAAGACGCAGAGCGAGCGCTCGCCGTGCCTTGAGGACCAGCGAGGCGCCGTGGTCACCCACTGTGACTGTCGCTAGTGGCGGCGGTTCCTCGTTTTCCAGGCTCTGCCTCGGTTTTGTTCCCAGACTCACCGTGCCACCTTTGGTGCCTGACGTTCGGGAAATGGCTCCGAGGTCCAGCACGCGTGCTAGACAGCAGGCACCGCCGCACGAAGTTCTGGAGCAAAACCGAGGTAGGAAACACCCCGGGTTTTAAAGAGGGGGATCTTGTGCTTCCCCTGCACCCCTGTGTTG
>VBSM01003190.1:829455-840930 GCA_008086735.1 Cheirogaleus medius
CGCCTCGGCCTTCCAGAGTGTTAGGATTACAGGCGTGAGCCACCACGCCCGGCCCATTTTGGATGTACCAAAATGGCTCAACTTTCATAGGGCTCAACTTAATATCTGAAAATTTGTTTGATAAATCTATTTTTAAAAATCTATACATTTAAACATATACAGCTACAGAAATCACGGTAGCTTTTTTTCCTTCTGCATTTCCTCGATCAAAGCACATTGGAAGCACAGCTACCATCCCGTAGAAATCTATGGCTATCTTTTAGGTCTTTTTTAAGCTGCGTAAGACAGACAAAGCACCGACACCAACACTGACACACCAGCCACTTGGAAAAAGCTCGAGGCCCAGACCCGGCCAGGAGCCCGGCCAGGTGGTCTGCTCCAGCTTCGAACGGAAACTTTCCATTTTTAATTTTCCCGTCAAAGACACTAGGAGGTGGTTACTTTGATCCAGCTCCTGTGGCCCCCGAGCGTGACGACATTGCCCTCCCACCTCCCATCCACGCGGGTGCGCGGGGACCGCCTGGCGTCTGGAAAAGCCGATGGCAGCGCATAGACAGATGTCACGGAACCACAAACACGAGTGATCACGGGCACGACGCAGGAAAGTCACGTTTCCTACCTTCCTCTCGCCACAGGATGTTGGCAACTGTAGCAGCGGAGGGTCGGGAGGGCAGGAACGTTCCAGATTGCGGGAGGGAAACAAGAAGAAAGCAATGTCAGACCGTCATGGCAGCGATTCCGTGTATGAAGACGCAGGTACCCGGTCCGTCCCTGGCAGAACCTGCACCACTCACGGCCCCAGCAACGGCGCCTGCGGTGTGGGAGGGAAACTCTGGACACGAGCAGATGCTTTCGGGTCTCAGGGCCCTTTCGATTCCTAAATGAACCTCTGGAGTCAAGCCCCAGGGGCCCTGCTGGCCTGGGAAGCCTCAGGGAAGCTAACAGGACCCCACCTTCTGTGGACGATGAAGAGCGAGCAACAGCTCTCCCAGATTTCCCGGGTTACTTCCAGGAGAACTGGCTTTCAACTAGGATTTTCCTCGGAAGACCACGTGAAATGCTTCCGATCATCTCTTTTAATAACAAAGACTTAGCTCCGAGTCTTTGACAGTGATCAACACCCCTGTCCGTGAGGTCACACCTGCAGGCCCACCTGGCGAGCAAGGGCTGTGGGGGGGCACACTCGGCACTCCAATGGGCCACGGCCCCCGAGTGAGGCTGTTGCACTCCTGAGTGTGTGAGCGTGCACGACCAGGGTCGGGGCCACCATGGGTGGCAGTACCTGGGGTGGGCAGCTTGAAAGATCTCGTGGACGAGGGCAGAGGTGCTGGTCACACACAAGTGCGAGGCAGAACCGGGGCTGGGGTACCTGAGCGAGCTTGTGCTCCTAAAAGCTTCCCTGTCTGTGTTCCCAGAGTTGTCTAGGTGGTCAGGGAAGGCCTGCTCACCTCCAGGTACCCGCTGATCCCAGCTTTGTGCATAGAGGGATATGGGGCTTACCTGTCCCCAGGGCCCCGCAGGTGGTAGCCGTGGCCCTGGTCCATCACGCCCTCCCCTTGCCCCTCGACAACCCAAACCAGCTCCGTGAGAAGCTCAAAGGCAGGAGTCGACTCACGGGTCTTCCTAGCTGAGTCCTCAATGAACAGTGAGGAGATGTCTTCATCCACGCCCACTTCATTTTTGGCGATGCAGGTGTACGCCCCCGTGTCTTCGTACCGGACGCTGCCGATGTGGAGCTCACTCCCGTTGGCTGCGGAGAGGAGGGTGCGCAGGCGGCTCGCTCAACCGAGACCCTCCTCACGCCCCATTTCCTTCACGGGGCTATTGAGTGTTGGGCTTAAAAACACCCAGGAAGGGCTGGCACAGCTGATACTAACTCAGGATGACATGGGACCTTGATGGCATCTTCTCATCATTGCTCTCAGAAAGCCACAGGACCCGTACAAGCCCAGATATCGGGAAAACTTGGAGAGACGTATGTTCACCCCCAACCTGGATGACTTAGAAACAAATCGTATCTCTCTCTCCCTTCCATTCCTAGAGCATCGGCTTGAACTGGACGGGAATATCATGCAGACACCCAGGGCGGTTCTTACCTAGGAGGGAGAGCTGCTTGGACATCTGGGTGGAGACATCCACGCCGTTTTTCAGCCACGTAATCCTGGGCGTGGGGATGCCCTCCGCGTGGCACCTCAGGCTGGCCGCCACCCCGGGCTCCTGGGCCTGGCTCTCGGGGTACACGCGGATGACGGGGGGCACTGTGGGCGAGAGTCAGCCCTGGTGAGGGAAGGCCCGGCCGTGGCCCGGCTCAGAGACCCTGCCCTAGGGGGGTGACCTTGTGCGGGAGGGGACTCTGGGGTTCCCTCCTTAACCAGCTCACACTAATCCTGTTCAGCAGCTCGAACTCTAACAGAAAAGGCCGCAAAATGGATCGCAGGCAATAAACACACCAGGCTCCGTACCCTGTGCTTCATGGCTTTCATCCTTTTTCTAAATCGGATCAGAAAAGACATCCGAACGTTTAACGCTGTTCAGCTGCTACACGTACAGAGCAACAGCCGCCGAGATTTATTTCTGAGTGAATAAAATTTAGATAGATCATTTTGGTTATCAGAAAGCCTCTGGTCAGGGGTTTCATTTCTTGCAGGAAATGATTCGCCAAGCGCTCGTGGGCGCTGGCTGGGCTCCTGCTCCGGGGAAGTCCACTGATTTCTCAGTGGGTCATTTTTATTTCTCCACCTGCCACCCCCGGGATGTGGGCGAAAGGCTGGAAACACTGTCCTTGGCCTTGGGCCCCCGCGGTCACGTTTGGGGTGGGGGCTGGTTGCGGGGAGGGACAGGCTGGGCGATCATCCCTCTCACCCCTTGCTCTGGGCCCAGCAAAAAATATCATTTTCAGTAGAATCGAGGGCTCTGACTCATCCATGTATTTTACTCTACATACTTTCAAAAAGGATGTGTGAGAGCTCTTGTCAACATACCTGGATGTTAAACTAAAGGAAAACATTACAAACATTTGGAAGTGGGAGAGGATTCCTCCCGAATGGGACAATTACATTTTCCTAGAGTTATCTGGAAGCTCGTGTTGCTCAATAAAAGAAAGCATCCCAGTACTTCGGAAGATCTTTCTTGGGAGCAGAATATAGAACAAATTGACGCTTACATAGGAGGCGGTGCTGGCCTGGGTCCTGGGACCCGAGCAAGGCGGAAGACCTCCAGCGATCCCTGCGTGGGGTGGGCAGAGGACAAAAGGAAAACCCCACGGCCTCGTTGTGAGAATGGGCCCTGCGGCTCCTGCCTCAACTCCTCCGGGGGGCTGCTAATAATCTGATCAACTCGGTCTGAGTGTCAAGTACTTCTTTGATTGATCGTGGGGCAGAGTTGCGGTGGGTGGGGCAGAGGGAAAAGCTACATGGACAACCAGGAAAGGACACGATCCCACCCTCGAGCAGCCCAGAGCTATTTCAATGACCTGAGCTCAGAGCACCCTACGGCAAACCGCACAGAGAATCAAGAACAATAAAAGCACAGACCTGGTTTCTCTTTGTCTGAAGTCCTGGGACAGGGCAGGAGGGCCTTGTCATAGATCAGGCCCAGGGGGTGGGCAGTGGAGGAGGCAGGTGAGTCTCCAGCCAAGACGACTCTGGAGGAATGCTTAGAACATAAACCTGCGTCTCCCTTCCATGACTCCCTCTTGCTTTAAAGAGGAAAGAAGGAAACTCCCCTACACCTGCCTTTGGTAGAGGGAGCAGTGGGGTCAGGTTGAACAGGTAGCAGAATTTTGGCCAGGAGGTTGTAATTCAAGAGCACAGAGACAGAACCTGGCGGCCCAGGAGCCCTGGGCTGGAGGTGGCTGGAGAAGGTGGTAGCACAGAGTTCTAGAATAGGGTTGGCAGGACCTGGGGCTAGTAAGCTTGGACCCTTGATAGATCAGCATCTACTGATATAAGCCTGCCTCCTAACCACCAAATAAATTGAAAGAAAGTGGGAGAAGAATCAATGGAAACAGAAGTGAATGAATCAATTAGAAAGCTGGAAAAGAATAGAACTGATAGATAAATCTACATGCTGAGTGTTTGTGATAAAACCCAACACAATAGCCACATTTCTGGCAAGTTTGATCAATGAAAAAAATAGAGAAAGAACACAGAGGGGATTACAAAATGTGTGAGAATGTTGTATTCAATTATGGGGAATTAATATGAAACTCTCCACGAAATGGATCATTTAAAAGGAAACTTTAAAGTACAAACTTTGAATTAAGGGAGAGAATATTTCAAACAATTTTAAAGTGCTACTAACCCAAAAGGCATTGTGACTAGTTTTGTAGGAGAGAGTTCCTTTGTACATTTAAGAAATGGATACTTCCCAGAGCATGGAACAGGGCAGAATTTCCAAATTACATCATGAAGCTAGTGTAAGCTGGGCACCAAAACCTGATAAAGAGAGCACAAAAAAGAATACGCACCCATCTTTCTTAGGATCAGATACGCCAAAATGCTAAGTAAAATATCGGCAAATCAAGTCTAGCATGGTATTAAAAGAACATACTGTGACCAAGTGTAATATGTTTCAATGGCTAACTATTAGGAAATCTGTAATTAATCACATCCAAAATCAAAGGCAGTCAAAGAGAAAAACCATCTGCTTCTCTTGCTAGACACTAGAAGGGCCTTTGAAAAAAGTCCAGAATCTATTTCTTGGGGAAAAAGCACTCAATAAAATAGGAACAGAATGATATTTTCTTCCTACAATGAAGAATATCTCTATAAAAAGAAGAAACAGCACTATTCTTTTTCGAATGGTGAAACATTAAGTGAGAAAAAAAGGAAAAAGGAAAAGAGGCAATCTCAGGCTCTCGATGGTACGCTGGATGCTGCCAACGGAAGGCAAGAAATGAGAAGTATGAATATTAAAAAGATGGGAAAGAATGATATGTGGATACCCTCTAGGTAACAAACCAAACACGTAGTAAGGATTAGTAAGCAAGTGTAGTAAAGGAGCCAGTGCCAGAATATACAAAATTAATAGGTTACTTATACACCAGCAATGACCGGACAGAAAATACAATGAAACGTAATGAAGAAAACTATAAAACCTCACTGACAACATTAAGAAAAAAGACTCGAATAATTGGAGAGAGACGTTCTTGGATAGGAAGACTTAACTATTGTTAAAAACAAGCTACTTCAAATTAAGCCATACGTTTAATCTAATTCCAATTAAAATCAATGGGTAGGAGCTTGACAAAACAATTATGAATTTATCTACAAAAAATGTCCAAGAACAGCTGAGGAAATTTTGAAAAGAAGAGACTGATGACTGTCATTTTGCTAAACCAGAGATTACAAAGTATTGCCATACCAAATGTTGCAAAGTGGGGAAGGGGGGGAGGGAGAGAGGGCTGAGGTAGCTCACATCTGAATCTGGTACCCCGTGAATGATCTCAATGCAAAGCTCTGTCAATTCAGTATTGTGCAGCCAAAGCTTATTAAATGCCTGCCGAGTGTCGGGCAGGACGCACCAAGCAGTGGATAGGACAACCCTGGTCCCCACCCTCACCCTAGCATATGTTAGGGCTCAAAAATGGTCTCAGCAAATTAAAAAAAAAATAAAAATAGTATCAAGTATCTTCTCAGAGATCACAATGGAATAAAACTAGGTATCAACAACAACAAGAACTTGGGAAACTGTAAAAATACATGGAAATTAAAGACCATGTTCCTGAATGACCACTGGGTCAAGGAAGAAATTGAGAAAATAAAAACTTTGTTGAAACAAATGAAAATGGAGACGACATGCCAAGACCTGTGGGATACAGAGAAAGCAGTGCTAAGAGGGAAGTTTAATAAATGCATACACATCAAAAAGTAGAAAGATTTTAAATAAACAACTTAATGATGCATCTCAAAGAATTAGGAAAACAAGAACAAACCAAACCCAAAATTAGTAGAAGGAAAGAAATAATAGAGATCAGAGCAGAACTAAATGAAATAGAGACTAAAAAACAATTCAAAGGATAAATGAAACAAAATATTGTTTTTTTTAAAAGATAAAATCAGTAAGCCACTAGATATACGAACCAAGAAAAAAGGAGAGAAAACCCAATAAACAAAATCAGAAATTAAAAAGGAGTTATTACAACTGGTATTACAGAAATACCAAAGATTATCAGAGACTATCACAAACAACTATATGCTAACATACTTGAAAACCTAGAGGAAGTGGATAAATTTCTGGACATATATAACCCACAGAGACTGAATCAGGAAGAAACAGAACACCTAAACAGAACAAGAAAGACTAACGAGATTGAATAAGTAATAAAAAATCTCTCAAAAAGGAAAAGTCCAGGACTGATGGCTTCACTGCTGAATTCTACCAAACTTTCAAAGAACTAACACCAATTCCCTCAAACTATACCAAAAAGTTCAAAAGGAGGGAATTTTCCCTAACTCATTCTAGGAGGCCAGCATTACCCGGATACTAAAACCAGACAAAGACACAATTACAACACCACCAAAAAAAGAAAACTACAAGCCAATTTATCATGGGTGAACATAGACACAAAAATCTTCAACAAAATACTAGCAAATTAAATCCAACAGCACATCAAAAAGATAACACACCGCGATCAAGTGGGATTTAACCCAGGGATGCAAGGATGGTTCAACATACGCAAATCAATAAACACAATACATCATATCAACAGAACGAAGAAGAAAGCCATACGATCATCTCAATAGATGAAGAAAAAGCAGCTGATTAAATTCAATATTGCTTCATGATAAAAACTCTCAACAAACCAGGCATACAAGGAGTATAGCTGAATATAATAAAGACCACATATGACAAACCCACAGCTAACATCAGACCGAATGGGGAAAAGCAGAAAGCCTTCCCTCTGAGAACTGGAACAAGACAAGGATGCCCACTCTCACCACCCCTGTTCAACAACGGACTGGAAGTCTTAGCCAGAGCAGTCAGGCAAGAGAAAAAAATAAAAGGCATCTAAATTGGAAAAGAGGAAGTCAAATTATGCCTCTTTGCAGATGACATGATCTTACACCTAGAAAAATTTAAAGACTCCACCAAAAAAAAAAAAAAATCAGATTTGATAAATAAATTTAGTAAGTTGGATACAAAACCCACATACAAAAATCAGTAGCATTCCTATACACCAATAATGAAGTAGCTGAGAAAGAAATCATGAAAGCAATCCCATTTACAATAGCTGCAAAAAAATCCCCCTGAGAATAAATTTAACCAAGCAGGTGAAAGAGCTCTACAAGGAAAACTGTGAAACACTGATGAAAGAAATTGAAGAGGACACAAACAAATGGAAAGACATCCTATGCTCATAGATTACAGGAATATTGTTAAAACCACCATACTACTCAAAGCAGGGCACAAAGTCAGTGCAATCTCTACCGAAATACCAATGTCATTTTTCATAGAATTAGAAAAAACAATCCTAAAATTCATATGGAACCAAAAAGAACTTGAACAGGCAAAGCAATCCTGAGCAAAAAGAACAAACTCGAAGGCATCACACTACCTTAGTGCAAAATGTATCACAAGGCCAGGCATGATGGCTCACACCTGTAATCCTAGCACTCTGGGAGGCCGAGGCGGGAGGATCACTCAAGGTCAGGAGTTCAAAACCAGCCTGAGCAAGAGCGAGACCCCGTCTCTACTATAAATAGAAATAAATTAATTGGCCTACTAAAATTATATAGAAAAAATTAGCCGGGCATGGTGGCGCATGCCTGTAGTCCCAGCTACTCGGGAGGCTGAGGCAGGAGGATCACTTGAGCCCAGGAGTTTGAGGTTGCTATGAGCTAGGCTGACGCCATGGCACTGTACCCTGGGAAAAGAGTGAGATTCTGTCTCAAAAAACAAAAAAAAATGTATCACAAGGCTACAGTAACCAAAACAGCATGGTATGGGTGTGACAGCAGACACAGAGACCAATGGAACAGACTAGAGAACCCAGAAATAAGTCCACGTATTTGCAGCCAATTGATTTTTGACAAAGGTGCCAAGAACATACATTGGGGAAAAGGACACTTTCTTCAATAAATGGTGCTGGGGAAATTGGATATTCATGTGCGGAAGGAGGAAACTGGTCCCTGATTTCTTGCCATATAGAAAAGTCAACTTGAGATGGATTAAAGGCTTAAATGTAAGACCTGAAACTATGAAACTACAAGAAGAAAACACAGGGGAAACACTTTGGGACACTGGTTTAGGAAAATATTTTATGGCTAAGACCTTAAAAACATAGGCAACAAAAACAGAAACAGACAAATGGGACTATGTTAAGCTAAAACGCTTCTGTCAGGCGAGGGAAACCATCAACAGAGTGAATAGACAACCTGTTGAATGGGAGAAAATATTTGCAAACTGTTCATTTAGCAAGGGACTAACATCCAGAATATACAAGGAACTCAACAACAGTAAAAAAAAAAAAAAATTAAAAAATCCCATTAAAAAGTGGGCAAAAGACATGAATAGACATTTCTCAAAAGAAGACATAAAAATGGCCAACAGGCATATGAAAAATGCTCAATATCACTAATTATTTAGGGAAATGCAAATCAAAACCACAGTGGGATATCATCTCACGCCAGTTAGAATGGCTGTTACGAGAAAGACAAAAGAATAACAAACGCTGGTGAGGATGCAGAGAAAGGGAGGTCTTAGCACTGTTGGTGGGAATATTAGTTAGTGCAGCCACGATGGAAAACAGTATGGAGATTTCTCAAAAAGCTAAAAGTAGAACTACCATGTGATCCAGCAATCTCATTACTGGGTATTCACCCAAAGAGATCAGTACGTCAAAGGGATCCCTGCAACCTCCTGCTTGCTGCAGCTCTCGCTGTATTCACAGCCGCAAAGACACGACACCAACCCAAGTTCCGTCAACAGATGAATGGATAAAAACATGTCACGTATACACAGTGGGACTCTTTGGCCATGAAAAAGAACGAAATTATGTCACTGGCAGCAACACGGATGGAACAGGAGGTCACTGTGTTCAGTGAAATAGCCAGGCACAGGAAGACAGATGCAACATGTTCTCACTCGTATGTGGGAGCTAAAAACATTGACCTCGGGGAGGTAGAGAGTGAAATGAGAGACCCCAGAGGCTGGGAAGTGGGGAGTGTTGGGGGGGGGGTAAAGTGAGGCAGGTTAATGGGCACAAACCTGTTAGATGGAAGGAATAAGTTCGGATGTTCGACAGCAGAGGAGGGTGGCTACAGTTAGCAACAACGTATCGCATATTTCAAAATAGCTACGAGAGAGGACTTGAGATGTTCCCCACACACAGAAATGATAAACACTCAAGGTGATGGACACCCCCGAAAACCCTCACTTGATCATTGCACAATCTGTGCATGTAGCAAAACATCACATATCCCCCATAATATGTACGCATATCATGTATCAATAAAAAAATAAATTTAAAAAACCATGAAAACAATACATGACCAAATGCAAGAAACCTGAATCTCCACTGGCAGGAGTTAAAAGACAGCTCACACCCTGTGCTGGTCTCGAAGTTCCCTTGAGCTGAAGACATCCTCGGGGGGAAAGACAACTGTCCCGGCTCCGTCCCTCGGCCGGCAGGACCAAAGAGGGGCCTGGACCTCTGCCTGCTCTGCCCCACCCCGCTCCCCAGTCTTGCCCCAGCTCCACTTGGGGGTCATCAGGACTCTCCTCCTCATGCCCCTCATCTCGATGACATCTGTCTCCACCGGAAGCCTGGGGCCCTGGGGCATCCCCCCTCCCCGCACCTCCTGCTGGGCCTTCCGGACTCCTGTTCTGTCACTGCCCACATCCTCAGACTCTCCTGTGAATGCTCCTTCGCCCTCCCGTTGCCATGGCACCCTGGCCTCCTCCTGAGGATGCTGCCTGTCCAGGACGGCCCCTCTCTGGGGACCACTGGGCTGAGGGGTGGCTGGGCATCCTCCTGGGCCTCGTCGCCACATCCAGACCACTGTCCTTCCCTTCTCCAGAAAGGCACCTGGCGTTGAGCCTCACATCACAGCCTGCCTCGTTCCCAGGTTCACCTCCTCTGCCCCCCCACCACGTCGCCGCCATGCCTCTCTCGTCCCTGCCTCAGTTTCCCCATTTCTACTGGACTTCTCCTGCCGGCCCATAAAATGCCTTCATTTCTCCCATCTTGAAAAAATAAAACACCCCCTTCCTTACCCCAACTTCTCTCTTAGTTATACCCCATTTTTCTCCTTGAAAACACCCCGAAGAGTCGTCCATAATTGAAGCTGGAGCCGTCCCTGTGCAGCACCTACGATGCCAGAGCTCTGGACCAGCCCCTCCCCCAGGGCAGGAGGCTCCCGCAAGGTTCCCGGCTGGGCCAGGTGGAGGTGGGGACGCAGCTTCCCGCCCGCCACGTGGCGAAGACCCAGCCGCCTTCCCTCGGCCCCGACCTCCCTCTTCCTTACGTGTTAATCCACGCACTAACCATAACTCCAAATTAATTTATACCGGGCAAACCCATTCATTTTCTTTTAAATTTGCAAAACTTTCAAGTGAGAATCTTCGCGTACATAACACAAAGGCCCGTTCTCTTTGGGAAGCATCGACCGTTCCCAAGGCGACAGGCGGCACAAGTGTGTCCTTAAGTAAGAGGTACGGTCACGGAGGTACCAAACTGGAGAAATAAACAGATTTGGGAGATTATTATTGTGTTTTCGGGGATGAATCGCTACTTGTCTGGACTGCAGGGAGGTGGAGGTTGTTTTTAATTTAATGGATAAATCATTTATGTCTGAAGTTCCCGCTCCTTCCTATGAAAGCGACGCAGGCGGTTTGCACCAAGTTATAAATCATGTTGGGGTTTGGGCCACATCCCTACCAGGCCAGGCTGTGGCTGAGTTATACTAATGATTCGAGAGAGGAAGCAGTTGCCTGCAAGGGCTCTCTTTAGGTAACCAAGTCTGGCAGAGTCGTGGAAGATGGTGGCCCGGCCTGTGTACGGGATCCTGTCCCTGCTACTAGGGAGCCAGGGAGCAGGGCAGCTCTAGGGAGAGGAAACCTATATTTTATTCCTGGCTTGACAATTTTCTCTGCGTCTTGATTTTCCCATCTGTGTAATGGGCTGGAGGGTCTCTGAGGGGCCACCATCTCTGACCACCTGTGTCTACCAACTATAGCTCAGTACGGCCGAGACAAACCAAACTCTCCCCTGTGTCTGCTCCGCCCTGGACTGAACCACATCCCCTGCCGGGCATTTTCTGAGCATCTTTTACGTATTATATCTCTGCAGGCCAGGTCGAGGCAGCCAGCAACGTGACACAGAGGTCAGAGTACGGGCTCTGGATCCAGAATGACACCTGGCTGAGACAGGTCACCTTACTTAGATGATCATCTGTAAGGTGGGTTAAAATACATCGCCTGGCAGCACAATTCACTATTGCACGGTCATGGAAACAACCCAAGTGCCCATCA
>VBSM01003190.1:881693-905746 GCA_008086735.1 Cheirogaleus medius
CTATATATTTTTAGTTGGTCAATTAATTTCTTTCTATTTTTAGTAGAGAAGGGGGAGGGTCTCGCTCTTGCTCAGCCTGGTCTCGAACCCTGACCTTGAGCGATCCTCCTGCCTCGGCCTCCCAGAGTGCTAGGATTACAGGCGTGAGCCGCCGAGGCCTTGCAAGGAAAATGCTCAGAAGGAAGTCTCGGAAGAAAGAAAATGATTTTATTTTATTTTGGGGGGAGGAGAGAAAGGGGCAGACGCATTTTCTCTTTATTTAACATTCTCAGCTTGGCCTGCTATATTAAAGGCAATTTAATGTGATAATGTTAAAAAAATGACCCTTCCCCCAGCAAGTGAGAGCGTTCGATAAAAGGGAGATCAACCGTAACGCCCGAGATCAATCTTCCGAAGACAGAAATTTCCCTTTTGTCTGTTTCTGCATCGGAAATTGATTCGCTCTGCGCAGGACCGATGGGTTTTTCCCGGCGCCTTTGACTCGGCGTCAAGGAAAAGCGCACGTCAGCTGCGCTCTGCTGGGCAGATTTATGAAATGAACTTTAAGCATATTAAATTTTAAAGAGGAAATCATGGTCCAATTACCAGGCTCGTTAATGGCTTCAGGTGCCTCGGGCCACTTATCTGCCAGATTAGAGCAACGTGCCCAAGAATGCTCTGTTTACCTGGCCGTCACCTGGGAGTCACACGGGCCAGGGGTGCCCGGAGCTCACGGCGGCCTCCGTCTGGGGCAAGCTGTTGCCACCCGCCCCAGTGCTCCCGGAGCAGCCTGCAGCATGGGGAGTCGCAGGTGGTTCTCCCTGCAGGCCGCCGTGACTAACAAGGCCTGGGGTTTTCCCAGAGCAGCTCAGGTCTGCCCTTTGGGGTCTCAGCCCGAGCTGGGGCCACTGCTGATGGAGGTGGTGACGTGCTGGCAGGGCAGGGCCACGGGAGCAGGGCCCCGAGACGCGGCCATCGTTGCTCAGGTGGGGTGAGCGGAGTCACCTGAGACGAGCAACTCCGGACTGGCGGGGGCAGAGGCCTGTGCCCGCGGCTGCCCCGTCGCCAGGACCCTGTGGGCATTGCCGTCCCCGCAGACCTTGAAGGGCCACGTGGTGCCGGTGGCGAGAGCAACGCTCCCCAGGGAGGCCCCTGCGCCGTGGGGAGAGCAGGCATCTGCCCGGCAGCCCACCGGCTTCCCCTGAGCTCCACCATGTACGTCCCGGGCAGTGAGCACGACTCGGGCAAGTCGCTCGGTTTCCTAGAGCCTCAGTTTCTCCATCTGAGAATATCTGTAAAGTGGGGTAACAGTAGCCCCCACCTGACAGTGAGGAGGACTGAAAAGTTCTCGAAGGGACAATAACGAAGATGACGATGACAACACTGACCACCAAACACACCACGTGCCAGGCACTCTCCCAACCCCTTCCCTGTCTCAGCCCACTTAACCCTCAGGGGACCCTGTGAGGTGCACAGAGGAGAAACAGAGGCACGGTGAAGTGAGGCATCTCCTGAGACCCCCTGGAGACGGCCGTGGCCTCAGCAGCAGCAGTGTGGCCCTGCAGCCTGCGTGCCCGGCCACCACCCCACGCTGCAAGCGGCTCTTCTGCGTTTACTGACCACGGGGAAGGGCCTCACCTAGGGCCAGGCGTGACGCTCAATAAACACCCGGCACTTGCTCCAGCCCTTCCCAGCGGCCTGGCCGCGGCCTTGGCGAGACCACCGTGTCACGTGCGAGATTTCTTTACACTGGCATCAAGGTGGGGACTCGTCCTTATCGTCAGCCCACCGTGTGGACAGTCTCGTCTCCGGGGAAGAGCGGCCCCCGCCCCACGACCCTGCCCAGGGAGCCTGAGTTCACTGTCCCCACAGATCTTGCACTCGTCTGGTGGTCCCAGGGCCCTGACAGGCAGGCCAGCGGAGCAGGGTGGGGTGCAGTCCCCCCAGACAGCCCTTCTGCCACTAGGACCCTATAGGACCCCCCCTCCCGCAGGGGCTGCAGCCGTGGCCCAGGGAGTGAAGTCGCTCTCTCGTTGCTGTCTCTGCTGTGGACACCAAGTCCCCTGGCACCACCTTCTAGCTGGACAAGGGGCACACGTGTCGTGTGCAAACCCACAGCCTTCGGGGAGGGGGCTGACCACAGGGTGCCATGCGGAGGTTTTCCCAGTGACAGCAGGGCCTGGGGTGCATGCACGCAGGCTGGGGTTTGGGGTGTGGATATTCGGACAGCAAAGAGCAGTGACGGCCTAGGGTGGAGGACTTGGGGACTCCCAGCTCCAAAGGTGTCTGGTGGAACTAAACTCTGCTTCCCCGTGAGCTTCCTGCTGAGGCAAGCAAAGGACTCAAGGAAGAAAAGATCTATTTCCTAACCCATTTCCTAACTGCGTCAAAGCCCGTGCGCACACAGCGGCTACAGGAGGCTGCTAGGAAGGAAAAGCAGCCGTCGTCTTGACTGTCACGTGTTCTCGGGGACGTCAAACACAAGCTCCTGACCCCTGGGAGGGCCGGGAGAGGGTTTCCCTCTTAGGAGAGAGAGTCACGAACAGCTGCCCTGGTGTGGCCGCCCAGCTCCCTTCCATGCACACGCTGGGCGGACACCGGGCTCCTCCCCCGTCACACTGTCACCGAGGGCCACACCCACCTGCGCCAGCTCCGCGCCGCTGAGGTGGCCGTTGCCATCCGTGTCCAAGTCCTTGAACAGAGACTCCACCAGCAGGCGCTTCTGGGAGGGGGGGTCTGGCCTGCCGTCCCCCTCTTGGAGGGGCCGCTGGCGGGTCTGCAGCGCCAGGAGGACGTTCTTCAGACGGGCGTGGCCGGCCATGGTGCACGTGTCGCCTGGAAGGGAAGACGGGTTGTTAGAGCGGGACATGCCCTGGCCTCGAGAGGATGCTCCCTTCGTCGGTCCACTCGTCCGTCGCACTCACAGATAGTTGCTGGGCGCGGCCGCAGAGGAGGGACCTGTCTGCGTGCCCAGCAATCCATCCCATGCATGTTCACTGAGCACGGAATACACGTCACACAGGATGCATGTGCTGGGCAGGGGGGACTGTCTGTCCTACGAACACTTGCTGAGCACCGACTACGGGCCGGGAGACCCTCCCAACAGAGCTTGCAGCGGCTTCAGGAAAGCCGGCCCCAGCTCCATCCCATGATAGCTCGTCTTTGCCTACATCCTACCTTAAAGGCGGCTTTCGAATCCTGGGTGCCCTAGATCGGGGAGTTTTAGCTAACAGGACTCGCAAGCCCTGCTCACGTTAACTAGCTACACTCCCAGAGCCGGGTCGCTTCGAAACAAACGCGCACGCGCGCAAGTCTGTGCCCAAAAGGAAGCTTCGCGAAATCAAAACCAAACCACACGGCCCGTGATCGTCGGGCCTTTCATCACAGGCGTGCTCGCCGAACGGCGTTAGAACCTCGCGGTGTTTTGGCGAATGGGGTTTGTGACGCTCTGCACGTGACACGGTTTGTCTTGCCCGTGACAGGCCGCTAAGATGAACACCGCACGGGGAACGGCCCACGGACGGGGCTACAGGGGTGTCGGCAGAGCAGGGCAGCCCCCCGCCTCCCCGGGGGCTGGAGAACGTGCTGCGGCCGCTGGCTGAGTCCTGGAGGACGGGCACGGGCTCCGCACAGACCGCCCAGACTGAAGGCCACGGGGCTGCTGGCCACGGCCGTCTGGGGCTCCTCCTCTAAACTGCAAGGCCTGTTTAGGGCTCAGGCAATAAGAGCTCAGGTCGGAAAGTCGGTAGAAAGTGTGGACAGTGTGGGCTCTGAGGTTCCCAGCTCTGCTGCTGTGGGGCTGTGCGACCTTGGGCACGGGGCCTCAGTGGTGTCATCTGTGAAGTGGGGACGACAGCGCCTCCCACACGGGGATGTTAGGAGGATGGAATAAGATGTGCGTGCTCAGGCTCTGCACGGGCTCGGCACAGAGCGAGGGCCCCTAAGTGACAGCCACCATCATCGAAACCACGGCTGCCAACGAGCAGCAGACAGGGAAGCTGTCGGGTGGGGAAAGGGATGATGAGTCCGTCCGTCTGCCTGTCTCTCTTCCTCCCTTGCTCCCTTCCTGGGTGAGCCTGGGAAGCCCACCCACCTTTGCTCGTGCTTGTTTGTGTTTCTCGATTTTCTTCCCATTTGGGGTCAATTGATCCGCGTCACAAGCAGATGCCATTACCATTTCCTCCCGCATGTTTATTTAGGAAAAAAATCAATGGCCGAGTTCAATACAATCAAATCTCTCTGCTCTCTGGGAGTCTCCGTGCTCCGGCGAGAGCGGCCTCCTCCTCCCGCCCCCCACACTTGCTGGCGTTCCCTGCCCGCCTGCCGGACATCGATTCCTGGGGGGCTGCGGGGCCGCCAGTCGGCAAATCCTGTTCTCAAGTCTGCGCAGCCACAAGTGTTGGAAACAGGGGGCTCGTCCCCGCGCAGAACGTGCCGGGTTCTTCTTCTCTCTGGGCCTGGGTGAAGACCGCTTTGGGGGAAGGAGAGGAACAGTCTCGCTCACGTCCATCCCCTCCACCCCCAAAAGCGGTGAAACCTGGTCCTGGCCAAAGGCGGTGGGTGGAGAGGGAAGTGGGGTGGGCGGGGCCTTCCCCGGCGGCATTTGTGCCTGACGCTGGACATCCCCGGAGGCCGAGCTCCGCACGCCAGTGCACAGCCAGGCTGCTACACGCGGGCCACGGTGGGTCTGCGTGTTCCGTGTGCCAGGCCAGCTCAGACGGGCAGGACGTCCGCCCTCGCTGGTCCCCACGGCATTCCTCGTGGACCTTGGCCAGGCACAACCCTATTCTGAGCAGCGTCCCACCCTGGGCCAGTGTCCACAGACGGACGACACCCCAACACCGGCAGGCTGGGGAACCGTCAAGGCGGGTCCTGCTGCAGGGGAGGTGGGGGGGCTGTGGCCGGGCCCCCCTGCTCTGCCCCTCCTGTCGCTCTGTCACGGTCACTGTGACCACACAGGTCACCCTGGCAGCTGCCCGCAGACACCTGCCGCCGGGAAGTCTGCACACATCTAGAAGCCACCTGGGGGGGCAGGGGGTGGGCGCCCAGGTCTCCAGGGTCAGCTCCCTGCGTCCCTGGCCCATCCCTGCCAGGGTCCACGTGCGCCAGGCCCCTCCCTTCCTTTTGCCGCATTAATTTACAAGCCGTGTGCCAGGTGCCGGGCAGCATGCTGGGCACGGAGCTTCCAGTCCGGGACATGGGGGTGCCCGGGGGGGAGAGCAATGGGCTCAAGGGGAACCTCTGTGTCCTTTCTCTCCTTCACTGAGGGCCTCCCTGAGCCCGGCCTGTGCACCGGGGGCCTGAGATGCTCCAGGGGCTCCCGGACACGAACCTCAACTCCTTCTTTATCCCAGGAGCAGCTGTGCTTTAAATGAGTCGCAAGCAACGACTTTGCCCAGACTCAAATCACGAAGTCATCTGCCCGGCATTCCTGAGCCCCTGCAGTGCCCTGTAGCTCTGGGCAGCTGTGGACGGAGGAAAGCTGGCCAGGCGGCGGGAGTTCTGCGCCCACGGAGAGGATCACGCACGATCCCACGGTCCAGACTCTTTCGCCGGGAAGCCCCGTGGAGCTTCATTTCAGCAAGGACGGCCTGCTCAGTGGCTCCCGCCTCTGTCACCTGAATTCCACAGGGGGTGGGGGGGGCAGCAGGTGAGGAAAATGTCCTTCCTTGCTCCCTTCCAGCCCCCAGAAGCGGGTACCCCCAAAGCTTCGGCTTCCAGCTCAGTGTCCAAGGCGAGCCGCCCTCCCCGAGGCGGGCCCGGCCTCCAGGACGGCCGTCTTCCTGGCAAAGTGTGTCCAAGTGGGAGTTCGCCAGGAACGGTTTTGCTTTTTCATTCCCGACCCCCTGGTTCACTGCGGGGTCAGGTGGGAGGGAGTGGCCCGCGTGGGCGGCTGTCATCTGGCCAGGCCTGGTCTTCGGCTAAAGGCTCCCTGACTTACCTCTAGTTTCAAACCTTTGTCTTGTTAGAAAAGAAATACCTGCCCACGAAAAAACCACTTGGAAAGCACAGATGAAATAAAAAGAAAAATGCATCATCCGTAATCCACCTCCCAGAGACGGCTGCAGTTAACATGCTGCTGGCTAGAGGTCAGGTTGCCCCCGTCTATGCAGGCCGGTCCCCGTCCACACGGGCTGCCCCCGTCTATGCAGGCCGGTCCCCGTCCACGCGGGCTGTCCCCATTGATGCAGGCCGGTCCCCGTCCACACGGGCTGCCCCCATCGATGCGTGTGAGCCCACAGCCTCTGTGTCCTGACCCTCCTCCTGTCCTTCTCGAGTTCCACTCAGTTTGGGCAAGAGAGTGTCAATACTCAAGGCTCAAGTCTGTCTTATTTCACACAGGTCCTCCCTGCCCACACCCCAGTGAGTCCACGCAGGAGCTGCAGGCCGCAGGGACGTGGGGACATGGGGACGTGGGGTGCAGTGACGGCAGCGGCCTGACACTGACGCGCTCGCTGGGGCTCTGTGCGTCACCCGGTCTCCGCCCTGCTCCCCCCACTCTGCCCTGGCCACGGCTCACAGCCCCAGCCCGGTCCACACCCGCACCGACCTTCATCACCCACTGCGCCCCGACCCTGCTGGGCACCTGCGTGCAGGGAGGAAAGAACCGTGTCCCCCTGGACAAGACAGGGCCCAGGCTCAGCGGTGGCCCTCGGGACACTCGGCTCTGCTGAAGGAAGGTCCCTGGGGACGTGTGGCAAAGGCTTGGGGACCACAGCGCCTCTCCCGGCGCCCTGTGGGTGCTGGTCACGATGATGCCAAGGACGGCGGTGGCCCAGCCCCACCGAGGAGCCTCGAGCCAGGGCCCAGTTCCCAGTGCCGGCCCCTCCGGCTGCGGGAGACTTGGAATAGGGCCGACCTTCCACACGGACTGATCCAGAGGCGGCATCACTCCTCCGGAAAGGCGGCCAGGTGCCTGCGAGTAGCCTGAGGTCTGTGCCTTGAGCGAGACTCACCGGGGCTGCTGGGCGGGACCCGCAGGGGACCCTGCCTCCCTCGCGGGCAGGGCTGACGTGGCTGGAGCTGCAGAGGGTCCCGCCCTTGCGCCTGGGAAGCCATTATTTAGCTGTTTCCGCCGTGTCTTGGTGGCTTCTGGGTACAGGGAGATTTGTGTCGTCATAAATCAGGGGACTTCCGTCTTGCCTGGCGGCCATGCCTCACGACGAGGCCTGGAGATTTCCAGGGATGCCTCCTGCACACGCGGGAGCTCGCTCTGCCCTGGGCATGGCCGACTCGCGCCTGCCCAGGCCTGCCTCGCGCTGCCGCCCTCGCCCCTGCCCGCCGGGCCCCCCGTCCATCGGGAGGCCTGTGCGCTCCGCTCACGCCACTGCCCTCTCCACCGGCTCCTCCTCCTGCCTGGTCCGGAACGTTCTCTGCAGGAGGCTCACCGTAGTCCGGGCTCCCCTAAAGCCGTCCCTGAGACCAGGATCTAGGGGCAGGCGGCGTATCCAGGGGTGATCCCAAGAAGTGCGGGAAGGAAGAGGGAAGCGGGGCTGGGAAGGCAGAAGAGCCGATGGAGGGCACGTGGGCTGACCTGTGGGCTGACGCGTGGGCTGACGCGTGGGCAGCAGGCTCGACCCCACGGGGACCTCAGGCAGACGGTGCAGGACACACCTCAGAACTGTTCCACGGAGAGCTGAGGCAGCTGGGGAGTGTTTCTAGCAATTTCCACCCCTGTTGTTTGAAGGTTGCTTCTGGGGGAATTAAGCACCCCCAGGTGGCACCTCTGAACCCCTCAGATGAGGACCCGGCGCACTCCCGAGGCCAGAACACGCCCTCAGGCTGCAGCGGCAGGTGTCTGGGGTCCGACGCTGCTGGCGGGTGTCATGGGAACCGCCCGCCAGGCCTGCGTGGGAGCATCCTCAGCAGGCGCTGTGTTCCCTCCACATACCGCACAACCCGGCAGGTGGGGCCGGGCCGGGCCGGTCACCCAGGGAGCATCGCAATGCTAAATGCCTGTCCAGTGAGCTGATCAGTGGCTGTGGTTGACAGCCAGGATGTCCCGTGGCTCCGGGGCAGACTGTCCCCTAAGGCAGCCAGGTGACGGGGCCGCCCCGTCGCAGCCGTGTGTGCGGTCTCCAGGTGGGGACAGACGCCACGTGGGCTGCGGTATCTGCCTAACGACGGCCATCGCAAGGCCGGGCAGAGCACTGCACGGGGAGTCGGGAGACCTCCTGCTTTTGGCTGTGAGGCCCTAGCAAGGGCGTCTGCTCCCCTGCCCTCCTGCCCCCATTTCCTACCTTAAAATGCGGATGATCATAGCCCCTGACCCTCTCACAGCTCATGACGCAGAAAGAAATGTGGGAGGAATTTGCAATCCAAGTGCTCGGCCAGGCCCGAGGTCTCCTCTTGCTGAAACGGGCTCCAGGCCCCAGGCGAGCAGGGCTGTGGCCCCGTCACCTCTGTCCCCTCCACCTTGGGGCCTGGGACAGGCTGGTGACCAGGTTGTGTTTAGGGATAGACAGAAGAGGGGCGACGTCCTGGGTTTCCTGCCTCTCTTCCGCTAAGCACAGACACCCCTCGGGGCTCCTAGGGAGGGAGGCTGCACGTCCTGGGCAGGTCCTAGCAGGGCCCAGCCACCTTTCCTGGGCCCGGGCGCCCCCCCAACGCAGCAGGCCAGCTCGGCCACCCCCGGCCCCGGCCCCCGGCTCCCTGCACGAAGGCTCCTCCCGCCCGTGGACCGGGCTGCTTTGGCAGATAAAATATTGATCAGCCTGCCGAGGAGCGCAGAGGGTGATCCTATTTCCATGTCAGAACTCGGTAATGAACTGCTTCATCAAGCCCGTTCTCCGTGAGAAAGGTCAGTGGCGGATCTGGCTAAGTTGTTATGACACCTCATTAATCCAGCTCCTTTAATAATCGTCCCTCTTTGAAGACTCTAACGCTCCCCCGTGCCAGCCGCGTCCCCCGCACGGAGGCGGATTATCATAGCAGGAGCACGCCGCGGCCGCGCTCAGTGTTTGCGCAAAGGGAGATAGGAAGCAGGCGGCAGCCTCTGGAATTAAACGTCGATCAAAGAAACACTTTCCGTCGCAAAACAAAGGGAATCGAGGGACTCGCTGCGAATATTCCACCTGCCGCTCGCCCCTGCCAGCCTGGGCCTCACAGGGGCCGTCCCCGAGCTGCGCAGGTGTGGGCGGGGCTGGGGGACTCCAAAGCGTCCAGGGGGCAGGGCTGTCGCACAGCGAGGGCAGGTGGGAGATGCCACCAGCAGCAGGAAGCTCAGATTCTACCCGAGAGGGAGACGGGCCGTGTGGTCACGCCCCTGCGTGGGGACGGCCAGAGAGGGGCGTCTCTCGCGGCCCTTCCTGTCCCCTGCCCGCCCTGCCAACACGCCAGCCGCCTGCACGGTCCCCCGCGTGCGGCCCTGTCTCTCTCTCTGCGCCTCCCTGGCTTTGTGCATCCGCTGTGGGTCGTTGGGCGCCTGTGGGACTGTGAGTTTCTCCAGGGCAAGGACGGGCTCGGCTCCCAGGTGCGGCCCCAGCACCTGCCCAGCACCTGCACGCAGAAAGTGCTCTCGAAACGTCCACTGACCGCACAACTGCTGGGTCCTCGGTGGAGCGTGGCCGCAGGCCCGCCCTGAGAAGGGGGCAAGCTAAGCTGCTCTGGGCCACGGTGACCGAGGTCTGGAGCTCGGGAGGGTACGGGAGCCCACGTCATCCTTCACGTCAGCTCCTCAGGGCATGACGTGGGTGCAGGGGACAGCTCACGCGTGTGGTGTATGTGGCCGTGCTCGCTGAAGCCCAGATCTCCCCGGGCTTGCCAGGGGGCATGGGCCTGACCTCGCCAGTGGGGGCACCCCAAAACCTGCAGAGCTGACACCGCAGATGAACTCTGGCACAGCCAGGCCGGGGGTGCTGGCAGGGTGGTCTGCCACGGAGGGGCTGCAGACACCAGGCTGCGGAGAAGGGGCTGCAGACACCAGGCTGCAGAGAAGTGTCTGTGTCTGCGGCCAGCTGGCTCTGGGGGCACAAGGTAGCCCCTGGGAACCGCCTCTGGAGAGCGGGAGGATGGAAGTTTCCGCCCTCTCGTTCTGCCGTCGCTGGCCAGGACGCCCGTGCAGCCTTGCAGAGCGGCCGGGCAGGGCCTGTGCTGGGAATGCCGCCAGGTGAGGAGGCTGGAGCGTGAATCTGGCCACAGCACAGCCTCCGGGAGGACCCGCTTCTTTGCCCGGTCTCTGATCCGTCAATGAGCACACAGCTGGCCCTGGGGACCCTTGTGCTCTTGGGGACAGCCCTATACACAGGCAGAATACAAGGTCAGGGTTGGGTGGGGGGGTCCCAAGACCACTACGAACAGCCCAGCCCCAGGGGCCTCCAGGGAGCTGGAATTTCCGTGCCGGAGTCACCTTGTCCTCAGGGGTCCCTCTGAAAAGCAGAAGGCAGGAGGCAAATAGCTCCATTCCACACAGGCGCTCACCTGCCGCTAACGGACGCCAGACCTTTTGGCAGGTGCGGGTCAAGGGGCAGGGGTCAAGGTGCAGCAGAAGGAAAGAGGTGCTAGGGCGGGGGCTGGGCTCTGCCCGGAGATGCCCAGTGGCTGTGGCTTCTGTCCTCCCAAGCCAGGCACAGACGGTCCCTGCAGAGGCCACACGGCAGCCAGCCTGGCCCGGGCGCCACACACACCTGGCTCCAGCCCCCTCAACCTGGCAGGGCGGCCAGAGCTCAGACCCCCAGAATCGCACCACGGAAACCCTCAGAGAGGCCCAGGGGACAGACGGGACGTGTCCCCACCCACGTGCCAGCCGCTGGGTCCATGCATGACGGCCGCCTCCCCCCCGCGAATGTTAGCGACTCTGGGTCCCACATGGTCCCCAGCCGGCCTGATAAGCAGCGTCCTTCGCTGCCCCAACAGAGCTGCGGTCTTCGTCACCAAAGCAAAATTCGGCTTAATTGTCTGGCACCGACAACGCAGTTGAACGTGGCCGCATCACGCGGGCCCCGGTTACGATGTGTCACTCTCGGTCTATTTTGAAACCACGAAGCTGTGCAAAGAGCAAGAAGCGTTTCACTCCCAGATCTAATTTATGAGCCGCTGAGACTTTGCTGGAGTTTAGCTTAAGAGGAACAGATGTTTAACTTGATGTGAATTTGCGAACATTAACAACCTTTCTGCCGCCATTTCTGGGAAAATTCAATTAACGATAAATGCCAAAACCAATGGGCTTATCTTTAGGATGGGTACGGTTTAGCCAACGCACTGAAGTCTCTCTGACGGTGTTGACTGAGCCGCACAATTCTGAGAATTCCAGGACACTGTCGAACACAGACAACACAGAATTCTCACAGTCCCCAAACACACGCAGTCGGGCCACCTGGCAACTCAGTGCTGGGGGGTCCCCGGAGCCTGTGGCCTCCCAGTGGCTGGGACACTAACCCTTCCACTCAGCTCCCTGCGGAGTGTTGGCGGCTGCTCCAGCCTTGAGGGCCCCCCGCCCCCCAGCTGGCTCCTTGACTTCACACTACCTGCCGAAAGCCACCCCGCCCCCGGAGCTTGGTCTGCTTCCTGCCCCCCCGCCCCCACCACTCAGGGCTCTCCCTGCACCCCAGCCCATAACCAGCAACGAGCCAAACGCATCCACCAGACAGATGGGAAGACTGAGGCCCAGGCTGGGGAAGGGACATGGTCAGACCACGGGGCTGACTAGTGGCAGATCCAGGTTTAGAGCCTGGGCTCCTGAGTCTGGTCTATGTTCTTTCAACACCACAACATGGGGCCTCGAGAAAACCCAGGGGAGGACCTGGTTCCTCTGGAGGAACCCAGGACAGGCCTGGCTGGGGCGGAGCAAAGGTGTGGGAGAGCGGCTCTGCACGCAGGTTCTCCAGCTGTGGGCTGCATCGGAACCGCTTGGGGCTCGCATGAAAAATGCAAATTCTGGTCTTACTTCGAGAGGGTCTGCAACACCGAGTATGGGGGAGCCGGGAAAGCTGCATTTTCACAGAGTCTCTGGTGATCCTGGAGCAGACAGCCCGCTGACTACACCTTGGGAAACACGGCCTTTCAGCAAATGGGCCGGCCTGCCCCACAACCACCAGCAGGGCTCGCTCGGTGCAGAGCCGACTGCTTCCCAGGAGGGTGTGGAAGGGGCACCTAGCAGGGACTGAGTCAGGAATGAGCCTGGGCCACAGCAGGAGGGTGTCTGCCCCCCAGCCACGACCCAGGGACAGAGCCGAGCAGCCCGTCTAACATCCCGGCCTCTGCTCCCCTGCTCGGCACGGAGGTGCTGGCCTCTCAGCTGGGAGTCAGGGGCCAGCTAACGCCTGCAGGGAGGGGAGGGCATGGACGCAGGACTGGGTTCTGTCTCTTGCTGTGCGGAGCTGACGGCGTCGCAGGCTCGGCTGGCTCTGTTCTCTCAAAGGTCACCTGCTGGCATTTGGCCGCGCCACGTCCTGGGATCCTGAGCAGGTTCTTGGCTCGTGGGCACTGTGGCAGCCGGGGGTGGCCGGGGAATCAGGTGGTAGCGGCTTCTCAGGTGCGACTGGGTCCTTCCTAGAGCAGCCCCTCCTCCTCCCAGGATGCACAGGGGCCTAGTGTTGGGCTGCTCACTGTCCCTGGTCAGTTTCCACCTGTCTTTTCCCTGGAGTGTCCGTGTGATTCATCCCAGCTCATTCTGAACGTTCTGCATAGCAGGTACGAGAGACCCACTTTGGGACCACATGTTCAAAGCTCTCCATGGCCTCCGACCCCCAGTGTGAGGCTCTGCAGACCTGGGCCTCGGCCCCAGCTGCGTGGGACCGGAGCAGACCAAGCCCACGCCGACTGGTGGAAATCCCCTCCATCAGTACCGGAATGCACAGATGAAACCTCAGCTCCGTCTGCACCCCGGCACCCGGTAATTCACATTAACAGAGATGCGCAGGCCTTTGTTAGACAAATGGCGTGTTTGCTCGCGAGCCTGGTTCCACTGATGCTGCCACGCAACCTGCCGGTCTGACATTTACGATCTTCTCGCTCATTCCCATTAGAGGAAGCAAAATTGGCTGCATTCCTGGGAGAGGGACCCAGACACGCTCTTTGTGGTTGCCTGGCACATCTAGCAGGTGGCCCCAGAGTGAACGAGTAATGTTTGAAAATGTGAATAAATGCTAAAGCCTTCCTGGCATCAAGAACTTTGTTTTTTTACTATTGTGTTAGTGGAAAATCTCTGCACACCTAGGTTCCATAACAGGTCACCAGTTCCTTTTGGAAGTGGGTGGGGAGGAAACAGCCGCTGACGGATGGTGGCTCTTCTACAGCCCCGCCAGGGGCTCAGCCCCCTGCCCACTCTCCACCACTTTGTAAAGAATCATCCAGCATTTTGGAGAATCTTGTCTTCAAATACAATGACACTTGCATGCTCGAGCTGACCACACAGCAGACCTGTGACAGTTTCTGTCTGTGGCTGTCATGCCCACAAGGATCTACCTGTTAATGCTGGGGTCTGGCCACTGTGAGCATGGCCGGCGCCCAGATATTTACATGCCAAAAGGCATTTTGTGTGTACCACGCTTTTTGCATTTCCCTTTTATTTATTTTTATTTTTATTTTATTGTTTTAGAGACGGGGTCTCGATCTTGCTCAGGCTGGTTTTGAACTCCTGACCTTGAGCCATCCTCCCGCCTCGGCCTCCCAGAGTGCTAGGATCACAGGTGTGAGCCACCACGCCCGGCATGCATTTCTCTTTTATATCACTGTTTTTGATAAGACATATATTCACTTCAAGATAACAAAGGGGGCTTCACAAAAGATCTGCTATGAAAAGGTGGCTTTAGGTCTGACTGGGTTAAAGACAAGCGATTTCCACGAGCAACTTGAATCCGCGGCCTCGCTTCTTCTCGCGATCCTGGGTGCTGTGGTTTTTGAAGGACAGCGGGCGCGGTGTGGGGTTCCTTTGCGTGCGTGGATGTGGTGGGCTGCGAGTGCACCCCGAGGATGCGCTGTGGACACAGGTGCACACAGGTGTTGCAGGCCCCACCTGTGCGAGGGCCACACTCGGGAGGCAGAGGGTGCAGGTCACGTCCTTGGGCCGTGAGCCTCCCGTCCTCTAGAAAGGCAGCCCCTGAGCGCACAGTTCGCTCTGCGCACTGGGGCGGAGAGAAGAAGCCCCACGCAGGTCCTGGCAGGGCCACCTCCCCGCAGTCTGCCCTCCTCCAGAACTGAGCTCTTTCCTGCCTCTGTTTCCTTCCGGAACACCCCTCGGCAGGGCACAGACGTTCGGGGACAGCCTGCAAGGGAGAGACTTGGGCAGGGCCGGCGTTGTCTCACGGGCCTGCGGCGTTTTCTCTTCCTGGTGCCGTCTGGGACGTGCTGGCTCAGACGCGGTGATCCTCAGCTTCCGAGCTGCGCCGGAGCCCCGGATCACGCAGGCGGCGAGCAGAGGTTCTCGTGCTCCGGCGTGAGGGGCGCGCATGCTGCGAATCAATGCCGTTGGGCTGCGGGCTGCAGGAGGGGACTCCCGAGTGTCAGCACGCGGCCCATTCCACCCGGAACAGCTTCGCCGGGCTCGGGGGGCGCGGCTGCTTTATGAGGAAAGGCGTTGGAGAGAAACCGCCTCAGAACAGTCTCAGAAACCGGGGCTGCTGTAAGCCGGGGCTTCATGCCCTTCCGTGGGCTTGCAGGGAACGGCATTTTGGAAAAACACGACCCGAACAGAGGGCTTTAGTCCTCAGATAGCTCACAGAAACTTCCTGAGGTTCGAAGATTTATCTTAACCTCTCTGACTTGGACGATTGACATTAAATCCCAGGTCAAAGCGAAACAAAACTCCGCAACGACTCTGGAAGGGAACGCCAGCCTGCGGGGAGAGTTGTGGAGTTATTTCCAGGGCTTGAGCTGCTGGGAGGAGAATGAGAAGGTTCTACTTCCTGCCCGTCTGCATGGCCTTCCTTGGGATTGTCTACACTGGAAACTTTCGGAAACTTGGGCAGCCCAGAGAGGCAGCTGCAGAAGCTCTTGTGAGAATCGGCCCCAGGGAGAGCGTGTGGGTTTTCCTACCTGGAGCCTCGGAGCAGATCCGAGCCTGGGATGCGGGGCCTGGCACGAGCGTGGCCAGGGGCCTCCAGGGTGGGCGGGCAGTGGGGGCAAAAAGCAGGCCAGACGTGGTTCCTTCCCGCACGCGGAGGGATTCCAGACACGTTTCTGCCCCGAGACACCTGCCCTGTTCGCCCCCGACACCACAGGAGCAGCAGGTGCTGGGACTTCGAGGAGTTGCAGTCTCTGTCCTCAGCCATGTCCAGGCCTGAGCACGTGGGGGCAGGTGGCAGGTGGCAGGTGAGGGGCTCCCAGGACAGGGTCACTCATCTGGGAGTGGCAGCAGCTTGTCTGGTGCCCGAGACTCTAACTTGAGTCAGCAAATAGCCCAGGACAGAGCCCCTACCTCCCCCCGGGAACTGGTCGCCCATCTTCTCGGGAGCAGTTGCTCGCCAGGGAGCCCAGGCCTGGGGGTCTGGGGAGAGGCTGGGTGGGGGTGGGGTTTGCAGAGCAGCCTCGGAGGAGAACAACAGAGCCCAGGGTCAGAGCATCCTGGTCTCACCCCACGCTCAGCTCCTGGGAGGTATTGGAAGGAAGCTGGTTCGGGGGCCAGGACACCACCCTCACCAGCCACCGTCCTCAACGATCCCGTGGGCAGGCTCCCCAGACACGATGGGCCATGCTCACGTGGCAGGTCCCTCCTCACACCCGTCACAGGTGCTAGCGGGGGCGGCTCCTGGCTCAGGGCATTGGCGTGGGGGCAGTGGCTCCGTCTGTCTGTTCTTGCTGAGCGTTTGCCGCGGGCCCTGGCAGAAGCGGGGGCCTCCTCAGAGACCCCTGAGCGTACACAGCCCGTGTGCGAGGCCCGAGGAGCCCACAGGCCACTCCATGCCCTGCCTCCATCCTGGTGTCCCCAAGATTCCCAGGACAGAAACGCGGACTCAGGTGCTGCTGGGACTCAGCCCTAACGGCCGTGGCTGTCCAGCTTACATGGCGCAGAGACGGATGTCAGGGCCTCCCGCGTGGAAGGAACCGAGACGGGCCGTCTACACCCTGACCTTGAGCTCCAGTCCTGCCCGACTGGCCGAGAAACCAGCCCCGGACAGGCCCAGCCTCACCTCTGCAGCCTCGCCCGCTGGCCTCCTCACTGGAGACTTCCTCCCTGTCTCCTTTTCTTCTAGAAGCCTTCCCCGGCCAGCTTCCCCCCCTCCCGGGGCAGTGGAGCAGGTGGGGCCTGATGCGCCATGGTGGGACCCCCAGGGCCAGAGCGTGTTTCCCCGTCTGCACTTACCGCGCCCCACGCTCGGGAACTGGGGGCAAACTAACTGATCCCAGATTTCAGGGAGCTCCTCGGAGGGGCAGAGGGAGGTTTTCTTGACAGCAGAGAGAACTTACAGCCGTTCGAGTGTCTGGCCTGGCGGAGACGGGCAGCCCCTCGGCTCGCCCTGCTCTGCAAACTCACACACACGGGAATCACCGCCTGGACTTACGGCGGCTGGAGATCCCAGGCTGAGCATGGACTGAACCCCAACCACTCACCTGGGGGGCCCTGCGGGGGGTGGGGTGAGCATGGGGTTGTGGAAGCTTCTGGAAGTCAATGTCTCTGGAGCAAACGCCTCCAGGGGCACGACCCCAGGGAGTCCACACGGCCCAGGCTGCACGTTCCTCTCCTGGTGGCACCGTGCGGGGGCATCATGAGTTACTGTCACCGGAACATAAACTGTCCTGCTTCAAGGCCGCCACTTGATAATTAGTGACGACCATTATAAGCACGTTCTCCGCGCGCCCACTCACAGACACCTCGGCCACGGCACGGTCTGGCTTCTCTGCAGACGCCAGGACGAGGCAGAGGAGCCGCAAGAGCGACATAAGACACAGGTGCAGACGAGCCTGAGCCCGCGTCTCGGAAGCTTCCGGACGGGAAAGGCTTCCGGCCCCCCGAGAACCTAAAGGCAGATATTCGATTCGGCGACCTCGTATCACAGGCCACGCCGAACTGGAGGTCGTCACGCAGTCACTGCAAACGCATTAATAAAACGATGCTGTGGGTTTGCTCGGGACATAAAAGAGGAGTAAAACGATCCACTCTGATAACGCGACAGTCTGCCCCCGAGACAGCCGGGGGGGAGCGAGAGCTGTTTGGGCCTCGCTAGCCGTCCCGAAGGGGTGCCCGGGCCCCTAGTTTCTAAATCTCTCGGGGCAGGTGGGAGCACAGCCGGGCCCAGGTGTGTGGGGCCCGAAGGCCCCTCTGACGTCACTGCCCGGAGCCGGGCCACCGGTGCACTTGGGTTCCTGTCACAGGGCAGGTGACGCCGGGCTCTCAGGACAGTGCTCCTCGGACGACTCCTGCAGCCGTGACCTCTCTCCTCCCCTATCAGAGGAGGAAGTGGAAAATGTGGGGAAGATTCAAACATATCCACACTAACTACTGAAGGTCGAGGACGGGGCCGAGACGGCTGTCCTCAGTGAGTGGCTTCTGCGGGTGGGAGTCGGGCGCCCACAGCCCAGGGCACAGTGTCTGCCAGCTCGTCCCTTGCACGGGGGTCCCAGGAGCCCTGCCCAGCCCCTGGGTGAGTGTGGGTGAGTGTGGGTGAGGGGAGGCCCACGGAGAACCGCAGGGAGAGACCCTTCTTCCTTCTCTGCCGCGCTCGTCTGCAAGGGGCGAACAGCCACCTGCCAGTACCTGTGCACAAATTCCAGGTCCCGTCACCTCCCTGCACCACCCCACGCCCAGCGTTCTGTTCTCTGCCTCTCCATATCCTCTCTGCCCCCGGGCCTGCCCTGCAGTGTTCTGCCTCTAGGAAACCCTGGGCGTCAATCCTGGATATGCCACTTACAGGCTGCGTGACCTCAGGTGAGTCACTTAACCTCTCTGGACCTTAGTTTCCTCATCCACGAAGCAGGAAAACAGTAACTGTCTCTATCTTATCGACACATCTGAGGTCTCCAGTGTGCTGCAGTCAACCCTCTGCCGCTCACACCCAAAGCGAGCTGGTACCTGCTCCTGTGCCGCTCACACCCAAAGCGAGCTGGCACCTGCGGCACCAGCCCTGGCACCTGCTCCGGCGCCGACTCCAGGCACCCACGGCTTCCCGCGCCATCTCCCCGTGGCCGAGCCCTCTCGTCGCTGGCTCTGGCAGCTGGCAAGCACCCAGACAGGAGTCTCTAGGAACTGACAGGGAACCGGGACCAGGCGACAGGTGGCAGGAAGGAGAGCTGGCCCGGACTGTCCAGCAGGAAGGCAGCACTGAGGGTCTGCGGTGACGTCACTCGAAGCGCAGGCAACCCGGGCTCGGGACCAGGACCCCCGTGTGGCTGGGGAGGGGCCGCAGTGGTGTGAGCAGAGGCCGGTGGGGTCGGGCCGGCCGAGAGGGCAGCGGAGCTTAGATGGCGCTGGGGGCCGGCGCAGGGAAGGGGCAGGAGCAGACTTAGCCTGGAGTCCAAGGAGATAAAACCCGGCCTCCGCCAAACAAGGAGCGCGGAGGTCTTGCGTGCGATCTACCCCTGGATGAGCAGCGGCTTGTTCACCTGCCACTCACAACACCCAGTGTGGACGCCAGCTGTCGACCTGCTCATTCGCTACGTTTCTGCCCCAAATACCTGAAGAAAGAAAATCATTTGGAGTCGTTTCTGCCTGTCTGCTCCAGCAGGGGCCGTGTCTTAGGAGTTTGCAGAGGGCCGCTGTGGGCGCCCAGCCTGAACAAGGTGCCGCAGGTGAGCTGCGGGGGACCACGGGCCTGTGCTTCTGACACGCGTGTGCACACAGTGGTCACGGGGCCTGTGCGTCTGACACGCGTGCACACACAGTGGTCACGGGGCCTGTGCTTCTGACACGCGTGCGCACACAGTGGTCACAGGGCCTGTGCTTCTGACACGCATGGCGGAGAGGTGGGAGCAGCGCAGAGAGGACACGCAAGCACACGGTGGAGAGGACATGGCGCAGCCAGGACTGGGCGGGGGGGAGGCTGGGGGCTGTTCTCCTGCGGCCCCCACAGGAACAGGAGGAGCCGGTGGGACGTCAGGGCGGGGCTGTTCAGGACCAGGGACAGGGCAGCTGGTGAGGCCCAGGCTGCCAGACCTGTCACTTCATGGACTCTGCCTGGCTGAACTGAAAATGTCCCCGAGGGAAGGGACGGATGTTGTTCTCTGACAAAAAAGGGCAAATACCTGGCAACAAATGCAAGATTTTCACTGAGGCTGGATTTGCTGGTGGTGGGTGTCCCCCCTTGCAGAGAGGGCAGGGGAGGGGTGGAACCCGGGCAGCCTGGCTCCAAGCGCCTCCTCCCACACGGAAGGCTGCTGGGGCTTGTCTAGTTTCCAGTTACAGAAAGCCCACGGCACAGGGCAAACTTCAGTTACATGCAGGTCACTAAATTGTAGCCCTAAAAGTTCCCCTTTCATGGGTATTATGAGAAAATTTGGAAAAAAGAAGAAAATAATGACCCGTGATTCTCAAACCTCTAACAACAAGGCCCCTCTGTTCCGGCACCTTCTCTGTTGCCGTTTGCCTTCACGCCGCGTCGTTCTGCATGATGGCGTCACGGCACCTGTGCCAACCCGAATTTGCTTTTCTGATCACTTCCCAGAACACCCTGTCTCCGCTTGCTCACGGATCCTTACACCGCGAGAGCTGCTTCCTGCCACTCCTGGGAAACCCAGTGCTTGCGATTGTCCCAACCACTGCGGCAGTCGAGGCCTCTCTTTCCTTCCGAGAAGCCGGCAGGGACCAGCCCTGCCCGCCCATCAGGATGAAAGATGCTCTTGTCACTCGGGTGATTATTATGCATCATAACGAGGGCTCAGGCCACTCGTCCTGGAAAAACTCATTTTATTTCAATTATCAAGAAGTAAAGCAGGCTACAGATTTCCTTAGTGACTCTGGAAAAAGAGAGAAGGTTCTGGACCCATCCTCCGAGTCCTCTGTGGGAGGACAGAGGGAGGGTTGAGGCTGGCTCTGATGTCAGATGTCTCCCCAGGGCCACTGAATGTGCCAGCAGAAGGCAAACATCCCCTGGCCGAGGCTGGCCGCTCAGCATGGATGTGAGGCAGCCTGCAGCCAGCATCTGGGCTCCCTGGAGGTTGGCCCGCGGCCACCGCTCTGTTCCCCGGAACACCGGAGCAGCCCTGCAGCCTCACACAGAACGCAGAATACAAGGACTTTGCAAAACAGTGCATCCTCCTGCTGAGCCCCGAGGTTTGGGAAACTCAGACCTTCTAAAACCACACACGTCAAAATACACTTTTTGTTCAAACTGCTTAGTACATTTGAAAGAGGACTCTGAGCCTATACTTGAAATGTGAAGTTTTTATATCTGGGGGCTGCGGTTGGGCGATGTTCCCTTTGTTGAGTTCCAGGCAGTGAGAGACCTTTTATTAAGGGCACTTACTGGGCTTCTGTTCGTTCTGCAAGACCTAATTCCGTATTGTTATTCTGCAAGCAACACTGCTTGAATTCAATCGCTAGATTGTGAATTTCCTCAAGCAACTTCCATTTAGTCGAAGCCAGAATCTCGGTGGGTGGTAATAAATATCAAAGTACAAAATGGTAGAGAGAAGCAAATTAAAAGTCCCAAATCAAATATGATTATTGATCAACACTGAACTGCCTTAATCATTTCCATGCTAATTCCAGATATATACATACATATCGGCATTTTCATTACATAAATACATTGACATTTTCAGCTGAGAAAATATATTGGGCAATTCAAAATTGCAATCTTTGGAGAACAGCAAATAAATAAAAATATGATAAAAGGCACAGAATGGAAAATGCAGTGAATTCTTACAGGCCTGTGATAGCCCGTGAAACATCTTCAGACGTGTAATGTGGTACCGCTTTCTCAAAAGTTTTAAAAGCAAAACATGCATACCTAAAAACAAAAAACCAAAACTTTAAAATAATACAATTAGACCATCTTTCTTGCCCCCTCACTATGGAAAAATGTCTGTTTCCCTGATCCTACCCTGTTACTTCTGGCTCGTATGATCTATAACATGAATTTTTACCTCGTTACATTCCACACCTATAACTAACAACTGCAAGTTTTCATTCATTGACTCTAAAAGTGAGGATGAATGAAGAGCATTATCAACGTTCTGATGATGTAACCGTGACCCGCGGCAGGAGATCCAGTGGCCGTCACCACCAGGACGAGGCCAGCCCAGGTGACTCACCTGTGCGGTTTGGCGGAGATTATTTTGAGCCCCACGGAGAGTTCTCTTTCTTCACCTTCCTTTGATTACTCAAAATCATGACACACTTTAGTTTGCTTAGTATTTAACCCATGCCTGCCCAGTTTAGCAATTTGTCTTCCCCAGAATTTTTAACTGCCCTAAAAGTGCATTGTGAGACAGTGCATTCGCATTTTTCTCCACGTCACTAAGATCTTCCAGCTTCCTTTTTTTTTTTTTGAGACAGAGTCTCACTCTGTTGCCCGGGCTAGAGTGCCGTGGCGTCAGCCTAGCTCACAGCAACCTCAAACTCCTGGGCTCAAGCGATCCTCCTGCCTCAGCCTCCCAAGTAGCTGGGACTACAGGTATGTGCCACCAAGCCTTTTTCTATATATTTTTAGTTGTCCAGCTAATTTCTTTCTATTTTTAGAAGAGACAGGGTCTCGCTCTTGCTCAGGCTGGTCTTGAACTCCTGATCTCAAGCAATCCTCCCGCTTCGGCCTCCCAGAGTGCTAGGATGACAGGCGTGAGCCACCACACCCAGCCCCTTTTCCAGCTTCTTAATCTTACTTTTGTTGAATGGAATTGACTTTCTTCTTGAGGACTTTCTTTTCAGAGCCTTCTGACTTTCTCTTCCAACTTGGATGGATTATGTCAGGTTTCTAGGACAGCCGTCCCACGTGTTGTGCCGGGATCCTGTTTCGTCCCATACCTGGCTTAGTTTTACTTTCTTCTTTCTTAGCTTCCTTTTTTGTTTTGCTGGATGACACTTTGCCTGCCTCTGCTTTAATCAGGAAGAAGGCAATTTTCTGTGCCCTTTCGTGTCTGGAAATGTTTTTATCTGGAATAGGATTCTAGGTACAAAATCGTTTTCCCCCAGGAAGTTGAAGGCGATTGCTTCGCTACCTTCCAGCGTGGGTAATGCCTATCTGCCAACAGCGATTCCTGATCCTTGTTTGATAGCGTGTCTTTTCTCTCTGGGAGCTTTTAGAATCTTCTCTTCATCCTGGATGTTTTGAAATGTCAAGAGCACACACAATCGCGGACCTTTTTTCGTTTTCACCTGTTCACTTCTCAGCGGGTCACTCCTTTTGAAGGCCTGTATCTTAGCTCAGCTGTGGGGGGTTTGTTTCTGTTATTCCTTTGATAATTTTCTCCTCTCAAATTCCTTTGTTCTCTGAGTCAACTATGAGATGGATATCGGTCTTGCCAGACTGACCATCTGTGTTTCTCAGTTTTCCTCTCACCCTTTCCATCTCTTTGCCTTCTAATCTCCGTGATGGGATACTTCCTTGACTTTTTCTCTGGCTTCTTCTATTGGAATTTTAATTTTAGCAATTGCAGTTTTAATTTCCAATCAATATTTCTTGTGCTACTATTCTTGTTCATAGCAGCCTGTTCTTACTTTAAGGAAATATTGTCTTCTCGAGTCCCTCTAAGGGTTTTCATTAGACTTTAAAAAAAGTTTTTTTTCTCCCATATCCCCCGAGGCCAGCTGTTCTTTTCATTCATGCTGGCTCTTCTCTTGTGGTCTTGGTTTTCTCCAAACATCTCCTAACCCCTCTCTGTCCACGCCGTGTGTGTGTGTGACAGTGGGTTGACGCAGTCAGGGGACACTGGTGTCCTCCGTGGCTGTGCGGGTCCCTCCCTGGGGGCGGCCGTGAGCTCTGCCTGCGGGCGGGGTGGGCCCAGCTAGGATGCTCAGGTAGGGCGTGGGCAGCACACCGTGACCCCACCCAGTGCCCTTGGACTTTCCATTTCTTGAGGTCAGATCTGCACCACGTACAATATGTCTCTCTTCTTAGTCCTCGAGAGGACCTTGAGCGAGACGGTTGTCAACTGAGACAAACACACACTCCCTTACTGTTCACTAAGGGCCACCCTGAGCCAGGCATTTTATAGTTGCTCTATTTCCATTTGTCTTATTGAATTCCCTAAAAGCTCTGCTTTCCATCTTAGAGACGAGGAAACAGAGCCAAAGAGGGGTGAGACAGCTGCCCGCGCAGACACACTGGGAAGCGGCAGAACCGGAGGACGAACCCAGTCTCGGTGGTCCCCAGAGCTCTGCTCTTGCCGGCGCTGCCTCCGCGCTTGTTTGAGGCCACACAGACCACCGCTGTGAGTAACTTCCGGAATCTACAGTCACTACAAACTGCCCACATCATCCCCTCTGGGCCGTGCGTTTTATAGATTCATAGCATAGAGAGTTATGTCCAGCATCATCTCCAGGTGTGGTCTGGAGAAACAGCCCCCTCGTTGGGTATGTGGCACGTGGCAAAGCCACCACCATAGAGCGCCGGCCAGTCCAGCGCTCCCAGGAAGAGCTTAATAGAGAAGACGGAGACCCCTCCCGCGAGCATCCTCGAACAGGACTCTGGGCTTCAGAGCCAGGCCTCGCCTACCCCACGGGGACGTCTGATTCTCCAAACACCGGAGGGCAAAGATGCTCACTGCGTGGTAAACATAAGCCGGTCCTGCTCTGGTGGCCCAGGTCGGGGCCTTCATTAATGACGTCAGCAGCGGCATCGTCACCTTCCCATGTCCCGGCTCAGAGAGGCTGGCCTGGGTGGGCTGGCCCCTAGCCTCTGGAGCACCAAGCCCGATTCTGCCCTGTGGACAAGGGCCTTGGAGCAGCTGGAGAAAAAGCATTCAAGGCCACGACACCCAGAGCAGGAGATCCCAACCCCAACCCACCCAAGCACCCAAGCAGGGATGGATCCCACAGACCCCATCTCAGCTGCGAAACTCCCAGGCCTCAGTTCCCAGGGTTTTCCTGCCCAGCAACAAACAGCGCCTCGCGGAGCAAGGAGTTTGCGCAGGAAACAAAGGAGGGGCCTGGTGGGCTCTATCATGGACTCAGAGCTTCCAGAAATAACCCCCATGGTCATGATGCAGCATCCTTTCTCCCTCTGCAACTGTCAGTCCTCTTTTTTTTTTGAGACAGAGTCTCA
>VBSM01003190.1:920832-931517 GCA_008086735.1 Cheirogaleus medius
CTCGGCCTCCCAGAGTGCTAGGATTACAGGTGTGAGCCACCGCGCCCAGCCTTGGCTCTGTTTCTGACAGGCCAAGTCCCCAGACTGCTTGTGACCTCTGAGGCTGGCTTCTGCTGGGGGTGTAGGGTGGGCGGTGGAGGTCACAGGTAAGGCCAGTGACCCCAGAAGGGACACCCAGTGCTTCCAGCGGGCGCCCTACCGCCCAGTCCAGGTGGTAGCAGGAGAGGGAAGGAGGGCCAGGCCTGCCCCGCGCGGGCGTGTCCGGCACCTGCTGAGCCTGATCTCAGGTCCTGGGACCGAGACTCTGCGCCCTCCCGACACACATCCGCAGGTGGTGTCTGGGAGATTGCGCGGTTGTGAGGCAGGCGCCTAAATGAATCCTGAAGGAGATGGTACATTTTTAAAGCCACTTAATTGAATCTGTGGCAGTAAATCTTTTAGTCTTCTCTTAGCATTTAGAATTTCAATTTACTCCATGGATTTTTTGTGCTCAACCCCCAGCGAAAATGAGCATTTGTGCCGAAAAGCTTTTAATCAACTGTTCTCAGAATGTCAGGCCCCGTTATCTCCAAAGCCCACTGAAATCTTTGTGCCTGTGGTTTAAATAAACACACTCTGTATATACTGTTTCTCCTTTTCGGTTTCCAGCATCCTTTATCGTGGCTTAATCAGAGTCAGTTTTGATGTTCATCCCTCTCTTAATCTTCTCAGATTTCTTCTTAAGGTGAGCTTTCCACTTCAGTCCGGCCGCGCTGATCTATTTAAGATTCTCCGTGGCCGCTGCCTCACGGATGAAGACACGCTTCTGTGCGAAGCCCCCTACTTTAGCACACAGAAGGCTAATTGCCCCGTCTTTAATTAAATCAGTCATTTTTCCTTAACGGTGTTTGTGGAACTCCACGGTAAATTAAGCCATAGACTCGTCTTCATTTTATGCGGAGTTTGAGTTTTGAGTGTCCTTGCGCACTCTTCTTCCAAAAGCTGTTCCTGGCAAAAGCCCATTTCTAAAAAGAAACCCGTCACGGAAGAAGAATACAAGATATCCCGAAGGAAAGAGAATTTTAGGGCTTTTAATAGCAACTATTTCATTTTATGGAAAGGTGCTTTTTATGAATACTACTTTTGTGGCGAGACGGAAAAGGTCTCCAGCCAAATCACTGCCTGGGTGGGACCACCGAGGCACGGCCTCCCTCCCTCCCGGAGGCCAGGACCCGGAGCAGCTCCCTCACCTGGGGCTTTTGGATGCTGCTGTCATCTGAGCGGCCACCAGGGGGAAGCACTCCCCGCCACCTGCTGCCTTGCTCACCTGCACCCGCGGCCCGGCCCTCCGTGGGGCAGGATGTTCTCCTATATATAGATCGATCTCCAGCCTCTGGCTTCCCCTGAGCCCACCCAGCGTGCCGTCCTCAGTGCTTGCTCCTTGATCTGTCAGGAGAATGAGTTATCGGCGCTGACGCTCCCCGAGATCTGTAGGTTGGAGAACTCGGCCGTACTGCTGTGACCTTTTCAATATTCTGTTATTAGCTGGGCTGGCCATTTCGACTCCTCCTGAACAAAGTCTCTTCCCCATGTGCTGAAGAGGGAGAGTGGCCAGTTAATCAGAACACCGAATGCTGAAAAGGTCGAACCAGGGCCGTGGGTATTAGCATTCACGGTTGGCATCCTCGTCCCGTGGCCTGTAGGGCTCAGAGCCCCAGGGCGGGCGGCGCCCGGCAAGGAGGTGAGGGTTCGCCTCTGGATCCTCTTCCACCCCTTGCAGACACGGCCTGCTCTTCCCAGTGCTGCCCATGTCTACAAGGGGCAACCCAGACTCCACACCACACCTGCAAGGCCCACAGCTGCCTGGGCTTCTGGCTCCTTCCCCAGCCTCATCACCCACCACCCTGCACCTCGCTTTCGCTGGCCCCGCCATGGTGGCCTTTGTGTGGCACCGTGAGCACGCCACGCTCCTCCCAGACCCAGGGCCTTTGTATGTGCTGGGCCTTGGGTTAGCTCCCTCCTTCCTCAGGAGGCTCAGCTCCCGACTCAGACGCCACCTCACAGAGGCCTCTGCAGGACACACCAGCCACCGACACCCTCCCGGAAACGGCGCCCTGTTCGCTCCTCTCTGTAGTCTTTTCCATCCGTCATACGTGACCGTTCACGCATTCATCCTCCGCCTCGCGCTGCTCAAATGTGAGCACCCTGAGGGCAAAGGCTGCCATGTGACACGTCACTGCTGATTCTCCAGCGCTCGGCAGCCACGGGACACGGCAGGTCATCGATGTGTACTGACCGAGAGACAGGGACAGTGCAGTTTGTTATAACATAATCCCATGACTCGGACTCCTTTCTGGTCACTGAAAACTTTCTTCTGCCTGCTTCTCTGTGTCCCTTTTCTTACCTTCCTCTTGGAGGACCGATGGCACACACCCTCTGGTGACACAAGAAGCCAGGTGAGACCTACCACCAGGATCTGAACTCACTGCATCTGTTCATCAAAGGAACAGCCAGGGACTGATCTCAAATAGAAGCTTCTTACATAAGCACAAGGCAGCGTCATCATTTATAGCAACGGAACCATTTTCAAGACCCAAACTTTGAACTTAAAATACTCTAGCTTTAAAAGGCCAAAAAACAATCCTGTAAGTCCCCTTTGCTTAATTCCCTGGTGCGGACCATTCGATCACACATTTAAACTTGGATTCGTACTGGAATGTTGAAGCCAACAGTGTCAGGATGAGTAGAGCCACCCCTGTGATCCACGGCTGTCCCCTGGAAGGCCACTCACGAGGGTGACTCGGTGTTCGCTTCTCTAGGGCAGACTTGGGGCGGGGTGGGGGGGCGGCGCCGTTCTTCTTTCCTGGGAGGGCTCGTTTCAGGGCCGGCTCAGGACGAGACAGATCCGACTGGGCTGCGTCCCGCCCCACGGGCCGTGTGGACACCAAGGTGCCCGCACGCTTCTGCCCTCCAGCAGGTACGACTCCGCTCGGCCACCTGTCCCGGTCCCAAAGGGCCGAGATGCGCATCTCTGTCCCCACCGAGAGCAACGAGACCGGCTTCCAGTGTTATAAAAACGTGTGGGGCTGGATGTGTTGCCTCTGAGACAATGTGGAAGATTCTGGTCCAGAACGCCTCCCTTCAGCCCCAAGGTAAACAAGGAAGCAGCCATCTGGCGTGCGTTATTCTCGGAAGGTTTCTAGGAATCCGACCAAAGTGTCCCAGAAAGGCCTGTGTTTCCATTCCGTGCAAGTCAGACCCTCGGTTTCCAGGACGATGACGTGGGGAGACTCTGCCGCCGCGGCAGCATGTGACGCTTTTCGGGGAGCACTTTGGCTCCAGGTCTCGGGCTGCAGCTGGCAGACGCATCTGAGCAGCGGCGGCTTGGCTGTGGCTTTCCCTCCGTGGCTTGCCCATACCTGGCGGAGGAGAGATGCTGAGAAGCGCAGCGAAGCAGGTTTCCCGGCCATGGCGAGGTTTTCTGCCATCGGCCACACCAGGAGTTTGGAGGCCAAGATCGGGAGAGCAGAAACGGAAATTAAAGCTAATGGTTTTGAAGAGCCTGTCCACCAGGGTCCTTGAGAGAGAACAAATCAAAGGCAGTTCCACAGGTAACATGGAATGCACCTGGACAGAAACCTAACATGACTATGTATTATCTGGCTGGCCAGCTGGGACTTGTTCTCCACGCTCTCCTGCAAGAAAACCAAACCCGACGGACAGGACCAAGATCCCGGGGTTCGAGGCTGTGACAGAGCCAGTAGACAGACCATCCTGTCGAGCCCTGCATTGAGAAATGAACCTCAGCCCAGGAGAGGTCTGGCCTCTGCCCCTGGCTCCTGGGGGGTGATCCCTAAGCCCCTGGACTGTGCCACCTAGTAAGAGCACCTTTGTTGACCTGAGGGCTTTGGGCCAGGACACACAGCCAATGCTAACAAGGTGATTTATGGGGGAGGGGGGAGCCCTGGACCATGTCACATTAACTCAACCTCTTACGAGGCTGGAGACTAAGGTCAGCCCTGCGGCAGTCAGCCAGGTCTGCACAACCGAGTCCCACGGAAACCCTCGATGCCAGGGCTCAGGTGAGCTCACCTGGTGGCTGTGCTCCACGTACATCATCACACGTCACAGCCGGAGAAGCAAGTGCCGCCTGCACAGTGCCGGCGGGAGGGGACAGTTGGGAGTTCTGTGCTTGGGACGCCCATGGGCCCCACCTGTGAGCATCTTCCTTCTGCTGACTTTAGTCTGTCGCCTTGTGCGATGATAAACCATAACCATGAGTATGAAAGGTTTTCTGGGTTCTGTGCGTCCCATTGGTGTATCACCGAACACCTGGTGTCAGAAGTGACGGTGGTTTGGGAACTACCCAACTCTGCAGAAACCGAGGTCCAGAGAGCAGGAGGGAGAACGAGGGAGAACCTGGGTCCCCCGATGCTCAGGTGAGTTTCCTGGTGTGGCAGGTGCGTCACACACAAGTGGCCTCCCCGACCCAGGAAACAGACATGCATCAGAACTGCACCGGGGGCAGTGGTGGCCCTGGCCTTGCGGTCAGACGTGCTGGGACCACTGGAGCCAAAGTCTACTAGGTTCTCTCCTTGTCCCCGACTGTGGATGTGTTGGCTGTCATCTGGCCCATCCGGATCATTTCATTGCACCGTGTGAAGACCAGCTGGCAGGCCGGGGTTTTTCCTCCTGCCAACTGGCTTTTTTCCGCAAAAGGGGATTTTCCAGCAGTCGGTACTTCATGGATTCAGTTTGTCTCGTGGTGGGAAAAGCCCCTCTTGAGCCAAATGTAGGTGACTCTCGTGGCAGCTGACGCAAGCACGAAGGAAGAGGCCTCGGTCTGGGGGAAGCATGGGCTGCTCCTGGTGGCAGGGGGGACCTGTCTGGGAGGCGAGAGCCACGGTGTCCCTACAGCAGGGCCACCACGTGTCTGCACGGCACAAACTCCCCAGGGGACAAAGCCTCACGTCCATGTGAAGAGCCCGAAGAATATCACAGAACGTGGAGGCTGACTCAGGTGCACAAATGTCAGCTGGGAGACGAGGAGATGTCATTTTCACCTTTGTTCTCAGATGCCTTTGAAGTGCGATGAAAACGATGGTTACACCAATCACGGGGCATTGTCTGTTACAGGAGCATCATTTACACAAACCAATTTGCGGCTTGGAAAATACTGAGGTACCAGCAGTGCCCACTGGAGCTGGAAGGAGCCCCCACAGTCAGACCCTCCGCCTGTCCCCTGCAGCCTCCGCTCGTACGTCCGGGGACAGGAGACCCCGTCTTCGCCAGGACGAACATTCCCTGCCGTGTAGACGGCCGCTGTCGCTGGGCCCCCCACGTCATAGCGGAAACTGCTTCCAGAAGGGAGGAATTAAAATTCCCGACACTGACAAGCAGGACATTTGAAATCAGCCTCTTGTCACCTGCCCGCGGGCTCATCTGCCAGGGCCACCCAAACGCACCTCACCTGAAGGCCCTTTAGCTCCGGAGACGGTTTTCTTGTTTCTCCCACTGGGGAGATGATTGCTCACGCTGAGATTTGAGGACCAGCAGGGGGGAATCTACAGTATGTGTATGTGTGTCTTCCACCGTCCCACAGGATAAGCTTCTAGACTGTGCGTTGTCCTGGTCTTTGCCCCTGGAGGTCACCTGTGTGTCAGAGCCCCCCCCCCCCCACGAAGCCAAGGAGAGAATGCAGAGGCCAGCTCAGTGCTCAGACGTGTGCCCGGTGGGGTGTCTGGTCCTGCAGTCAGCAGGAAGCCAACCTCCAGCTTCTGCACGGGGTCTCTTGAAGGTGATCAAAAGCAAGTGGGGGCCACTGCAGAGATGCCAGTTCCAAGTGACACTCAGCGTGGGGTGACAGGCAGGTGTTGCCACCATAACACGAATGACAGGGGGGTGGCTCAGACTCTGATCGGCCTTTGTTTCTCCTCCACAGACGTCTCTCTCTAGACCTCTGGAGGGTTCTGGGAACCTGCATTTCAAATGTGGCATTTTATGGCCCAAACTGGGCTTCCGGTGGGGAGAGACGGAGATTCATGGTGCTGACACACAGGGCATCTTGCTCCAACTGTGCCCGGAGGGAGGGCGGCTCCCTGTCACTGGCTCTGCACAGCTCGGCCACCTCCCTGCCAGCTGCCCGTGAGGACAGAGCTGCAGACTGATGTGCACTGAACGCTGCATTTCCAGAAAGTTCGTGCGTTAAAGCCTAAATCCCCAGTGAGGAGGTGTTGGGATGTGGGGCCTTTGGGAGGTGACGAGGTCGTAAGGACGAAGCCCTCGCGGACGGGATGAGCACCCTTGTAAGAAGAGACGTGGAAGATGAGTCCCGTCTTTCTCCACCGCGTGAGGACACAGCAAGACGATGGCCATCTGCAAGGCACGCAGGGGCCCTCGCCAGACACCAGGCATGCTGCCACCTCGACCTTGGCCTTCCCGGCCTCCAGAGCTGTGCAAAATCCTTAGACTGTGAAATTCTATTACAGCAGCCGGACTGACTAAGATACCCCTCATTTCAGCAGTTCAGGCCTCTGACGGTGTTGGGTGACATGGGGCCCCATGTCTGGGAGGGAAATCTTGGAACCCCAACATTTTGGAGCTTTAACAGACCCTTGGGAGGACATCACATTGTGCCAGCCATCTATAGATGCACGAGCTGAGTTCCTCAGCGAGCTGGCATGTCACCTGCTTGGCTGTCCCAGCTGTGACCCCTCGGTCTCTCCTGAAGGCGTTCTCTGCAGACTCGCTCTGCGGGGCATTTCTGAGCACCCATCCCCAGCCCTTCTCCTAGCAGAGTGATGGTCTGACTTATTGTCGAGTGAAGAGATCAATTTATAAACTGCAAGTGCTATTTTGAGCCAATACGGAACACAGTGTGTGCGTGGGTTATACATACAACAGAAAAGACTCTGAAGTTATACACCAAAATATTATCCGTGTTTCTCTCTGATGATAAATCAGTTTTATTTTTCTCTTTTGTGCTTTTCTGTGTGTCCTGAATTCTCTGGGAATACATCATACCTCTGCAATGAGAGAAACAATAAAAAGAAAGGAGCAGCAGTTACTTTTGAAGACCCCCAATCAAGGTATTCCTGTCTTGATGGAAACAGCAAAGCCTCCCTCCAGCTCCCCATTGTCAGGAAACAGCTGGAACGCTGGGAAGAGCAGGAAAGATGGAAATAAACTGGCTGGGAACAAGTGGTGCACGAGCTTTAAAGTAGGTGCTACTTTGTGACAAAGATGCAGCTCATTTCCCTTCATGCTTCTATTGGGTAGAGTTGATCCAGTAGAGGCAGCTGCCAAAAATATTACTTGTCTAGAAGTCTGGCTTTCTGTCACATTGAGTTGGGTAATAGACTCTAAGTTTAATTTGTTCTTCCCACGTTGACACAATTTAAAGCGAGAAGAACCCTTGCGAGAAAAGAGTGGAGACAGAAGAAAATGTTGCGAGTTTCTGAAAGATGCAAGCCCCGGGGAGGGGGCATACTGTTTGTGTCAACTGCAAGTAAATGGAGAGAGATATAATGTTTACAGATGGAAAGACACAGTCTTGTAAAGACGTCAGTTCTCCCTGAATTGACCGGTAGGTTCAACATCATCCAAATCAAACTTCCAGTGGGTGGGTGGACACGCACATGTGTGCACTCAGTTGACAAGCTGATGTGACAATTTATAAACTTGTGCAAAGGACTAAGGACGGCTGCAGGGCTCTCAAAGAGGAAGGTCCAGGGCTTGCCCTACGAGACAACAATCTTTCTGTAAAGCATCAGTAATTAAGACAGCGTGGTACTGGTGCAGGGACACATCAGCTGAACAAAAGGAAGAGAGCTCTGCAATAATATGTACAACAATTACGCATCCATAGAAACTAAAAAGACAGGCCCTTACAAACACTGACATTCACTACAGGACAGAGGTGGTGTTGTAGATCTCTTGGGGGACCAGGTGGACTTTTTAATAAATGATGTTAGTGCAGTGTAGAATCTACGTGAGAAGAAATAAAATTAGGCCTGTACTTTATACAAAAACGTTAAATCCAGGTAGACTAAAAAATAAACATGGGATTCTACTTCTGGAATGATGGCACAAGATCTGTAGACCTGCTCTCGAGAGAAATAACTGTATCTCGTGACTCAGTGACTTAAAAAGCCCAAAATGCAACTATTTAAAGTGCCTGGAAAATGTCCTCAGGGCATATACAGCATGTGAAGAAACACTCATTCAAGAAAATCTACTAGGCCAGGCGAGGTGGCTCACGCCTGTAATCCTAGCACTCTGGGAGGCCGAGGCGGGAGGATCGCTCAAGGTTAGGAGTTCGAAACCAGCCTGAGCAAGAGCGAGACCCCCGTCTCTACAAAAAAAAACATAGAATGAAATTAGCTGGACAACTAAAAATATATATAAAAAATTAGCCGGGCATGGTGGCGCATGCCTGTAGTCCCAGCTACTCGGGAGGCTGAGGCAGAAGGATTGCTTGAGCCCAGGAGTTGGAGGTTGCTGTGAGTGAGGCTGATGCCACGGCACTCTAGCTGGGGCAACAGAGCCAGACTCTGTCTCAAGAAAAAAAAAAAAGAAAGAAAGAAAGAAAAAAAATGCACTGAGCAAAAAACCTAACCAAACTCTTATATACAATATTAATAGGAAAAAGAACAAAACCCATATGATCATCTCAATAGTTGCAGAAAATACATTTGACCAAATGTAGCACCCATTTTTGATAAAAAAGAAAAATCAACAAAGTAGGACTAGAAGCGAAATTCTTCAACCTGATAAACGGCACCTACAGAAAACCTACGGCTAATACTATACTTAGTGGGGAAAGACTAAATGCTCTCACCTTAAACCAGAATAAGATAAGTATGCCCACCATTGTCATTTCTAACCAAAATTACACTAAAGGTTCTAACCAGGGAAATTAGGTAAGAAAATAAAATATAAGCCATCTAGATTAGAAAGAAAGAAGTAAAACTATCTCTACTTACAATCACATTATCTTTTTATAGGTAATCCTAAATCATCCAATAAAAAACTACTAGAACTAACAAGTGGCTTTTGCAAGTTTGCAGAGTACAAGGTCAATATACAAAAATCAATTGTATTTCTATAGATTAGCAATAAACAATCTGAAAATGAAACCATTAAAACAATTTCCAATACATTCAAAAATAAAACATGTAATTGATAAATTTAACCAAAGAAGGGCAAGAGCTATAAAAGTTGAAAGCCACAAAAAATGTTGTAACTAAAGACCAAAATAAATGAAAAGAAATCCCATGTTCATGAGTTAGAACACTCAATATCATCAACATGGCACGGGATTTTACTGTCAACATTTCCTAAACTGATCTACACATTCGATGTCATTCCTATCAGAATCCTAGCTTGTTTCTTTGAGAAATTGACTAGCTGATCTGAAAATTCATATGGAAATGAAAAGGACTCAAAATAGCCAAAACAACCTTGCAAAAGAATAACAAGTTGGAGGACTCACACTTCCTGACTTCAAAACTTACTACAAAGTTACAGTAATCAAGACAGTGTGGGACCAGCATAAGGAAAGACATATATATCAATGGAATAGGAGTGAGAGTCCAGAAATAAACCCTCAAAATTATGGTTAATTAATTTTTGATAAGAGTGCCAAGACAATTCAAAGAGAAAGAATAGTGATTGAAACCAGTGATGCAGGAATAACTGAATATACTTGTATAAAATATGACCCCAACCTCACACCATATACAAAAATTAACTCAAAACAGACTTAAGGTAATATAAGACCTAAGTGTAAAAGCTAAACCTATAAAACTCTTAGGAAAAAATAGGAGGAAATCTTTTTGACTTTAGGTTGGGCAAAGCCTTCTTAAAAATGACATCAAAAGCACAAGTGACAAAATAGAAAAATAGGTAAACTGGACTTCATCAAAATGAAAAACTTTTGTGCTTCTAAGGATAATATAAAGAAAGTGAAAAGAGAACCCACAGAACGAGAGAAAATGTTTGCAAAGCATATATCCGACCAGAATATATAAAGAACCCTTGCAACTGACTAATAAACAGATTGATAACCCAATTATAAAGGATCTGAGTAGACATTTCTCCAAAGAAGATATACAAATGGTCAATAATCAAATGAAAATGTGCTCAACATCATTATCCACTAAGTACTAGGTGACTATAGTTTAAAAAGACACATAATAACAAGTGTTGGCAAGGACTTGGAGAAACTGAAATTCTTACACACAGCTGGCGGAGGTGCAGGGCGGTGAAGCCACTTTGGAACGCAGTCTGGCGGTTCCTCAAAAGGTTGAACATAGTGTTGACATACTGACCCCACAAGTCTTCCCCTACGTATGTGACCTGAGAGAAATGACCACGTGCGTCCACACAAACACTTGTGTGCAAATGTCTACAGCAGCATTGTTCGTAACAGCCACGCAGAGGAAGCCGCTCTGATGTCCGTCAGCTGATGAGCAGATAAAATTGGAGCTATCCATCCGATGGAACTTTATTTGGAAATAAAAAGGAATGAGGGCTGATGTACGCCATGACATGGATGCACCTTGGAAACATTAAGCTAAATGAAAGGAGCCAGTCACAAAAGGCCACATGTCGTATGGTTCCACTGATATAAAATGTCTAGAAGAGGCAAATCCAGAGAGACAGAGAGGAGACTGGTGGTTGCCAGGCTCGTGTGTTGAGGCGGG
>VBSM01003190.1:931617-955276 GCA_008086735.1 Cheirogaleus medius
AAAGGCACAAAATCCACTAGCCATGAGGGAAAATATTGATAAATTTAGCTACATTAAAATTAAGAACTTCCATCCTTAAAAAGAAACCAAGATAGCATGAAAAGTCAAGCCACCAGTAGAAGAATATGTCTGTAATGAACATAGTCAACAAAGAGTAAGTATCCAGAATACATGAAGAACTTCCGTAAGTTGATACAGAAAGAAAAAAAAAGAAAAAGAAAAACCACACAAACCACTGGGTGGGAATATGTGCAGAAGACTTGTGCAGGGACTTCACAGAAGAGACGATCAAAATGATCAACAAACACACACCACGATGCTTAGTTCACTAGTAATCAGTTACGTGTCAATTATAACTACAACGGGAACCCATTTCATACCTACGGGACTGGAAACAATAAACGTTTAATAGTGACGAGTGTTGGTGAGGATGTGGAGCATGGGAGCTCCCATAACGCTGCTGTTTTCAGGGTAAACTGGTCACCATTTGGGGACAGAGTATGGTGACATCTATTAAGGCAAAAACAGCACGTCACACAGGGACACACGCTAGAGAAACACACGCAAGTGCACAGGAAGACGCATCCCAGAATGATCCTAGAGGCATTGCTTGGAATAGCAGCAAGTGGGAACTCGCCCAGGCTCTGGCTGTCAGCAGCAGAACGGATAAATTGTGGTGTATTCGTATGACGAGATATTTGGCAACAGAAATAAACAAGCTACACTATATTTGATACGGATAAGCCTTACAAACACGACGCTAAGTGAAAGAAATAAACCAAAAGAATGCCACAGCGCAGTTCCATGCACATGAAGGGCAAAAACAAGAAAACGTTAACCGCACTGAGACACTTTTATAAATATGAATCTAGGTAATCATAAAGAAAATCCAGAAAACGATGATCGCCGAAGTCAGGAAGGACGGCAGGCGCCGAGGAAGGACGGCAGGCGCCAAGGCCGGAGGAGGATGTGAGTGGGGAGGGGGAGGGATGTCTCTGAGCACAGCCCGATCCCCACAACATGACTCCCGTCTGACCGGTGGCTCTTCCGACCGCATGTGTACTTTTTTATCCCATCGTCTGTACATCGCATTTTATTTATTTATTTATTTTTGAGATAGAGTCTCGCTCTGTTGCCCGGGCTAGAGTGCCATGGCGTCAGCCTAGCTCACAGCAACCTCGAACTCCTGGGCTCAAGTGACCCTCCTGCCTCAGCCTCCCGAGTAGCTGGGACTACAGGCATGTGCCACCATGCCCGGTTAATTTTTTCTATATATTTTTAGTCGGCCAATTAATTTCTTTGTATTTTTAGTAGAGACGGGGTCGTGCTCTTGCTCAGGCTGGTTTTAAACTCTGACCTTGAGCGATCCTCCCGCTTCAGCCTCCCAGAGTGCTAGGATTACAGGCGTGAGCCACCGCGCCCGGCCTGTATGTCGTTTTAGAATAAAAAACAAAGAAGATGATTTTGCTTTCAACAGAAGGCTTCCCTTCCAGTCCTACGAACACCCAGTAGGTCAGCCCGGCACATGGACATAGCTGTGTGCAGGGGATCGCGGGGACCCTGGAGGAAGAGGTGAACCGCTGTGGTGGTGGCGCAGACCTGGGATCCATGCACGTCCTGTGCAGGTGACACTGGCGTGTGATAGCCCAGCAGAGTCCCGTTCCTGGAGGTCTCTGCCATCCCTGTGGCTCTGCAGTCCTGGCCTGTTTGCTGCTCTGCTAGCCGAGGTGGAGCGGGCTTGCCGCCACCTCCTGTCCCCTCCCTGCCGTTCCCGTCCCCCTTAGCAAGTATCCACTGCAGGTTTGCTCCAGGCCAGGCCCTGTGTCAGGCGGGGGACACAGCAGGGAGCCGGGTACGTCTGGTCCCTGCGGTTCTGTGATGGGGATGACGTCACCCGTGACCTTCTGGTTCGGTACCGAGGGACAAAGAGTGCCCACGAGCATGCTTAACCAGACCCAGACCTGGGCTCGGTGCAGAGACCTTGGAAAACAGCGTGAGGTCTTTCAGTCTGACCTGTGAAACGTTAATTTTGTGGCTACACTTAAACACCTGAAGGCTTCAGAGATGTAAGCTTGGTCATTAGGAAGCAATTTGTGTGTGATTGATGTCAGTTCTTTTGTTATGCTAAAAATGTTAAACGGCTCTGATGCCAAACTTAAAAGAGCATCGTCTGTTTGTAAAAGGAAAGAACACCCTGTTTGGGCGTGGAGGGCACCGGGTGGGCAGAGTTCAATGCAGCTGCAACAACCGGGACGTGCATAAACCGTGTGCGAGGAGCTTGCTTTCTTCTCAAGCGCAAAGAGAATGAACTTTAGCCTCAAACCCATCAGCTCTAGGTGCTGTTTTCAGAATGTACAGCCTCCATGGGCGTTTCCCTCGGCACTAGGGAGGGGCCCAGACTTGATGGGGGACGAGGCTTGTTGCTTTTCCAACACGCTCCCAGCCAGGTGCGTGTCCCGATGGGCTGTGCGTGTCTATTTGCATGCGTGGTCTCACGTGTGACTCTAACCAAAGCGGGGGTGGGAACCCAGAAGCCAGTCCAGGCCCCACACGTGTGTGCAAACACCCACGGCAGCACTGCCTGTGGCCTCGCTCCCTCCTCCCGCCACGTGGCCACGTTTCCTAGTTCCCGTGTTCACACGGGGCCGACAGACCCACGGATGCATCTCCGCGGCTCTGACAGTCACGCCCTCTGCAGTTTATCTGCAGCTCAGCCGTGGGGGCCAAGCCGTCCTCTTCCACTTCCCTAGTCCTGGACATCTCATCCACTTGGGGAACTCCCTGGACACTCGGACACTAAACCTCAAACAAACGGGGACCGGGAACGCGAGGTCACAAAAGTAGTACTGATGCCTGACGCTTAGTGAGCACTGTGCAGTGAGGACTGTTAGGAGTCCCATTTTATGGATGAGGGAACTGAGGCCCAAAGAGCTTAGGTCACAGGCAGCTTGGAAGTAAAGAGCCGGGACTCTAGACCCCGTGTCCAGGACTCCGGGCCTGTGCTCTCTGCACCGCCTCCCCCACAGCCGGGCGGTAGGTCCCTGGGTACCGTGTGCAGGTGTTCCTGTGAGCTCACGGCACCTGCCCGGACTGAGCACTGGCTGGGACGCTGACACTCGGGGACATGAGGAAGCGGGTCTTTGGCCTCTCTGGCCGCGGTGGGGAGGTGCACACAGCTCCCCTGACGCCGGCCGTGGCCGTGTGACTTGCTCTTGCAACGAAACGGGGATGTGGGGGACCGTGTGTCGCTCCCAGGCTCCGTGTGCCGGTGTCCTGCTCACTCGCCGCGTCCCCTCCCCGTCAGCGTTGACGTGGGGTGTGAGCCGAGCCCCTGCCCACCTGTGCTGGGCGTGCGGCTACTGGGAAATAAGCTTTTACTGGGTTCTGAGACTGTGCGGCTGTTTGTTACTGCGCACAGCCCGGCTCGCCTCCGAAACCTCCACTGCCGCCTTACGGGGTGGGTGACAAGTGCCACCTGCCTGCAGTGACTGCGAGCGCCTGTCACTCCCTCCCCTCTGCCTCCTCTGACTTTAAACGGGAGGCAAGAACACTGGGAAATAACGCATTTGCCTGTCGAATTAGTCATCTGCTTATAATCTGGACTGCGATTGTTTGGAACATGAGAGAGAGGGATTCCTCCAGGAAAAGGCAAACTCGTGAGCTTCTGCAGAGTTGACAGGGTAGTCGGAGGGGGTTGCTCCCTCGCCCATCTCTGGGGGGCAACTAACTATCTCAGGCTGTGTCCAAACTCTGCTGGGGAAGCTGCTTAAATCGCTACAAAGTTAAAACTAGTAGGTTGTGCCTTGCAGTAAATACTCCCAGTTCACTGAGAAACATGTTATTTTTTAGCCACTTGTTTCAGATGTGTGTGGGCACACTCGTTCAGACTCCATGGGGGGGGAGGGGCGGGAGAGTGGGGGAGGTGAGAAGATGAGGAGGAGAGGGGGAGGAAGGGGGTACCTGAGAAAGAGGGAGGTGGTGGAGGAGGGAGGGAGAGGGTGGGTGAGGAGTCTGCAGCTGCCTGCTGACACCCAGTTGGCTCCTCCTCCCCCCACCCTGACCTCCTCCTCCAGCGGGGATGCCCTGCCTGCCCACGTGGACCTACACACACATGGCTCCTCCGCCCACTCTGGGATGAACCTCCCTCCAGCCTGCCACGCCCAGCCCACTCTGAGCTTCAGCTGTCCCCTAGGCACAGCCAGTCCTGCAGCCCACATCCTGAGCTTCCTTGTGGCCATCCCGGAGCCCAGACCCTGGCGGGCTCAGCAGGTGCTGTCTGGACCCCACCCAGAGGGGCAGGGAGGTTTGCCCAGCACAGCCCAGCCCTCCTCTGCTCACGCTCTCCTGGCTGCTGGATGCGCAGCCTCCTCTTGGGCTCTGAGACCCCGGGAGCCTCGGCGGTGCGGTCGGGCGGGGCAGAGGAGAGCGTTTCTGAAGGACGTGCTCATTCTTGGGTCAGGCAAAGGCACTTGTCAAAACCAAGCCTCAGTCCCCTTAAATGACAAGCCAGCGCCCACCTCCCCGGAGGGAGCTTCTCTCCAATTAACTTGAGTCGCGTACTTGCCCGTGTGACTGACGGGCCGGGCTCCGGGGAAGAGCAGACGTCCCCTCACTCGGTGGGGAGGCCTCGAACATCTGCTTTGTTCGTCAGCGGCTGCCTCATTAAGAGGCGGGTCTCCTGCCGCAGGGTCATCACCCACCTCCAGGAGTAACCAGGGCTCCCTCCAGTCACCAAGGCAGCTGATTAAAAACCCCGACTCCCGTCTTTGGATCCCTGGTTCCCAGACGTGGGCGCCCAGGAAGGAGGAGCTCTATGGTCTCACCCCAGCCTCTGCACCTGCCGCCCCCACCTGGCACCCTCTTGTGTTCTGAGCAATCTGACACCTACGCTCCCCTTTTGTTTTTCTCCCCCTAAGTTCGCGTCTTACATTGTTTGAGTGTTTAAGTGTAATTTCAAACAGTTACTGTTTAAACTATTAAGCTGTGGAAGAGAAGAAAACTCTACTGGGCAAACAGTGATTGGCAGAAAGCGCTGCTCAGGCTGGGGGGTGCAGAGGGTGAGGACTTCCGGGGTTCAGCCCGGCTTCCCCACCCTCCTGCGGAAGTTCTGGGTGCTGGGAGGGGATTGCAACGCAGGGGGGCAGGTGCAAAGGGCCGGCACGGCCCCAGGGCAGCTCAGGGCCTGGCCCACAGGAGCTTGGCTCTGGTCAGCTGAGGGACCTCACGCAGGCGACCCTGAGACGACCTGTGCTCTGGTCAGACGGGGACCCGCTGAGGTCCGAGGAGGCAGGTAGAACGATTCCGGCGTGGGCAGGCGTGAGGGTTAGTTTCACAATCAGCGCCTGGTCCTGCCGGCTTCATTTTCCACGAATAGCTCCAAATCGTCCCCAGCCTGTCCACTCCCCAGGTTCAGGCCTCCCCGTCATTGCGCTAAATGCCTCCTGCCGGGCTCCCGCCCCAGGGGCAACACAGGGAGATCTTACAAACACCAGGTGGGTGGTTTCAACCCCCCAAATGCTGACTCCATTGCCTCCAAGAAAAAGCCCGAGCTCCCCGACCCGACTCTCCAGGTCTGGCCCCAGCCTGGTCAAAGCCGATCTCCAGCCTCACTCGTGCTGGTTTCTGTTTCTCTCTTACACTTCATATTTGGAGAAACACCAATTGGCTTGAGCCTGCCCACACCGGCTTCATACCCTTGGCCTAGGAGGTCCTTGCCTTCCTTTTTGCCCATCCCACATCTTTGCATCGTTTAACACTCAGCCCAGACGGCACCGCGACGAGGCCGCCCGGGTTCCTTCCATGACAGACTGGACATGCCCTGCCGTGCTCCCCGCACCCTGTATCACACCCGGAAGGGTTCTTGTCTCCACGCTGAGCTCCCCAAGGGCAGAGGCCGCATCCCACTCCTCCTGGAGACCCCGGCCCTCCGCTAGGCCGTGCTCAGCAGGTGCCCAGCAGTGTTTGCTGAATAAATGAAACCGTGAGTGGCTGAAGCCTGCCTAGGTGTAAACAGCCCAGATATAAGCATCACGGATTTTTCTATCGAACCCTGAAACTTGATCCACGCCATGTTCAAGACAAGGACCAAGTATTGGGTTTCTGTTGACATTTTCTTGCGGAGAGAAGCCGCATTTCCCGGCAGGGCTTTGCCTGCCTTTTCTGTAGATTCCTCTTTTCATCAGCCTCCCCGACACCCACCGCCACATGTCCTGAGAGTCCCGACACTTTTTAACATGGAAAACGTGTTCCTTTCAAATTGCTAGGAGAGCATTTACTGAGACGAGCCTGGCATGAAACGAGACCTTCACGCGTCTGAAGTCCGGCCGGGGCAGGGGTGGGGACCCCGGTGACAAGGCCCAGGGCGGACGTGGACAGAGGGAGGGAGCGACTGAGGAAGGCGCAGGCGTTTTCCTTGCTGTGACTGCGAAGCCCTCGCCCTGCGTCTCCCGTAGCGGCTGCAGGACTTTTGTCCTTTGCAACGTGCTCCTGGAGGGGGGTGGCCACGTCCCATGGCCACGTGGAGACGGCCAGTGGGGTTCCAAAGTGGAACGTGTGGGAACGTGACTCACTGCATAAGTATGATGGGATATGGCGATGCTTGATGCCCACGGAAACCGTAACTGTCACCCTCTTCCTTGCAGGGGAGCCATGGGTTTTAGGCGCCCACCATCTGATGAGCCACATGCGCCAAGTCTGGCGGAGGAGGGCGGACCCACCCGTGGCACTCGGCGAGCTGCGCTGAGTGTCTCCCCCGCTGCCCCCGCCCCATGCCCAGCTGTTCACGTCCCACCCGCTCTTCATGGCTCAGCTCAAGTGCCCCTCCTCCCCCGACTGCGGGAGTGGCCGTCGGCACACACTGAAAAGGGGACAGGCAGGTTCCAGTTCTGGCACTGTCATCTACCAGCTCAGTAATGGGGCGAGTTCTTAGGCTCATCTTTGTCCCCAGTAAATGCCAACGGGGAGGACGAGCAGGAGAGCTGGTGCCCTCGGGCCCTGGTGGCGGCGGGCGCCTAGCAGGTGTGCAGTGAACGGCGGCTGTTGTGCCCACCCCACCTCGGTGGCCGCCCTCTTTCCCACTGCACACAGCTGCACCCAGGCTGCACCCTCACCGCCGGTCTTGGGGGTCTCACCTCGATCTCCCAAGAGGCCAGCTCTTCTACCGTTTTTGCCTTTTTTTTTTTGGCAAATGTTGGCCTCTCACGCAGTCCTATTCCTCTCTCACTGGTTAACCACACGGCATCGATCGGAACATTGGAATCGATGGTTCAGGCCTCCCGCTCGCCCCGACAACATCACCGGCATAACCGACTCGTGCCCATCAGCAAAGGCCTCGGCACGGAAGGAAGACACGTACGACACACCAGGGCTTCTACTGCCGTGACAGCCTGGGCAGCACACTCTGGCCACCGTGGAGGAGGCACACGAGCCCTGGCCGGAGGGTAGGTCACCTTGGCCGATGGCTGGTCCTACCCGTGGGCTCCGGACTCAACCGCAGAGGAAGGAGGAAAAGTCTCTTGGATGCAGCTGGGAGCAACCAGGGTGCCGGCTTGGGGTCCGCATTGGGTTCATTCTGCCTCTAGGACGGAGCTAACGGGAACTACCTGGGGGGGCCGACGTAGGCTCTCTACAAACTCACTCAAGACTCATACCTGATCTGCTGAGATTCCCGTAAGTCAGTCAAGGGAATTAAGTGCACTCGCCTCCATCATTTACCCACTGCGATTCCGGTAACGATATGTGACACAATTATTCAGACGCCTTCTCGTTTTAGGGGCCCCTTAGGCCTTCAGGAGCAAAACTTCCTCTTTGTCAAATTCTTGGATTTGTCTCCAGATTCCTGGGGCTTTGTCCTTGTCTTTTCCCCAAACGAAACGTGGGTGGCGTATTTTCCGAGTCCTCGCCGACCAGAGAACACTTTTTGCCACTTCACGTGGATCAGCGCTGGATGAATGTAAGATTCCTACATCACAATCCTATCGCCTCAAAACCCCACAGATGTTTTTCATTGCCTTCTTGCTTTTCAATGTTGCAGAAAAGTCTAAGGACAGGGGTTTTTCTTTCGCATCAGACAGTGTCTAAGACTCATCTCTGATGCACATCAGACCACCGGGGAGAAGCCGGTCAGCCAGGGCCACCCAGAGCCCTGAAAGCAACACCAGAGTTTTTTCTCTGTCTGGACACCCCAGATGCATTTACAATTGTTGAATCCTGAAATCTTAGCAGTGTATTTTGACTTATTTTGTAAGTCTTTCAGCACAAAGCAATTTTTAAAAATCTGTTTTTGCTCGTTGTGTCCGTTCGAATTGCTCTGGAGTCTTTAAGATGACCAATCACCAGGATGTTAAATCCTTCATCCCTGTCCTACATATCTCCTCTCATGCTATGTTTCTAACCTTATTGTTTCTCCTTTTCTATGTATTTTTGGGAGAGGTTTGCAAGCTCATTCTCCATGTTGGAGAACAGCCGCGTGACTTCTGCATTGTTCATCTTGCCCTCTGCTGCCCGAAATGCAGAAGGTACGGAAGGACTTGTGCAACTGCATTTCAGAGTCCTCGTGTTCTCCCCTTGCCTCTCCAGCTTCCATTTTATTTTTGACCGTGGCTCAGCTGATTTATAATCCCATTTTTCATCTCATTTACGAGTTCATGTTTTCTCAGATCGAGAGCAGAACACAGTGGCTGTCTAAAATGCGCTTCTGTTTCTCGTAATAATTTTCCCCCAAGCACGCTCTGCACTGCATCTTAAGTGCAGTGCCTCCTCCCCTGGAGCTGCGAGAGCCAAGCCCTGTTCCGTTCCTGCTCAGACAGGTCTGTGCAGCCTCACCTCTGTCTACTCCCACCGCAGCCCTGGCGAGGTTGTCCAGACTGCGGCATTATAGCTACATCCATGGTTGCTGCAGCAAAATATTGCCCCTGAAGAGGGGTCTTAACTTCCCTGCAACCAGAACTTGTGGCTCAGCAGTCGAGAGACACCTTTGGGTGGAAGGGAGAGCTAAGCAGCTCACCGTTCACGTAATTAGGGTGACACCCCCTGACCTTTCCAGCACCACCTCACTCCCTACTCCGGTGACCCCTTGTGAAACCTCTTCCCTGGGCTAGGGCATTTCTCTCTTTTGCAGCTTTGCAAGAGACCCTTCCTTGGTCCCCCTTTCGTGACCATCACCCACCTATCAGGAAAGGCTCGGCTATGAGAACCTTTATACCCCATGACTCCCCTAATCTAGAATTCCCTGAATCACCGGACGAATTCAGACAGGGAGAAATTTAAAATCTCAGCGGTGAGGGCCCAGGCAGACCCAGATCTGTACAAACTCTGTGTGTCAGTATAAATGAAAATCTCTGCAAAGCCCTATAAAAACAAGAGCTTGGATTTGCTATATTTCAATGGAACGTGGATCACGGCATGAACCATCTGAGCAACAAACAGAGACAGAAATGAGGATGTGGGGGGCATGGGGGGGAAGAGAGGTACAGGTGCATAGATGGATCAGTCTGAGAGCTCAGCCAGGCAGAACAGGTCAGGGAGGCTCATGGAGGCATTGGGCAGGCCACTGGCAACCAGGCCTTTGGGCCACCCCTTAGCTAACTGGCGGGGTTAGGAGTGGACTGAAGACTACCAGTGGGAGAGGAAACAAAAGTCCCCAAGGCAGACAGGCAGAGCGAGACAGCTGCTCGCTCCCTGGATGAGCCCTTCCTTCCAACTACCGTGTTTCCCCGAAAATAAGACCTACCCATAAAATAAGCCCTAGCAGGATTTCTAAGCATTTGCACAATAGAAGCCCTACCCCGAAAATAAGACCTAGTGATGGGCGTGGCTACGCAGCGTATCTGCACAACCCATGCATTTCGTCACAGAGCGGTAAAGAAGACGAGCAGCCCTTCTCATCTGCCCCATGAGAGCTCTGTTGCTCGGCATGAGCGATTGAGGCCAATGGTTCTACAGGAAATAGAGTCGCAAGAAATTCAGGATGGAATTCGGGGTTTGGAGAGTTATGATGATGTTCCAGAAGAAGATGACTTAACTCTAATTGAATAAATGTAGATTGTTGTACCATAATTAAAAAAATAACACATCCCTTGAAAATAAGCCCTAGGATGTCTTCTTGAGGAAAAATAAATATAAGACCCTGTCTTATTTTTGGGGAAACACGGTACAAAGAGAAACGCATGACTCAGACCCCCCTGCTTCTAACAGGTGGATGGAGTTCATTGCAGCTGGCTATTTTAATTACCTGCAAGCAAAGTAATTTTGCTACTTTCATTTAGAGGAGCTTTTTGAAAGTGGCTTTCACTCTGATTACCTTCATTAATGAGTGATCAGAATGCATCAAAGAGGAAGTGAGCACAGGAAGAAAAGCAGAGGGCAGGACTCTCCGGGAGGATACGTCCAAGGTCAGCAGGACTGCGAGGCTCTGTCTTCCTTCATTAGCCTCAAGGACACCCCGGCTCTCCCTCGGTGGCTGGCGCAGGACGGGGCATGAGTGTCCCCGTGATAAGGATGCACGGGCGGGTCCTGGGGCCGGGATGTGGCACAGGCTGGGCCTCAGCTTCCCGTGGTTCTGCCCCCTGGTTCTCCTGAAGATCGGGGTCCAGGGGCCCTCGGCTGGGGACATTACCTGTGCAGACACTCTCGGCTGATGGATGAAGATAGCTGTCACTTACTGTCCTGTGGTCACTGCATGGGGCTGCCCCCTAACACCCTGATTGATTTCAGTTAATTTGACATCGTGGCAAGTGCTCCTCCCTCTCTTGGAGAAAAAAGTGTGGCCCCAACAGGGCCCTTTCCTCCCTGTCCAGAAACACGGGCAGAGAGGCTGGTGCCCAGGCCAGCCTCAGGGAGGGCCAGGGAGGGAGAGCCGGAACCAGGAACAGCCCAGCCCCCCAGCCTCTGCTCAGCTCCTGTCCCTGTGCCCTTCTAGCCACTGGCCGTGCCTCCTGTCACCAGGCGGCGGAAGAAGCCGGAAGGGACCCTGTGTCTAGAAAGGGCATGGAAGGCCTCTCCTCGCGCCTGTGAATGAGCAGAAAGCACTTGCAGGTGGGCGCACGGAGTCGACAGATTTGAGCTGTGGCTGCTCTGACAGCTGCTGAGCTTGTCACACAGATAATTAGAGAAACCGCCGGAGCACAGAGACTCGACGCGCGGGGCCGTTTAGCGGCGGCTACGCGGGGGCCTTGATCTTAATGGAAGGTGCAGTAGAGAAGAGCCTTAAAGAAGTCCCGGATCGACATCTTCTCGCTCCAGTAAATCATAACATGTGACTCGTGTCCCCCGTACCCCCGACATCCTTGGTGGCCCTCCCACCACAGAGAATCCGGCCAGTCCCTGGAGCAGGTCCTCAGAGCAGGTCCTCCTCACCAACACACGGTCCCCTGCGCTGGGCCTCTGGCTTGTCTGGCGTGGAGGGTTTCTAACTACCCTTCCCAGGCTCTCACTTGGGGACCGTGAGGGGACGCATGCATGCCCTCATTTAGCACATCCTCATCCACTTGTGCATTCTGCTAAAAAAGGAACGGAGCAGCTCCCATGAGCTGGGATAAAAAGACCAAGCAGATGTCTCTACTTGTAAGGACACCCAGCATGGCAGGAAGACAGACACGTAACGGAGAAGCTATACCAGGAGGACCACCCTGCTATTGGTAGAAGGCCCGCCGGCCCCTCAGTGGGCTTTGGGCTCACACAGGACGTCCCCTGGCCCTGCAGGTTTCCCTCGGGTGCAGAATGACTTCGAGACGCTTGGCCGAGAGTTCCTGGGCAGATCCTTGCTCCTGGTCCAGAACACGGCCCTCACAAGCTTTCTGGGGGTGGTAATGAAGGGCGATGTCCCCTCGAGGCCACCCCTTAGTGGGCGTGGTGGAGTCATTAGAAGGTCAATATGACATAGTGGCAAAGCACTTGGGCTTCTGATGGCCGACGAGGTCCCACATGGATGACCTGCTCCACAGCCCTTGGGTTTCTTGGTTTCTTGGTCTGGTCCAGCAGCCCCGGCCATCCCATTCATCCCCAAACACACCAGGTAAGTGCCCACCCTAGGGTCTCGGCACTTGTTGTTGCCACCCCCGGGGCTACTCTTCACCCAGATGTTCAAATGCCTCAGTCCCCAAACCCTCATCTCCTTCGGGTCTTTGCTGAAACGTCACTTCTCATATCAGAAGCTCCTGCTAACCACCTTCCCTGCTTTATTCTCCTCCATGGCCCTTGTCACCATCCAACAGAGTCACCCTCTGTCTCTCCCACAAGACCGCACCTGCCACGAGGGCAGGACTCGATCTGTCTTGTTCACGGCTGTGTCCCTGACTTGTAGCAGACGCACGTCTGCCGAGTGCATGGACAGACGGACGGGGTCGAGTGGGAGAGCGCCGTGGTCAAAGTGACGTCCTGGGAAGCTCGCTCTGAAAGCCGCGTGGAAAGTGGGGTTGCAGAAGCATCTGATCAGGGGCCGGGAGAACAGCTGGGGCATCACAGAGGCCACCCAGGCGGGAGACGGTGGGATACACCATCCCGGGTGGAGGGAGAGATGGACTGAGATGAGGAGGGGAGGTCAGGGAGGAGATGCCGTCGGGTCCCCGAGGCACGGCTGGAACTGTGCGCAGAGGTGGGATGGAAAGAGAAGAGAGCCGGGGAGGACCACGGGGGACACACAGGTCGGCAGCCGCTGGGGCAGGAGGGGAGATGGGGGCTCAGAGGGGTGGGGGCTGGTCCCTGGAAGACAGTGGGGCAGGGACCACAGGGGCCACTGTGGGAGGGACGCACAAGAGCAAGCCCAGAAAGTGCCACCTGGACCTGGCGTTTAGAAGGGTAATGTGACATTAATGAACTCAGTGGCTGAGGGACGATGGGGACGGGAGGCAGACACAGGTGCTGGAGGCGGGTGCAGGGAAGCTGGGAAGTGGAGCCGGCCAGGGCAGGTGAGGCTGTGGGTGTCTCAGAGGGACGGGAAGGAGGAGTTTAAATGGCACCTAGAGGGATGCCGAGACAAAAGCCAGCTCCTTTGGGAAACAGAGCCTGTTGGCAGCCAGGGTGACAAGGAGCACACAGAGGAGGAGGAGGAGCTGGGGACAAGAGGGAGGGCTGCCCGGACACAGCGGGAAAGAATGCAGGGGACTCGGGGGCTGTCGCTCGCCTCCACACGTGAAATCGATGCGGTGCGACGCTTTCTCAGCTTGGTAACTTATTAGCAATTTTTAATTACTGGATGTAATTAATTCATTCCAATCGCAGCAGTTCTGTGAAGCACACCACACGGCTGAGCCGATAACACTCTCGCACGTTTGTGGGGTGCTCACACCAAGACACTTCGTGCATAAAACGTAGAGGAATTATCCGAAGAACACACATGTTTGTTTCAAGTCACTTTTCTTGATCCTGGGAGCAGAGGTTACAAATGGGAGGACCGAGCTCCAGGGGTGCTGGGCTGGGAGGCTGGGAGGGGAGAACAGATTCTGTCAAGCCCCGGCTGTTTGCACCGATGCTGGCAGAAGCCACCGAGTGAGGAGGGGGTGAGAGATGGGCCAGAAAGGTTCCCGTGTGTGCTTGAGGTCTGGGGGTGTCTCTGGCTAAGGCAGCCCCGGGAGTGGATGGAGACGCTCGGGACCGGAACGGAACCTGACATTTCTTTCGGCTATCAATCGCATGGGTAAGGCCCGATGTCCTGATCGTGCCAGTGTCCTCAGGTCCTGGCACAGCCTTGGCACCCGGTGGGCATTCAGTAAATGCCTGTGAGGCTGGGTGGCTTGGAAGAAGATGCTCAGACCCTCCTCGGGGGAGCTCCAAGTGAAGGCCAGGAAGGGGGCTGGGTCAGACTAATCCGTTTGCAGGAGCCCTGGACGGAAGGTGGGTGGGCCCAGGGGTGGGAGGGCAAGTGGAGGGACAGGAAGGGGACTGTGGAGAGGAAGTGAGGCCAGCTCCAGAGCCACACTAGGCTGCGGGGAGGCTTGTCCCCAGAGGCTCTGCCTGCTTTTGACTCCAGGCTCCTCTGGCAGCCTCTGAGTGCCCTGGGTGTCCTACTCTGTCTTTAGAGGGGCGAGAGGTTTGGTTTTCTGATGCTGGTGGCCCTGTGGGTTTGGGGTGGCTGAACCTGCCTTCCCTGGAGAAGCTGCAGCTGGGCTTCTCAACAACTCGCTGCAAAGGGAGGCCAGGCTCAGCACGGCACGCATGGCCTTTCCCACTGCCTGTGGCCCCTGAGTCCTCCTTCCACACCAGGAAGTCCCCTGGGGAAGAAGGATGGAGCAACTGCATCCGCTGGGAATGTGCCTTGCTGGGGTCTAACGAAAACAGCCCCAGAGCTGTGGGTGCTTTTGCAGGGCCGGCTGCAGGGGCAGAGCCCGGGCCCTGGGCTTGGCTCTCCTGTGTGACTTGGGGCAGGTCCTAGCCCTCTCTGGGCCTCAGGGTCCCCATCTGGGAAATGAGAACATCGGACTAACTCACCTGATACTCAGCCAGCCTGAGTTCAGACCTGATCCACCTGTCTCTGCAAACCCGCAGCTACACCCCTCCCCTCTCAGGACCTGCATGTAGCCACCTGCCCTTCCCTGAGACCAGAGTGCGTCACGCCTGCACCCGGAGAAACCCCCCCACCCCAACCTGGCAAACTCTCCCTGCCCTTCAGGATCCCCCTCCAACGCCTCCTCCTGCACCTGCTCTGAACACCCCCCTCTCCATCCTAAGCAGGCGCGGTCCTCCCTCAGGCTCCACTGACATTTCCCGAGAGCCTTACGTGGGCTCCAGTCACTCTGTCCAGACTGGGGTCAGGGACACCTGGTTCCCCTCTTGCTTCCCCATCAACACGCTGGATGGACTTGGGTGACTTATGACAACTCTTTTCATAGAGTGAGACAGCTGGACAAGGTGGTCATTAAATCTGATCAACTGTGGGTTGATCATTTCTACCATTCATCTACTGAATGATCGATTCTAGTCATTCATTAAGTTTGGAGGACAATGTTCTTCTCCCGCCAGTTCACAGAAGGCCCAGCACCCCGACCGCTAGTCCCTACCACCCAGCACCGCCAGGTAAGTGAGTGAGGGTCTCTTGCACCTGCCCCTAGAAAGTGCCACGGCGTCTGCAATGACACCACCACCATCCCGGAGCCGTGACACTCCTGCTCGGAGAAGAGTGTGTTTACCACACGCCAGGCACCGCTCGTTTCTCACTCGTGACGCCCTGCGAGGTGGGTGCTATGATTATGGCCATTTTACAGACAGGTAAGTAAAGCACAGAGACTCCGTGTGCCTTGTCTAAGGAGGCACAGCATGGAACCTCGACCGATTCCAAAGCTATGCCCCTGAGCACGGGCCACATTGCCCCATTAGCCTGGGCCACTCTGATGTCCCCTCAGGCAGCTCCCAGCTGTAGCAGAGTTAACCCGAACCCCCCATCAATGCCTGACAACGCCCCAGCCCCTTACCAGCCCCTCACACATCCGGCGAGCCGAGTCTCCGGCTGAGGTCTGGGCTGCGTCCACACACCTGGGGTTGCACAGAGCTTTCCCCAGTGAGGCAGGAAAGACTTGCGGAAGCACAGGAATGCCCCTGGGAGGTGTGGGGCTTAATTTAAGTTCCTAAAGCAACAAGATTCAAAGTAACAACAGCAACAAAATAACAAGAAGTAGAAAGAAAGAAGAAAAAAAAAAGGCTCTGCCGCAGCTGGCTCCATGTGCTCTGCTAACTTGCAACAAAGTGTCGAGTTTTTATGCCTGCTTAGTAACACTTAAGAAAAAAAGGTTTATCAGTGAGCCTGTAGTATGTTTAATTCCTCTCTCCGCGCAGGGACGTTATTTCTTCTGATTTCATTAACCGGGGACGCCCCGCAGAAGAGCCGCAACGCACCTGCCAACACCGTTCAGGCTGAGGCAGCTGAAGGGTCCACTTAAGACCGCACCTCTGATAGCCTCTTTTCTCCCAGAATTTCACGGTTTGTTTGGAAAGCTGCCCGACTACGACATTATATCGTCATCTGGCATGACATCACCCTGGCACTGTGAGTCATTGCCGGAAGGCAAGCTCTCAGCAGCACAGGAGATAAAGCGCGAATTCAAAACAAGCCAGAAAAACAACGTAAAAGTGTCCACTGATACACAAATCAGATTGTGATGTCACGCGTAACTTTGCAAACACAAACCCAGTAAGAAGTTAAACGGTGACTGCCGCCCAATACCTGGGTATTCTCTCGGTAGCGTTTGGTGCCGAGGGAAAACGTGACTCTCATTTCGCCACAAGAAGAAAGAGATGCAACCTCTTTCCCACATCGCTTTTGCCCCTGACTGTGGCCGGGAGAGACCCTGCTCCTGACTCGAGAGATCTGGGATCAAAGCTGAAAACTCCAGGTGAAGCAACGCTGTTGAGTTCAGTTTGATTTCCACACATGCTAATGATTCCTAAATGATATTATATTTCATCTGCACAAGGAATCCCATCACCATAGCAACTGGAATGTGATACCAGAAGTTTTCTTGTAAATGGGGCAAAAGATGCCCCCTCTTCTCCCCTGCAGGATGGTAGGGCCGTGTGTCCCCGACCATCCTCAGGAGCAACCCTCTGTGGCTCAGGGGCTCTGGCCACAGGTGTGCTCCAGACCGCAGGGGCATGGCCCGCACGACCTACCACCTCTGTCCCCTGCTCTACACACGCCAGCCCCCACAGGAATGGCCTCATGGTCACTTCTAGGGGCAGAGAAAGTCCCAGAGAATGAAGTCATGACTTCTCTTTGTAATATTTGGTAGAAGTAGAGAATAGAAGACAATTTTAGAATTTTTGTTTGCATGGGGGAAAAAACGTGGTTTTGTTTTCTATATTCAGAACTCCCTGGAAATCTGGGACACGTGACAAATTGTCATCAATGGGACTCAAGCTGGCGTTAAATATTCTGCTGCCCCTATGGGATGCAGACTGTGGGAAGCTGTTCTTGGGTGCTCCGTGCTCCCTGGACCCTACCTGCCCTGCTCTCAACAGAGCTGGTGCCACCTGTTTCCTCTGCTTCCTGTTGGAGCCATGGGTCTGGTGACAGTGGAGAAGTGCTCACCCCAAGCACCTTCCTTAGGGCTGGCCTGCCCTCCCCCTGCCAGGGCCCTGCCACTGTGTCAGGCGCCCCCCCATGGCTATGCCGGGGAAGGGGCAGCCGGCTCTCCCGCCAGCCACTCTGGAGCTGGCCTGGGGCTCCAAAGGCTTCTCTGTGGCGTCCAGACCCACGGGCCCTCTGCAGAAAGAGGAGCCCGAGCTCTAGGTGGGCCCCTGCAGGACAGCATCAGAGTGTGACACTCGGCATCCTCCTCGCTCACTCTCCATCTACCATGAAGCCACCTGGGACCTGAACTGTCCCCCTGAACCTCCTGGGTGGAGCCCTGGTTGCTGACTCTGTGTTCCTTTCACAGTTTGTGCCTCTCTCTGCTCTAGGCCTGTGGCCACACTGGAGTGGGATAAATGCTGACGGCAGGTGTCGTTAACACCGAATGCTCGTGACACGCCAGCTGCGGGGCGAGGAGGTATTTGCACAGCGCCCCCTCCCTGCCGCCCACGCAGGAGCAGGCGGGGACCGCGCCAGTCCTGTCTTGCAGCCGAGGAGAAGGCCGGCGCAGTAGCATGACGCACCCCAGGCCACGCGGCAGGGGAGTGCCAGAGCTGGACGTGGCCCTCGGTCTCTCCGGGAGCCACAGGGGAGAGGGTCTTCAGGAGGCAGTTCTGCCGCACGGAGCGGCTGGGAACTCACAACATCTGTGACGAACCCGACGATTCCAAAGGATGTGGGGGATAAGTTCAATTGTGTGAAGCAGAACTGAGCCCCGGCGCATTCTGGGCCCCGGCCCCGTGCCAGCTCCCTCGGCGTGCTCCCCCGGCGGGGTCTGCGGCGGCTGGGGCTCCCCGCGCGGGAAACAAGAAACGCCGTTTGCAAAACCCATGCTGAGGGAGGCCGCACACACTCTGACGCAGAGATAGAAACGCTGAGAAAGACGCAGTTTGGGGGATGTTGGAAACCGGAGAACGGAACGTCAGTCTATGAAACTCAACACGGCCCATAAAGCCGGAGCAGCGGCCCAGTGTTGTCCTGGCTCGGCTGCTGAGGACCCGGAGCTGGGTGCCGGGCGGCGTGTCCCAGCTGGGTGTGGTTGCCCCGACTCATTGTGGCCTCGTTGGCATCACGTGAGTGTCTCACGGTCTCCGAACACCTCGGCGCTCCCATCACGAGCACAGCTGCGAAAGTGTCCAGGACGATCCTTTCCGGAACTCCGCCCCGCCCAGGGTCCCGCGCCGCCACAGCTGGGGCACGAGGTGGGGGAGCGGCCTGCAGCCGGCGCGGTGGGGCCAGCACACCCGTGCGGCACTGCTCCAGCCGTGAGTACCCACGTGCACACGTGTGTCACGCGTCACGCGTGCTCAGGCTGGGAGCCTGGGAGACTGAGGCCGGAGCTCTGTCCTTTCCTACCTGTGTCTGGCCCTTGATGCTCCAACCGCTCCGGCGCCCTCACCTGCCGGGTCGCAGGCGCTGGCCAGGTCTCCATCCCCAGCCTCCTCCCTCCGCTCTGCCCCACCCCAAAGCAGGTCTCTGACCTCACACAACCCCAGGGGGGCTCTCCCGCCTCAGTGTCCCCTGCTCCGACTCTGTGGGCCGTTCCCACCTGCCCACACGCCGCTTCTGCCTTGTGTGTTTCCCGATTCATTCACGGGTGCTCATTCTTTTCCGGACAACAAACACCTCTGCAGGCTGTGGCATGTGCTATTTACCGGGGCCACGTCTGCACCAGAACGTGCACGCCAACGCCTGCATCCTCGAGCACGTGTGAGCCACCTCGCCCCGTCCGTGTTGGTGCGAGGCTCTGCGCTAGGTGTGGGGAATATATGAGCGTGTAAGGTGGCCACGGCCCCACCCTGCGGCTCTTACATCAGTGGGAGCTGCCGCCGCCCTTGTCTCTGACCCAACCCAGCACAGAGCATGACCCGCTCTGGTGGCAACTCCCTGACGTGTTGCCGTGTGCAGGCAGGGGCTCGCCTTGCTCGGGGTGTGGACAGGCAAGGCGCGGAAAGCTTTCCCACTGGCAGCCGCTCCACGCTGGGGACCACTGCGCTGCCGTCTGTGTGGCCGCAGTCTGTGCACAGCGTGGCCTCCTGATTCGTGGGACTCTGTCCAGAGGGGTGGGCGTGGTCCCTGTCACCATCCTGCAAGGGCCACCCTGTGTGCAGACCGGGTGGATGCCTTGCTGTCTGGCCGCTGACGGACACACGAGCTGCACCAACCAGGGCTGAGTCGACCTCCCTGGATTCAGACAGAGCACGTGTCACCGACATGCCACCGTGGCTGTGTCGTCACACGCTGGCCTTTCTCTTTCTTTCCTTTGCCACGTGCCGCCTGTAGACTCAGCGCCCAGGCCACTGTCCGAAGCGCATTAGAAGATCAAAAGCAAAAGGCGAGAGCCGTCTCCCTACCTTGGAGGAAACAGTCCTTGCTGTGCACGGCGACGATTTCCTCCCCCCGCAGGCAGGCGGCGCGGCGGAGCTCGCAGTGGTTCTCGTAGAACCTGCCGTCGGAGCCGCACACGGGCAGGTAGCTGGGCGGGCACGCCTCCAGGCACCGGCACGCCGGCCGCCCCGTCTCGCCGACCAGCACGCACCGGCTCCCCTGGCCGCAGAACGTCTTCCCGCAGGCGGCCGGCAGCCCGCCGTGGCCGGAATGCCCTGCGGGGACACAAACACGGAGGGAGGGTCAGCTGCCAGCGCTCGGGGACCAGGGTCCAGGCTTCACGCGGGGCTCGAGAGCAGAGGGCTCGTCTGCCTGGGAAGCTGAGGCTGCCCGAGGTGGGGCTTGTGGGGCTTGGGGTCCCCGACGGAGTCCCTGTCTCTCCAGCAGAGGCCACCACTGCTACCGAGAAGGGCGTCCAAGGGCGGCCTGCCGTGCAGGGCTCAGTCTTATGGCTGATTCGCTCTGCACACCCCAGGCACGACGCCCACCCACCCCGGCACCCACAGGAGGGCTTCGGATAAACTTCTTTTAGGCTCTTTCCTAGGCTCACTGTTCCTGCTGCCAATTGAAAAGTGAAGACACTCGGCCATTCTGTGCTCCCAGCAGAGGTCAGAGCCGGCCACCACCGTCTCCAGGCCCCGAGACAACCTCCTGGACTGAGCAGCCTACAGAAATTGAGGACTTTCTACAAAAGGGGTTCCCTCCCCTCTCCTTCCTTCCTTCCGTTCCTTTATCCCAAGATGACACCGGGCTGGGCTGTGGGCTCAGAGCCTCAGGGTCCCAGAGACACACACGCCTCTCTCCGACCTCGTCACTGTGTAGGGTGATGACACCCACGCAGGTCTAACGCTGATCTGAGACCGAATGTGGCCAGGGCCACAAGGCAAGGTCAGGTAAAGATCTGCAGGAGCCAAGGAGCTGCTTCTCAGGGAAGTGAGTGGAGGCAGGGGTCCTGCAGGTGGAGAGGAAGAGGAGGAGGGCTTTCCCAGAGACGCAGGGGGCTCGAGCCCCGGCTGTCCCTGTGGCCCTGCAGGTGGCATTTGCCGGCCTCTGGTAGGAGACCAGACGTGCTGCACAGGGATGGGGGTAGGGGAGGCGAGGTGTGGTCCTGGGAGACTTAGTGAGCCAGGCGGAGGGGTCTGGACATGATCGTGCAGGCACTGGGGAGCCACGGCAGAGCACAGGGAGGAAGTGTGGCCTGAGAAGAAAGCAGTGCTCAGTGTTGGGGATGGGGTGGGGGACAGCCCAGGCGGGGAGGCCAGAGGCTGGCCTTCTCCTCCGCAGAGAACACGGCTCTCCACGGTGCACGTCACCGCAGAGCTGCCGGCGGCCTTTCCTCTCTCCAGTCCTTTCTGGCACAGGGTGTGGCCGTGGGCAGGAAGGCCCTGGAGGTGGCGGCCGTCATGCTGCTCGTTGGTCCCCTGCACCCAGCACACACCCACGGTGATCTCGGGCAGCGGTGCCCAGAGAGCACGAGCAGAGAGGGCAGGACGGCTGGGATCTCCGAGAGGGCTCGTGCAAATGGAAGGCCAGACAGGCCTCCATGCTCCACGCCGGGCACCCGGAGCGCGAGATGATTGGCGGGCGTCTGATTGGCAGGCGTCGCCATCGGCAACAGATGGGCAGTTGGGAATGACACGGGGACATCCAAACGCAAACGATCAAAACATGAATGCAGATTTTACGACCACAGAAGACTTTGCTCTAAGTCCTAATCAAATCTTTGCCAGGATACTCCGCGAGACAACACGGCCCCGGTAGTCAAGACCCAAGTTTCAGCCCCTCCCCCACGCCTACCCCGCGGGATCGAAATGACTAAAGAAAAAAAAAAAATCTTCTTTTTCTTGTTTTCGGTTAAGTCTGCTTTTCATCATTATAGATTTGAAAGGGGAAAAAAAATCAGTTATTGGCAGATTAACTGCTTGATTCAACGGTTCATTTAAATTCCTCCGGCCTTGGCGAGCTGAGAAGTATTGACTTTTTCCGGAATCCTAATAAACTAGAAGGTCAAAACACCTCCGAGCAACGCACAAGTGCAGACCCTAGGCGAGTGCGAGTCTCTTTTATCCACTTTGCTAATTGTCCGTGTGTCGCTGTGAAGGCCGCGGGCGTCTGCGCCCCTCTGCCGCCGTCCCGCCTTCCCGCCAAGGCTGCGGCGGTGGGGGCTGGAGGGGGGAGGAGGAGGGAGGGGAGGAGGTCCCTGGCAGGGGGGTCAGGGCTGGCGGCCCTGCTCACCGCGTCCCTGCCGCTTCGCCGTAGCGTGTGTTTGATTAGCGTGACTCTCCTGGGTGGTTAGGAAATGGGCTACCCTAGAAAGGGCCGGCGGCTACCAGAAGAAACTAACACGGCTCTAAAAATATCAGCCTTTGTTTCTTTCGCAAGATAGGGCCAGGACACAGCGCTGCCGTCGGATCCTGTTTTAATAAACTTCCCGTGTAGTCTGGCCGGGAACCACTAACCACCCTGCTGGAGAAACGGAGGCGGAATCTGGGCTCTGGCCTCTTGGAGCTGGCTTCCGGCTTTTTCTCTGGCTGTTCCCCCACCTCAGCGCCCCCCACTTCTCTCTCCCTCTGGCTGAATCAGCTCTAACGCACCGCTGGGGCCGTTTCTGCCCACAGGTGCTCACTGCCGGCTCGCGCCCAAGTGTCCCCTCTCTGAGTCCCCTGCTGCGGTGTCTGCCCCACACTCTGGCCTCAGGAGGCCGCATAGGTGCTGGGCCTTTGTCCGCGTGTGGCCCTAGGACACTTGAGTGCTAAGAAACGCGAGGGTTTTAGGAGCTGATCTCCCTAAGGCTGCGTTAGTGCGGCTCAAAGGCCAGGGAAGGGCTGGGATGGGGAGGGTGGGGCCCACGTGCATTAATCTTCAGAAGGTGCATTCCCCCTTGCCGCCTCCAAAGGGGGTGGAGGGAATGGAGGGACGGAGGTAGGAAGGAGGACAGGTGTCCAGGAGGGTCCTTCTGGGGTAACGAGAACTAGAGCCCTGGACAGGCGGAGCAGGAAGGGGCTGCAGAGACCACCTGATCCGGCCCAGGCCGTCAAAACACAGCCAGCTCCCAGCGGACGGGGAGGGCCCATCCCCCCAGCCTCTCCTCTGAAACCCCAGTGTGCCCAGGTTGTAGCGAAATCCCTGTAGACCAGCCCCGCTCGGGGGCATCAGACACCCCCACTGATCAGCCTGCAGCTGTGACTCCCACGGCCTCCCCACGGGCTGCGCTCCGAGGGGTCAGCGCTGAGCAAACACCTGTGCCCACCTGTGGCCACGGAGTTGTCAGGAACACTCAGCTTCCCTCTGACATGGAAACTGGCTGTCAGCAAGTATTTGATTCCCGATTACTTGCAATTAAGACGAAAGTAGCTTTAAACCCTGCATGTGCCCCTCACAAAGGCGTTGACAGCTGGCCCCCGGGAGAGCTGAGAACACCTTGGGCAGAGGCGAGTGCGAGTCTGCACCCCGGCCGTGTAGACGCTGACCGCGGAGTGAGCTCCTCATTCAACACACCCCCGTGCGGTCACCGCTTCCTCCTCGTTAACACAGAACGAACCCCCCGCTCCCACCAGGACGGCGATAAAACCGTAATGGGAAAGGTAACGGAGCGAGACCACCAGCGAGCGCCGGCGGGGTTTACGAGGACGACCGTGGTGCGTGAAAAGACATAATGTGCTTAATTTATAGTCATCAAGAAAGTCGTTTACCCAGGTTAAAAACTGATCGTCTTGCCAAATAAGCTGCTTTTCAACACTAATTACATTTACTGAACACGGTCCGAAATGGGGATTGCTACAGTGAAGGCATGGCGGCGGGGGCACAGGTCCATTTGCGCCCGTGGGTGCTGAGGACCCCCTCTGTGGTCTGAATAAGGACTCTCGGTAAGAGCGTCACCGACCCGGGACTGCGGTGCAGGTGGGCAGCGAGCGGTGGGACGGCGGCAGGTGACCCCGCCCGACCCCGGGGGAGGGCACGAGGGAGGTGGACCCGAGACGGGCAGCAGAGGGAGCGGCAGCCGCCTCCACCGCCTGTCCACGGCGACGACGGCTCAGGGTGGCTCTGCTTCCAGACTCTGACGCAGCCTCTGTAACCGGCTCCTTGGCCCAAAGTAAACCAACGAGTGCTCCCTTCTCAGGACGGTGCCCCGAATGACAACCTGTTAGCTTTCCCACTTTGGAATGCTAACGGCCTACTGGCCTGTTCTGCCCAAGGAAAACCTGTGTGTGT
>VBSM01003190.1:994421-1007816 GCA_008086735.1 Cheirogaleus medius
CCTTGAGCGATCCTCCCGCCTCGACCTCCCAGAGTGCTGGGATTACAGGCGTGAACCACCACACCTGGCCAGCCATCTGCTCTTGAAAACCACCTGGCCCTGTCCCGGGTCGTCACGGATGTTGTCCAAAGACGGTGGCCGTCCGGGGAGGAAGGCAGACACAGACCCTCAGGGCACATCCTCGCTGGGCACGTCAGCGGGTGAATCTGCTTCTGTGACCCCCCGACACTCCCTCCTGCCCTCGAGGCCCTTCAGCCTCCTCGGAAGGAAGTCGGCCAGCTGCAGGGCACGCCAGGTGCGCACGAGCAGGCTTGGCACACACAGCCTTCTAGAAACACGCCAAGCCCCGCATCCCTCGGATGCCGGGGTGCACACGCGCTCCCTGCTCTCTCTCGCTCCAGGTTGTAGAAACATCTTCATCGTCTTTCAGTGAATCAACACTCGAGGTCATGGCCCCGAATCCGATTCACCTCCGATGGACCGAACGTCGCGTGTGTGGAGGACGCAGTGGTTGATTCTGTAACCTCCGTTTCGCTCCACACGATCAGCAAAGGCCTCCTGAAGTCGCATTTCCACGCAAACGGCAGTTTCAGGAAGGGGCTTGTCCATGCCACTGGCTGGTGAGATGTGACAGGCGCTGAGGAAGGACTGAGAAGAGGCCGTCTTTCCTTCCCCCGGAAGTGGTGATGTCCGCGTGTGGCCACGCAGGGCCAGCGAGAGGACCGAACCGGCCCACGGAGGAGGGCGGGGCGGAAGAGACTGGTCCCTGTCATTGCCGGTGGTTCTGAGCCTGCACCTGCCCTGTTCGTGGACTCGGCCACGTAGGAAAATAACTTTCCATTCGAGACAGTTTGAGTGGGGCTCTCTATAGCCTCAGAGAGCAGCTCAACTGCCACAACACCTAGTTTCTGAGCCGTCCCTGGCCGAGCCCTGAGATCTCAGAGATGGGAGACCCGCTCCTGGGACCCCCTGCACGCCTGGAGCCCCCAGGCAGCCAGAGTCCGGCCTCCACTGCCCTCCCGGCCTGGCTGACGACCACCAGGCGAGGCTGGAGGTCTATTCTAGGTCTCAGGAACTAAACCGCACGAGCCACCCACAGAAAATCACTGCAGGCTGGCGGCCGCTCCAGCATCCCTGATGACAGTGTGCTAATCCTCTTGAGCCACTCTCTGTCTGTGAATAGCTGGAGACAAAGACTCCACCAGATTTTGATCTGGCTCCTCCGAGCCCTTTTCTCTGCTGGGCCCAGTTTTGGCAAAGAGTCCTGATGGGCCAGTCTGTCCTACGCCCCCACCCCTGATGTCCAGCTCCTCTCCCTCCACCTCAGCATCCAATCAGGTTCCCACCCCGGGCCCAACAAGTTCCTCTCAGTGTCCTGACCGTCCTCCCCCTGCCGCAGCCATGTGTCCCCACGTGTCCCTGCTGTATCTGAGGTTGAGCTCAGCCCCTCCCCTCTGCCGTGACAGCCTTGGCTCCTGTCTCAGTGGACTCGGGTGAGATCCGCCTTGCCATCCCGACAGGTGTTGCAGCGACTTCTCCTTCCCACTCGCCGCCCACCCCTGCACCCCCGTCTGCTTCTCTTCCCGGGGGCCGGGGACTGGGCAGCCATGCAGGGGACAGGCCTGTCACCCAAAGCACCTGCTTCTCTCTCACCTCGTCCTGCTTCTCAACCTCCCAGTATAAAATGTTCACGTAAACAAGGAACAGAGCTTTCAACATCACAGTGAGGGCTAAAGTTTAAAGCGCAGACATCCCGTGCCAAGGAACTTAGCTCGTAAATGACCGACATCCTTTCCTGAAAGCAAACGAGGAAAGAGAATGATGACAAATGACTCAATGAATGAATGAATGAATGACGGTGTGGAGGACCTGAAGGTTGGGTAGAAGACAGAAGAACCAGGAAAGATGGGTGGAGGCTGGCGAGGCCAAGGACCGACCTCGTTACTGGTGTTGCCAGTTTGGTACGGGGGATGCTGAGCCTTCCGGGCGATTCTGCCAGGTCTGTATTGATCTGCTGTTTTGGATTCAGTCCCCACCGTTTCCCCAGGTGACACCCCTGAACCCAGAGCGAGTGACACATCACGGCTGTGACGGAGCGACTGTCTCACGGTTCCTGATGTTCCACCCAGAAGCTCTGCCCCCGACATCGCCCACTGTTGCCGAGCAACGTTCGAGCTGCCGCCGTCTGTCCGCCCAGGTCGCCACGCACAGCACCTGCCTTCGCCCTGTCTGAGCTCAGGCCACCAGGCCAGGTGGGGCCGCGGTGGAGCCCAGGACAGCCCGAGTCACTGACCTGAAGGCTGCTGCACTTTCTGGACGACACAACCCTCCCTCCTGGCTGGGCCTGCGTGCAGGGAAGGTTGTCCGTCCATGAGGCTGAACGAGGAGAAAGACGGTCCCATCCCCTCCACCAAACGCCCTACGCAAAGCTACAGCCCGGGCTCAACACACGGAATTGTTCAAAGCAAACTGCTCTCTCTTTCAGAAAAGAAAATCCTTTGCTAGTTTTACAGACGTGGCATTGTCACAGGGGCCACAGAGCAGCAGCTTGAGGAGACTGGGCTTCCGGAAGCCCGTGCCAGGGCAGGCCGGGCTGCCGGCGGGGCTGGGCCTCGGCTCCTGGTGCCCAGGGCTGTCAGGGCGGCTGTCGAGTAGCTCACAGGAGGGCTGAGGCTGTTAGCAGCGGGGATTAGGATCCTGTTTGTGCTACTTGTGGTCCAGGCGGCCCCCACGGGGCAGAGAGGAGGGGGCTGGGAGGAGGGCAGGGAGCTGCCCCACCGATCCCGGCCACAGAGGTGGGTCTGAGCCAGGGCTGCGATGGAGCCATGTGGGCGGCGGGCAGGATCCTCAGACCCTGCAGGCGACAGGGAGGGAGGGGCAGGCGTCCAGGTGGCCCTCAGGCTGAGCGGGACCCTGAGCCCACCCTGAGCCAGCTGGGAGCAGAGGCCTGGCCCTGTCCCTGCTAAGCAGCCTGCTCCCCTAGCGAAGGTCCCGGCCTCCCGAGCCGCCAGTGCTGCCCCGTGACTGCATCCCAGCCATGTGCTCAGACGCTGCCGGCTGTGAGCTGAGCGCTCCTAAAACGTTTCTTATGCACTGCAGACGTTTTCCACCTTGAAACACCCGGGCGGTTTAATTTGTTTTCTGGAATAACAAAAGCAATTAGACTAATTGCTTCGGAAAGGGGCACTCGCAGGGAGCAACCTCAGCACCACCTAGGAGGTGACTGGCAGATTCCTTCCAGGTTTGTAATTTATGGCGCAATTTGTCCAGGCAGGAGCCTCCCCGCACGAGAAGGTGCACGGCCTCCAAGGGCCTCACCCCTCGCCGGGAGGATGGAAACAAGAGACGGTTGGTTACTCCCCCCACGGGGGGCCAGGGGGCCAGCCCAGCGCACCTCCTCTGGGCACAGCCAGGGCTCCATGGGCCTGGTCTCCATGTCCTGTGGGTGTCCCTGCCCCAGGGCCACTGTCCTGCTGTGCAGACCCCGGGGCCTCCAGGCCAGGACGGGTGGGGATGGGGCCTTGGGTCACGGCTGCCTGTGTCTGGCTCACTCCCAAGGCAGGTGAGGGTGGAAGAGAGTGAGCGTGGCCCCATCACCTCCTTTGTTTCCTCAGAGAGCACGATCACATCTGCAGGAGAGCACGGAGCCGTGGAGCCGCCGTCGTCCACACCTGCAGCCACATGGTGAGCGTGATACCGGCAACAGCACCAGGCAGGCACCAGCGAGCTGTCCAGCCGGCCACACGCCCAGCCCGGGGTCCCGGTCCCAGCCCCGAGACTCGCTGTGCAGCAGCCCTGGGCAGACTCCCTTCACCCGCTCCTGCGCCGCCTGCCACGGGACTTCCAGCGGGCAGGCCGGCCGTGACCAGCCTCAGCGGGGGAAACAGACACCACCCAACCCATGCTCACGTGCAGGGCAGCTGCACAGCAAGACACAAGGCGAGGGTTGAGAAGGCGTAGAGGGGTGAGCGATCCCTCTAAGTGCAGGAATTCAGGAAGCCTTCCTGGAGGAGGTAGCATTTAATCCAGGCCCTGAAGGACAGGCAGGATGGCACAGGCAGATACGGAAGAGGAGGCATCTCGAGCTGAGCAAAGGCACAGATATGTGAAGGCAGAAGATGCGATGAGACGGGGCTGGCGGTCTCATCTGGCCGGAGGGCAGGAGCCAGAGGACAGCAGAAGGAGGCGAGCTTGGAAAGACAGCTCAGGGCCACGGTGGAGAGGCTGGGTGGGAAGTGAGTGACTGGACTCTCCCGCGTGCCGGGATGGCCCACGTTGCCAGTTCCGGAGACCAGGAGCTACACTGGCCAGGGATGCAACGGAGCCAAGAGTTCCGCTGAGAAGGTCCGCCCATGGGGAAGACGACGGCCCAGGAGCCCAGAGCCCCAGTGCTACCTGGAAATATGGGTCTGAGAAAGGGACGAAGGACAGATGACCCAGATCTCCGGCGTTAGCCAGCGGGTGGACTCTGGAGCTGCCCCCCTGCAGTGGACACGAACAGAGGAGATGCGGATGGCGTTGGGGGTGGGTAGAGGACACGAAGCAGCTTCGCACTGGGCGTGTCCGGCTGGAGAAGCCGAGTGCCGATACCAGGAGGCCAGATGCCTCAAACAGGTTAGACATAATCAAAGGGGAGCGGGGTTCAAAACGACAGGGTAGGCACCTGCGCTTATTCCCTTCTCCTTCTGAAACCCAGTTAAAGTGATTTTAAAAGAATACATCGCAACCATGAAAGACATGAGACAGGCACCTTCGGTGAATGTTTCCAGAAGGATGTTCCCTGGTGCACAGGACGAGGACACCTCAGTCCACGGCCCACAGCCCCGAACGTGCGCGGAACGGACAGCCGCGTGCGGGAGCCAGCCTCCGGGACGACACCTTCCCTGCAGCCCCTGTCGAGACGGGGACCGGGAAAGATGGAAGGTCTATATGTGGAAAACTCACTTATGCAGAAAGACAATTAGAGGGTTCTCTTCTAAAGGAATGCAACCAGCCGCCTGCGGAGAACCACGGTGGTTAACGTGGGTGTCGGCACCTTCCGTGCTCTGGACGGGGGTCACGTAGGGGCCACGTCACATCCAGCTCACAGCCTGCTCATGCTAAGGTGGCAACTGCCAGCTGATGACCCTGCCCGGGAATGAGAGCTTCGAGCCACCCCTTGTCCCTTCTTCACGCCCGTGTTTGAAGGGACGATCGAGAATCGTCAGACCCGCAACACAGAAGCCATCGCAGGGCCACAGAGGAATGGAAAACGGATTAGCAGAAAATGACAGCTAACGACAGAACCCCAACACAGAGGTGATCCGCGGGACAGAAGAAAACTGAAAGTCAATGCAGAATTCAAACAGAAAACCCAAAATTGCTAACAAGAATCCTCGGCTGGTGTCAGGAAGGTGTCACTTCTAGAAATCACAGGGCAAGAAAGTGTGCCAGGAAATCAAAAGCGTGATTCTTGAAATGGAAAGTTCAATACTCAGACTTGACGATAAAGCCAAAGGAATTTTACAGAATGCAGAATAATAGAGAGACAGAAAATATTGATCCAGGAGGTTCCATACCCAATCACGATTTCCAGAAAGACAGAAAACTGAGAAGAGGAAATTGTTTAAAAAATCATCATTGCTTTCATTTGGGGAAGGATCTGTATCTTCAGGTTGGAGAGCCCAGAGAAGAAACCACAAGGTCAGATGCAGCATTGCAAAGTTTCATAACACTGAGGATGCTAATTATTTTACTCATCATGGATTTTTTTTCCATGAATTTTAATTTCATGAAATATCGCGTTAAAATATGTTTTATCTTAATTACTGAGTTTCTGTGTTGGAGGCCAGCGTGTCAATTGCTTCTCCCTCATCCCGGCCCTGCTATGTGCCAGGCACAGGCACGGGGGATGGGCTGGCCAACCACACGCCCGGCTCTCGTGGACCTTGGCGGACACGGAGGGACTCTCTGCTCTGAACGCGTGTCCCCCCAAAACTTGCATTTGACATCCTAGTCGCCATGGTGATGGCATTAGGAGGTGGGGCCTTCGGGAGGAGATTAGGACACGAGGGTGGAGTCCTCATGACGAGATCACTGTCCTCGTAAAAGAGACGCACCGCGCCCGTTCTGCCACGTGAGGGCACAGCGGAAAGGACCATCCATGCACCAGCAGGTGGGTTCTCACCAGACACCAAGCCTGCTGGCACCTGGATCTCGGACCTTCCAGCCTCCAGAACTAGAGAGTTGAATTCCTGCTGCTTATAAGCTACCCAGTTCATGGTATTTTGTTGCCGTAGCCTGAGCAGACTAAGACAGGGATGATCCCCATAGCTTCTGGCTGGATTAAATAGGTCACTCACGAGGAATAAGAATGTCTAACACTGGACTTTTTATCAGTGATGCCGCTTGCTTGAAGATGATGCCTTTGAAAGCATGAGGGTGTGGCTTTCTCTTCCTGGACTCACAGGTAAGCTACACTGTTTGTGTCCCCTGGCATCTAGATGGAGCAGTGTGACTAGTTCTCACAAGCAGGTGTGAGTAGAATGATACGTCATTACTGAGCCGGGTCAGTTAAGAGCTGATGGGATTGTTCCCTCTCTCTCTCTCTCTCTCGCTCTCTCCCTCTCCCTTTCTCTCTCTCTCATCCTTGTCCAGAGTGACTTTGGAGGCCACACTATAGAAGGAATCTGGTCTTTGAATTCCTGCGGGGAGCAGAGAACCCCTGCATTCCAACATTACAAGGGAATGAGCAGGCTACGACGTGAATACGCGATCAACTCCGTTATACCACTGGTACTTGGGCTGATCACAGCATTTATACCAGGTGACTAATAGGAGGAAAATTTTCAGCTTGGAATGCTACACCCAGCTAATCTGTCAATCAAGTACAAAGACAGAATAAAAGCATTTCCAAACGTTCGAGTAATAGAAAGAGGAACTCTTGTTCATGCGTTCTCAGAAAATAACATAAGGGTGTGCTCCAGCAAAAGGAAAGTGAACACCAAGAAAGGACGTTCAGGATGTTCTGGGAAGAAGAGTGCAAACCAAAAGAACATTCTAGATTAGAACAAGAAAAAGAGACTCCAGAGGAGAGGACTCCAGGAAAAAAAGACAACTGATGATAATAACAGAGAGAGCATGAGTGGATGGTTGGAAAATGTGAGCATATGCCAAAGGTGATCGGTGGAGGGTGAGAAAGGAAAATGTATTTGAACCAGATGCCAGAAAATCGCCTTCACTGATGGACGCACAGAGAACGAAATGAAATACCAGGACGTGATCCGACTCTCCCGAGAACATCGTCTCATGGTCCTGACAATGTAAATGTGACTTCTTTGTCCTCAACTTTTAGAATCAGTTTACAGGCAAATGACGGAAGGACATCCAAGTGCTGGCTCAGCAGGGACGGATCCTGGCCATGGAGTTCTACCCCAGACTTTAAAGATGATAGACCAGGGTTGGGACAGGGAGGTGACTTTCCCAGGGCCCCTCAACACGCAGTGTGGCCTGGCCCCTGTCCTCCCGCCCCTCTGTGCCTGTCTCCTGCACGGCTCACCTTGCTTGGATTCGCACCCGTGAGCCGTGGCGGGGACCTCCTTCCTGCCTGTGACCTCGCTCTCTCAGCCAAGGCTGCTGTGGCTTCTGCAGTTTCGTCATCCGGCTCCAGTCCGACAAGCCTCCCCCTCCTTGTTCCTTTATTCTCCTCTCCTCCTACTAGGGGCGGCTGCCACCCTCTCTGGAGAAAATAACCTCGCCTGTCCCGTGCGCTCTAATCTAGCGCTCTGCTTCCGTAGTGTTTAGACGCTACTGGAGAGACTCTGATTGGAAAAGAAAAAAAAATCAACGGTGTATAGAGGTGACACGTCAAAGCGCATCAGCTGCTTGGCAGTCAGCCAGGCCGGCCACTCCACGCCGCGTGGTCTGCAGCGGGAGCCACGGGACACGACTGACGTCTGGCCCTTTGGTCATGTCGGGCCGAGTGGCTCCCGGCTGCAAACGGCATGTCCGTCCTGTGGCCTCTGTGATTCTGCGGTCAGCGCCGACCTGCCACGTCTGAGGCGAGGCCACTGTCGGCACAGATCGTGGTCATGGTGGCCCAAGCGGTGATGGGGTCGAGGGGTCAGTTAGGCCAGTCCTCTGCCCCCGGACCAATGCCACGTTGCCTAGATATGCTGGAATAGAGCAGTCTAGCGCCTTCAGGAATCCCTAAGAAAGCAGTCATGACAGAGACAGAATTTCTAGAAAAATCGTGCCACGGGGCGGTGGCATGATCCGCCCCACAGTAAACAGGTCTGAGCTCAGTTCCTCTTACTGTAACTTCTTTCCATCGCGGGCACATCGTCAGGGGAAACCGAGGCACAGGGAATACAGCATCGAGGGTGACATCTTGCACACAGGTGTGCCTAATAACCAGGGAATGGGACAGTCACAGGGTTCCCCCACACCCCAGCTCCAGGTCCCCGCGTGACACTCCATCACCAGGCTCCGCGGTGCCAGTCACATGCCTGGGGGGAAGGGACCGGGGGAGGCAGAGCCAGGTCAGAGCCCCGCAGAGCATGCAGGCGCGGCCCCCTGGGCCTGGCCGCGTCGACGTGCCGGGGAGCGCACAGGCCGCGGGAAAGGCCCCGGGTTTGCTCTTCTGCGTTGATAACGTCATCCTGCAGCTGTCACCAAAGGCGTTCTGTGCGCGGGGACGGGCAGAACCCGTGGCTTTGGTGACTTACAGGCCGGCGTTGCAACGCTGAGCAGCTATTTGCGCCGAAGGGCCTTCGTTTTCTGCTCCCCTGTCCGGGCATCAATAAGGAAAGCGCATCGAAATGCCAAACGTGGCTGACATGACGGGAGAAGGCTCTGAGCACAGGCAGCGGGGAGGGCTGGCCCACCGATGGTTTCACTCTTAAATCACCTTCTCTCTGTCTTAGCTGTTTGCTTTAAAGGCAGAAAACAAGCAGCAGTTTCCCTGTAGTTTTGACTGATAGTCCTGCGATGTTCATCGATGGTGCCCACTCTCTCCCAGTCCCCACGGAGACTGGCTGCTCCCTGGGGAGCCCGAGTCACGCCATGGCCCCCAAATCACCCTAACGTCAGGTTCCCACGGCCTGTCCTCAAGGGGAAGAGAAAGAAAGAGGAAGTCATGGCTTGTGCGTCGCAAGGGGGCGGGGAGCCTCGTGTCCGGCCCAGGCCGGTCCCAGGACGTGGCCACGGAGGATGGTTAAGTTCGGGAGGGCGGGGAGCCGGGTCTCAAGTTTCTCAGCGAGAACCGAAGCCAAGCTCCAGCCTCCCGTTCTCGGGACGTTCGCTGTCTTGACAACAACCGCGTCCATTTCCCCAGTTAACCACCAACAGGTGGGCGAGAAGGGCACACATCAAAATGTCATTTATAATTTAAAATTCATTGTGGAAAAGGCTCTACGGTAACAGTCTCACCTCCGCCATCCCAGAGGTGTGTTCTTTGCAAAGATGGGGAGGCCGCGGGGACAGGGAGCCGCGCAGGTTTTCCGGGCCTGCTCTCCGCCCCCGCCCCCGGCCACCACGCCGCCCCTCCCAGAAAGCTATTTCATCCCTGGAGAAGTTGTATGCCGGGGATTGACCAGAATACATGAAGGTCTTTTAAATTTAGTTTCAGCAGCCACGCTACTCTCTTCTCTACGCAATATTTAGGGTTTAACTCGTCGTTTCTGCTGCCGGCAAAGCCTCAGGTGCAGGTGGCTTTGCGGAGACGGCAGAACGTCACACCAAGGTAATTGTTTCTCTTCATTTCCTCTAGATGAAAAATAAGCAGCAGGCGAGTCTGGACTATCAGGCGGGGCTCCCACTGCGGGCTGCAGCGATGACAGTCGCAGAGATGGAACTTGGAGTGGTCGGTGCAGTGGCTCTCCCCTCGCTGCAGAATCTGCCTGCGAGTGGGTCTGCATTCGCAAGCCACGTCTGCCGCCCTGCCCTTGTGTGTGTGTGTGTGCGTGTGTGCACGTGTATGAATGTGTGTGCGTGTATGTGTGTGCATATATGTGTGCGCATTTGTGCGTGCATGTGTTGCATGTGTGCGTGCATGTGTGTGCACGTGTGCGCATGTGTGTACGTGCACGTGTGTGCGGGTGTGTGCGCGGGTGTGTGCGTGCGTGCATGTGTGTGCGTGTGCACACATGCGTGTGATGGTTCCTGCCTTCTAGAAACTCTGAGTGGCAGAACGGCCTTTCAAGGTCCACCTCAAGAGGAGTCTGGGTGGGTGGGACCCACCCCGTGGCTCTCTGAGAAGGTGCTGGGAGGTGTGCGGCCGTAGCAGGAGTAGAGCTGGGGGGGGAGAGGAGGAGGAGGAGGAGGAGGAGGAGGAGGAAGAAGAGGAGGAGGAGGAGGAAGTAGAGGAGGAGGAGGAGGAGGAGGGCTGAGAGCAGCAGGAAGCTGAGAGGAGAGAGGCCCATGGGACCGAGGCAAAGACGAGAGGCTGGATGAGCATCTAAACCACATGGAACCGATCCCCAGCCCTCCGGGGCTCTGCCGCCCGGCTCGGGGTGAATTCCACTCAGCTCAGTGACAGAGATGAAGGAATCAGATGGCCAGTGACCGACACACCTCGTGTCTGCCACCCCTCTGCGGCCTGTGCCTGTGCCACGCACGCGTTATTATTATTCTTCGGTTTTGACGTACGGGTGACGGGGCTTTAGGGGACATCGGTCTAGGCCCTGGTTCAGCAGCACATTGGCGGCACCTTACCCCAGTGCTTTCACACCCCAGGGAAACCTGAGACTGAGAACAAAGTTTGTGCCCCCGCCCCCCTAAGCATTTCAAGCAGACCAGAGGCGAATATTCACGCACGACGGGAAAGCTGGCTGTGGAAACGCTGCGGTAGAGAAAATGGTTCTGTGAAATGTTTATAGCCCAGCCCCTCGCCTCCTTGGCAGACTTTCACATGGGAAAAGAGTGCACGGAGGTCGCATCTACCATGTTCGCTCACGTGTGTGCATTCTCTGAGGAGGGAGAAATCTTTGTCCCATGAAAGCTTCTACTGTGTCCTTCCGAGCCCTCTTTGTCCCACTGCAATTCATCCCTTCAAGAGCTAGAGGCTGTCCTTCCCGTGGAGAAGGACGTGGACTGACTGTCCCGGCCAGTGGGACACCCATGGAGCTACCTCTAGATTTATGTACATATAACTATAATCGGAAGGCTGATTCGTAAGTTCCGTCTGGTGTCACATGATGTGATCCCTGAAAATGGCAGACGAGGTCGGGGACCAAGCTCAGCCTGGGTCAGGGACACTCAGTCCCCAGGGCTGGGGTCCTGGGATCCTTCCTTCACTTGCAGATCTGGTGGATCAGCATAGATGGAACTGACCCACCTCAAGGTTACACATGACCACCCCCACGACACCCGCACGACACCCCACTGCACCCTGCATGCAGCAAGCAGAGGGGGAGGGGCACAGAGGGGGAGGGGTGCAGGGGGAGCGCAGAGGGGGAGGGGCACAGAGAGGAAGGGGCACAGAGGTTGAGCCAGGCTGCCTGGGTTTGAACCTCAGCTCTGCCACTCATGGGCACTGTGACCTTAGGCAAAGGACTCCACATCTGGGGCTGGGGCTGGCACATGGTAGGTACTTAATAAATCATTTTTTTATTGGAGACTTTCTGCCATCAGCATTTTGCTTAAAGAGTCAGCAAACTAATACCATTGACATGCAAATATTTACCTATGTTTAAAGTTTGGTTTAAAATATCTACCTGTCTAAATGATTCACTAATTGTGAGCGGGGAAAAAAATCTGGAAAGAAAGAGAATAAGAAAGAAAAAGGTTTAAATATATAATTCCTCAGATCTGCTGATGCCTTAGTTGGCCTACACAAATGTTGCTCTCATTTCTAAGGGGACCGAGTCAAATTTGTCACAGATAATCAATAGAGTTCAACCATCTTCACTCTATTCTCTCTGCTGTTCAAACACATTCCATTTCTTCTACGTCTTTCCGATACATTGCCATTATGCTGGGCATTTACCTTAGGCTGGTTATTCTGTGTTCAGTGATTTTCATACATCTCATGTAATCCTCCTAGCAAACCTGTGGAGACAGGGTTTACTATGCCCCCAACTTGCAGATGAGGAAACTGAGGCTGGAGTGCATGTGGTTTACCCAAAGCCGCCAGAGCTAGTGCTCGAACCGTGTTGCGTGATTCCTGAACCCACGCTCTTAAAAGATTCACAAGATTTCTCTTCTCAGGAAGACGCAGGGAAGAAATGACCCTCTAATGTTCTGTCTGCTTCTCTTCGCTCAGAGAACCACCTGCTTAAATTTTAATTGGCTTTCGCAGCAACCTTTCTGAGAGCATCTTCTTCAAACTTTATCTTCAAAACTCTGCAAAAAAAAAAAATTTATTTCTTTTTCTGAGAAGTGCCCGTTTTGCAGAGAATTCAGACAGAAATGTGCCCAGGTAATTGGTCGCTCTGGCCCAGGTACGGAGGCACATACCGTTTGTTGGGGACAGTTCACATCACTTTATGCTTCAATCACTGAAAAGTTCCCGTCGTCTGGCCGGCGTGACGTCGACGGTGACATCTGAGCAGATGGCAATCCGTTAATGCCGGCGGTGCAATCTTCTCTCTCCGAATTTCTCCCTGGTCCTTATCTCCGTGTGAGCGAGCTTCATTAGGAAGCCAATTATGTTCTTCCACGGAGGGTCCCCACTGAACCAAACGCCACTTTGGACGTTCCTCTAAGATTTTGCTAATGAAAGATATGCGGGCACGAACCACAGAACCAATTCAGCGATTTTTTTCTCTTGATAAAATTGACGCTGCGCGAAGCCCACACGGTGGCCCCATTTGGATTCAGACTCACTCAGCTCCCTCCGTCCTCATGATTTACGGTGTGACTGTAACACACAAACAGTCTAAAAATATCCCGACTGCTCATCTGAAATTCCAGCCGTATTGGCGAGCAGACCGCCCGTCTCTGGACTGCGCCCATATAACCCGCTCGGGCTCGAACCGCAGGAAGGAGCACCCGTAACTGTGGAAACAGGCGGGATAAATAATGCATTTCCAGGAGAGAGCCTTATTTTGCTGCAGTGGTTAGGATGCATCCCCAATATCATGGGCTTGCAAATTTAATCTTAATTTTGTCTGTGATTTTCCCTTTCAGATTCTCCATGGATCCCCTGAGTGGGGAAAACGTGCAGTTCATCATCTGCCTGATCAACAATAGCCGAGTTCCCCCAACTTGCCTCACCCGTTTCCTTCCATCAGATCAGGACAGGATTTTAATTTTTCATGAAGAGCAAAACTGTAGCTTTCTACATGGCCAGATAACTGGGGTAATTTGCTCTCGCACGCTAATGCGGCTTCCGCCGGAGGCTACCGGGGCCTCCGCGCTGACCTGGATCGCTGGGCGGGAGGAGCCGCCTGGCGGGTGGGGGTGGAGGCAGCGGGA
>VBSM01003190.1:1007826-1074589 GCA_008086735.1 Cheirogaleus medius
GGGGAGCGCACTGACCCCGCGGAGCGTGGAGAGAAGCCACCAGACCACCAGACGGTCTGCGGGTGTGTCTCGGTCCCCCAAGTGTGCAGAGAAAACTGATTTCTTCTCTCTCAAATCTCCAAACATTTTCCATGTCAAGTGAAGTTTATTTGGAGAATTCTTTGAGTCAAATAGAAATTTCAAATGCTGGGAAAAAATTGAGAGAAGTTTAAGTAAAATGAAAATGCTGAGTTCCTCGTTCCACGTTTTCCTGTTATCTTGTCCGACTCCTTCGTGGGCCTCTCGCCGCCTGCGGTGCTTTCCCAGAACCTGCTGGATCCCGGCTGTCTCCCGGCACCAGGGTGAGAGGCCCGTGCACACAGGGACCTCGAGCATCTCGCTGACTGCAGGGCTCCCAGGGCTGAGCCCAGTGCTGGGCACACAGACAGAGCTAAATAAGCGTTGGCTTGCACAAGTGAGCCAACCAGAAGCCGCCAGCCCCGGGCCAGCCAGACTTCCCTGCTGACATCGGTGTAGAGGCCATGAGACTTCTGCAAGATCCATCCAAAGAGGGAAAATGTGGAAACAACAGTCAAAAAGTGGAACAACTAAGATGTTCATCAGCTGATGACCAGAGGAACAAAATGTGCACATGTGACGGAACACGATCGGCCACGAGAAGGGAGGAAGTGCTGGTGCGTGTGACACTACGCAGGAACCCTGAGGACAGTGTGCTCAGTGACAGCAGCCAGACACAAGGGCCACAGAGCGTGTGCGTCTGTATGTGACGTGTCAGAGAAGGCAAATCTGCAGAGACAGGAGATTGGGGTTGCCTAGGCTGGGGTGCAAGCGGGCAGTGCATGCAAACGGGTTTGGGGCTGATGAGAATGTTCTAAAATCAGATTGTAGAGAAGGACGGACACTCTGTAAACACACCACAAATCACTGAATTGTGAAGAAAGTGCATGAATTTTATGGCATGTAAATTATATCTCAATAAAGCTGCTAAAAAATGAAATGCTATATTAATGCCGGGAGTTCCTTCCGTGGTCTTTGGGAGGTGCACAGCGGTGCGGCTAACGTACTTTCTCCATCTGCGTAAACAAAATAAATTGCACGCAAAACTCTAAAAACTTAAACAAAAGAGGGGGGCTCTCCACCCTCCCTCTCCACGAGGATCAAACAAGACGATGTGTGGCAGCACTTAACACAGAATGCGAGAGAGAAAGGTGACAGGGACCCACAGGCTCTCACGGACCAAGGCCAGCTTCAGAGACAGCACAAGCATCAGCAAGGGGTGCGGGCTGAAGGCAGCCCTCGCTCGGGGGCTGCAACCCGGCACGGCCCCCGCGATGTGCATGCTGCAGGGAGGCGGTGCCCGGCCCCCGCCCCAACAAAAGGGCTGGGATGTGCGCTGGCCGGGGCTGTGGCCGCACTCTCTCAAAAGCCGGACAGCTGAAGGCCATTCAAGTCCCCCATGGCGGGGCTAGCCAGCACCTGTCCTTCCCCAACCGTCCACCCCCAACCCTGGCCTCAGACTGGTCTCATTATTTAGTCTGGAGGCCAAGGTCAGGTCACCAGCCACCCTCGTCCCCTCGGTGCCACTGAGTCACGGAGCACCACCTCATCCTCTCGGTGCCACTGAGTCACGGAGCACCATCAGCTCTGGTGGTTCAGGAAGGTGCATGACAGCGGGAGGCACCAGTAGGTCTCCAGGGTGAGCGAAGGCAGAGGGTGCCCAGCGGGAGAGACAATCCTTCCCCGTGGCTGGTTCTGCCGCTCAGCCCACGGGCCACGGCCCTAGCCACCATGCCCAGGGCACGGCCTTGCCCGGCGGTCTGCACTGCAGAAGTGCGGGCCGGAAGGCCCCACGGGTGTGCTCGTCTCTGAAGCCTGCCAGGCCTCCCAGCAAGAACGTCCGCCCTGGCTGTCGGTGTCTGGACGCTTCTCCCTTGACCCCACCCCGAGTCTCCAGCTGCCTCACGCTGCCCTGTCTTCTGCCCAAGTAGCAGGTCCACTCAGGTTCTCTGTCCCCGGCTGTGGCACCTTCTCTGCTGCACAGCAGACGGGGCCACTTGTCTGTCACCCAAGCAGGGTCTCCTGAAGCAGAGGGACGGTGGCAGAAGTGGGACCGTCACCAACTCTGAGTCCTCTCTTTGCAGAACGTGGAAACGTAGGAAGAAAAACGTTTTCAGAATCACGTTTGACCCGGAGGCCTCTTCTCACGAGGAGCTCTGAAGGTGACATGGGGAGAGAGGCCACTCACGCAAACGGGGTTATAGAAAGAGCTAAAAAATCGGTTTTCTTTACTAGCCACGATGAAAGAATGGGAGATATCCACCAGCTTATGTGGAAGGAAAACTTCATTCTCCTACATTTATAAGAACTGTCATGTGTCAAAGAAAACATGCTTTCACAGAAGGTTTAAAACAGCTCATCTTAGAACTCTCATCGGCTTTTGCCGAAGCGTGGAGAGAATCCCCCCACGTTCGCAAGCCCCCACTGCGCGTCTGTACTGGCTGGTAGCACGGTCTGCACACTGCTCCGCAGCGTCGTCTGCCGTCTCTGAAGTGGCAACGAAACATGGTGGAAAGAGCCTGGTGTCAGCATTCAGGACGCTTCAAATGTGGCCACACTTCTACAACTGACGTCAGCACGAGGGCCTCAGTTTCCCCTTCTGTAAAAGAGGGATGCCTTCCTCCTTGCGTTGCGTGGTTCTCACAGGGATCAAAGGAGATCACAGATGAGGCGGCTCGCAGCTCTCCAAATGCAAGCACCTTGTATTGATCAGGTATTTATCAGGTGTTGCTGCAACTCAGGCTAACGCTCAATTCAGGCACGATTTAAAGGGTGACTTTACCCAAAGAACTTTCCAGCTCTCCTCTTGTTTTTATCTCTTTATTGACGATTTCACTACATTTATATTGCCCTTGACAGCAGCCATGCGTTTTGGTTTAAAAATGAAATGTGGCTTCCCCGGGTAGCACCATTTCTCTGCCCAGGACATAATTTTAGGAGACATTCTAGAACACCAAGAGCTTCTCTCCGTGGCCACGGGGAGGGCCCTGGGCAGCTCCTGCCATAGGACCCCGCGTCCTCTCAGGCAGGTGCTCCGGAACAGCCGAGGAGCAGAGTTCACGTTCCGAGCTGGCTCTCGGGAGCAGACGCTGGAGAACTCCTGCCCAGAGCCTCGCGGAGGAGGCCGGAGGACACCCGTCACGGGCAGGGGATGGCGTGGTCCCCACGCAGGCGCGTCTCGCCAGCCCGGGCTACTTGGGAGGATGCCAGGCTGCGCTGACAACGGCTGAGTTTGGGGACGTTGAGAGTGAAATGCAATTTAATTTCAGTCTATGCAGCAACTGCAATTAGGCTAGACTCGCTGCTCAGCAGAGGTCCTCGAACCCGCTGTAAGAGGTGAATCCTTTACAGTCAGCACATGCCAAGCACACGCGCACACAGCAGCAGCCACGGCACCTGCAGACAAACCGTTGTCTGGAGCGGGCTGGCCAGGAGGCCCCACTGCAGGGCTGCGACAACATTCAGGTCCTCAGCAGACACTCCGGCCACACACGGCTCAGCCCAGTTCTCGGCTAGAGTCCTGCGCCGTCGGGGCTGCACCGCTGAGGTTGCCGCGGGTGGGCTGGGGCCTCAGCCGCCGGGCAGGGACACGAATCGGCCCCGAGCCACCGTCTCCTGGGGGATGCATCCTCATCCCCCAGCACGTTGCTCATCACGGTGAGCATCTTCCAGAAGACAAACTCCCCTTCAAGTGGCAAACCACTGTTTTCTCTGATTCTGGACCGTGGAGATGCCTTCCTGCCGGTGAAGGGGCCTGTTCCCAGGGGGAGCGGGGGCAGGGAGCACCGGGAAACGGCAGTCACGGCACGATTAGCGCACACGCACAGACACGCAGCCTGCCCATGACCGCCGGCCCCGGGCCCGAGGGTGAGACAGATGGGGGTGGAGGGTCCGAGAGACAGAGATGGGTGAGGAGGAGGAGAGAGACGGAGAAGAGAGATGGAGACAGAGAGACTCTATGGGAACGTGAGGAGGGAGAGCAAAGAGAGGGGAGGTGGGGGTGGAAGACGGAGCAGAGACCAAGAGATGGAGAGAGAAGGGAGAGATTGATCGATGGGGGAACAGGAGGAAGGGACATAATTCCCCCCAGCATCCCCTCCCTGCTCTGTCTTTCAGTGTCTTTAAAACTAGCGGGATCACCTCTCACTTCTAAAAACGCTTTTGAGGAGACAGAAACAATGCGCTTCCCTGTGAAAAGATCCGTCTCCCGACACAAGTCACTCTAAGTACTAAGTTAAAGATCGAAACCACCCGGTGCCCCCCTTTGCCGCCGTGCTCCTGGAAGGGCCCAGGCACCGTCCCCCACGCCCCCAGACCCTGGTCTGCAGTGACGGCCTCACGGGGCCGTGAGCCCAGAGCCGGAGCGGGGGTGGGGGGCTGGGGTGGGAATAAGGGTGGCAGCTGGGGGTCGCTCCGTCTCAGTCTTAGGTGCTAACGCACATCTTGGAGCCCCACAAAATCACACAAAGTGATATCATCCTTACTCGACCGACGAGGAACCTGAGGGTCAGGGAGGACAACTTGCTCAAAGTTATGCAGCCAGTCGGGGCAGAATCTGGGGCTCCCCCCTGACATGTGACACCGGCAGGCGCCCCTGAGCCTGGCCCCTGAGAAGGGAACTGCCCACCCTGCCGCACGCGGCTCAGTCGGGCAGTGCCACTCACTCACATCACCCTCGCCGAAGCCGCGTCTCAGGGAGGGTCCGACTCTGGGACTGACCACACCGTGGGAGCTCGCTGCTCTGACACGGCATCTTCTCCTCCAGGCGTGCGGAAGGCCTGCACAGAACCCCAAATCTCACTGCCCACATCACGTCCTGACACCCCCTTGCACTCGGCACCGAGGTGACCGAGCTCACGGCTGATCGCAGGCGGTGAAGGGCAGGCACCCGCGGTCTGTGCTGCTGCTTGTTTGGAATTCACTCCCCTCCGCCATCCAAGCTGTCACGATCTCCCCCTACAGATGATGGAGCGGGAGCCACGCCGGGGTCAAGCATCCCTCACGGCGTCCCCGTGTGCGCGACGGCGGGGTCCCTGTCCTGTTGAGCTGCTCTGTGGTCCCTCAGTCTCGGGGACTTTAGGTGAGCCTGGGAGCCTCGGGCTTTCATTCGTTAAGTGTCAAATCCGCCCGCATGGGGCTGTCGCCAGCGTCTCCCGAGCCGTGGACGTGAGCGTCTCGGCACAGCGCCCGGAGCGTGGCCAGGCTTCTCTCCCTAAGGGAAAGTTGGCCATGGGAGGCCACGGCGTCCCCCGCCCCCTCCCGTGCAGGTGCTCAATGTCTGGCCAGGGACCCGGCTCACTGGGCCTCGCCCCCTCGCGGTCTCTGACGGCCCTAACCACCCTCCACGCTCTGCTGGGCGGAGCCACCGCAAGGGCCAGTGTGAGCCCTTGTGACTGTCTCTGGTCACTTACGAGCCCACGGGGTCTGGCTCCGGCTCTGCCGCCACGGACCCTCGGGCAAGTGTCCCCACGGGGTGGCCTCTGACTCGCCACCTTCACAGCCACGCACAGAGCGTCAGATCTGAGAGAGCGTCCGCCTCAACACCAGCACGTCACAGATGGGAAAACCGACTGCCGAAGAGGGAAGGGTCAGGCCTGACGCAGACAGAGAAGGAGCTAGAATTCACACTCTTCCCTTAAAGGCCTGGAAGCCAACTAGAATATCTACCACCACCTACATACACGGGTTTTAACCGGTGTCTTATAATTGTGATTTTTTTGGTGATATAATTTCCCTGTATTATTTAGGTTTCATTTTATTTTTTAAAGGCCAGGAGAAATGAGACCGTCTCTGGGATAGACTGTCTTTTTTGGTCAGAAGCCTGTACAGACTGACGATGGGCACATGCTCCCATGTGTGGGGTGGAAAGTAGGTGTTTAGTTCTGGGTGAGAAAAATGTCATTAACAATGTAGATTTGGAAGAAAATTCCCAAACCGTCGCCAATTTTCGCTCCCGAGGGAAATGAAGGCACAGTAGTAAGAACTTCCCTGGGTGGGTGGGGGGCGCCGGGCTGCAGATGGGCTGCAGATGGGCGTGTGCTTCAAAGAAACCACTCTCATCTTACAGGCCTTGGGGGGCCCCTCACCCTCAAGCCGGCAGCTCCCCCCTCCCACCACCTCTGGGCCGCAGCCGCGCTCTCTGGCACCCAGATGCACAAAGCCTGGGGACCCCAAATCTCTTGCTGCAGGACCTGCCCAAAAGGCCACCTCGCCAACCCCTCCTTGGGCAGAAGGTGGGACAGGGGCGGGGGCAGGGCACACAGCCGGTGCGACTGGAGGGTCGGCTCCTCCTTCCTCTCGGTCCCTGCCTGGCACCGGTGCCACTGCTAAGCAGCACCCAGGACTCTTAAGAGAAACCCCAAACTCTGGAATGAAAGGGCAGATCCTTAGGGGACCCACAGCTCAGCTCACCTGCTGGGAGCATCTGCCAGGCCTCGCCCACTGCAGAGAACCCGGTTCCTGTTTGGAGACCGTCATAGCGCTGAGTGCCGGGTGGAGTGAGGGAGAACCGGATAAACTTGATAGTGTAGTGACCCCACGCACGTGTCAGTTCACGCAAGGAATTTTCACTGCTACTACCCCGGGTGGCACAGAGAGGAGCCCTCTGTTTGTCAAGTGAGGAATGCCAGAGTTCCCTCACGGTGCCGTCCAGAAGGTTCTATCAGCTTAGACAACGTCCACAGCTCTCAGCAGAGCTCTGGGCTGAGACTCCTGAAGGGTTGTCAGAAGACACGTGGCACAGGGCCACGCCCGGGGCCAGCGTTGGCTGGCGGAGAAAACACCCCCTTGCAGAGCGCAGGCAGCTCTCTGTGTCTGAGCAATAGCACATCATGTGACCCCCACCCCCAAATAACCCTTAGCTCCACGTTGACCAAGGGAGCTCCCTGTCTCTGCTTGCGTGACCCTGACGTCCTCCCTGCGTGGTGACAAAAGACAAGGAGCCACTCATCACTGAAGTTGGAGCAGACGCCCGTGCACAGAAGCCAGGGCAGAGGCTCACCTACCTCCGCCCTGACAGCAGCCTCCAGCCCGAATGCTGCCACCTATGACGTCACCCCCTGCAGCTCAACCCTCTGCCAGGAAATACCCGACTCCGTGCTGACCTTGGCTGCCAGGAAGCCTCTCATTCCAGGTCCCCAGTACAGACAGCCTCCTCTCTGTCAAATGTGCTTCTCTCCTTTTTACACTTTATCTGCCCTGGGTTATGCATGTTTTCCTCATGAGTCACTGCGCATCTTTTACTTCATTGTTTTTTGTTTTTTTAAAATCTGCATGGCAAGTGGCTCCGTGGCCCAGTGGATAGATAGCACACTGGACTTCTAGAGGCTGGAGCATTAAAAAAAAATCTGGGTGCTGCTGTTAAAAATGCAGGAATATCTTAAAATGGAAGTGTTTCACTCAAGTGTCACAGAGTTCCAGAAGCTGGGTGATGAAATAAGTAATAAATGTATCTACCTTGTAGGTCCTTTCAACCTTTAAGTGAATTAAAACACACAATGCACATAGAGCAGTCCCTAGTACATAAGGATTATCATCTGTCTTTCTTCTGCTTGACATATTAGCTTTTTTCAGGAAGACAGATTTCGGTTTTCTTGATCCAATTTATTTTCTATTAATTTTTGCTCTTATCTTTATTGTTTTAAAAGTTCTTGAGTTGAAATTTTGGTTCTTTCTATTTTCTGAAATTATATGGAAGGCTACAACTTTTCCTCTAAGTATTACTTTAGCAGCACCCTACATACTTTTATATGTAGTAATTTCATTATTATTGTTCAGTTCTAAACTTTTAGTAATTTTCATTACAACCTCTTCTCTGACCCTGGAGTTATATAGAAGTATGGCTTTAAGTTTCTAAATATATGAATTTGTAGTGTGCTTGTTGTTTATTGATTTGTAATTTGGGTGCAAATTAGTCAAAGAATATGGTCTATCAATTACTTAGTATTTTTTGAAGATTTTGGGGCCTAGAATGTGGCTGATTTTTGTAATTATAATAAATTTTTCTTTGCTTGGCATTGTTTTATGAAATATATAACATCCCATTATTGTGGATTTGTGGATTTTCTCCCATAACTCTGTAGGTTTTGCTTTATGTCTATTTAGCAGTTAAGTACATATAGGTTCATGATTGTTGTTTTCCCCCAGCGAATTGTTTGTCAGTGTGCAGTAAACCCAATAATGCTTTTGTGCCCTGAAGTATACTTTGATATTAATGTTGTTATTAAGCATTTTTTCTTTCAGTATTTGTTAGTATATTTTTTTCCATCAATTTAAATTCAAACTTTGTCATTATATTTAGAAGTGACTCTTGTAAGTAGCACATCTCTGGATTTTTAAAATTCAGTCTGAGAATTGATGCTAACTGATAAATTCAATCCATTAATACGTATTGCTGATCTATTCAGACCTTTTTTGCCATCTTATTTTGTGTATTTATTTACTACTATTTTTATTACTGTATACTACATTTATACTAAATACAAATATATTTATAATGCTTTTACTTTGCTTCATTTTGTCTACTTTACAGCCTTCTGTTGAACTGGTTGGATGTTAGTTATCCAACCCCTTTCTTCCTTTCTTCTGTGTTGGAAGTTATATTCTATTTCTATTCTTTTACAGATTACCCTTATATTTTTAATATACATTTTGACTTAAGGCCTAATATCAAATAACACATGTTCAGAAACTTAGAATTCTTTAGTACAGATCATTATGACCTCTTGCCTCATCTTTAAACATCCCCAAATTAGTCATTTTATTATTCATGCTTTTCTATAGTCAATGCTTATAATTACTCATGTTTTTGACTATTCCCTTTCTCATTAGCAATTATTCCATTATTGTCTTCTGGGTTCAATTGCCTTCCTCCTGAAATATATCCTTTAGTAGTTCTTGCAGCAAAGGTTTGTGAATGGTAACCTCTCAAGTCCTTATAAGGAAGTGTCTCCACCCTCACTCTCACATAGAAATTCTAAGTTGACTATTTTCCCCTCATAATTTGGAAGATATTACGCAGTTGCCTTCTGGCTTTCACTGTTGCTAATGAAAAGTTTGCAATTAATGATTTTTCCTTTGTGGTTAATCTTTTTTTCTCTTTGGTCACTTTTTATCTTTGGTATGGTACACATCACTGTGGCATAATTTGAATTTATCCTGTTCATGATTTAGTGTGCTGCTTCAGTCTAGGAATTCATATCTTTTTTTTTAATTTTGGAAAAGTCCAAGCCATTATCACTTCCGATGTTTCTTGATAATATTTCAATGTCTTAATATTCTCTGTCAGTATCTGTTTTATATTTCCCATCTTTGTGTTTCTCTGAGCTCTTTTCTGAGTAATTTCTCCAGAGCTATCTTCTAGTTCAATAATTCTCTCTTCAGCTATGCTTGATAATAACTTTTAAACCATTCGTGGAGTTAATTTTAATAATTTTAATTTCTAGAAATTCTACTTATCCAAATTTGCTTGAGTTTTTTTGCCCTAAAATCCTTTCTTTTTCATTTCTTTTTATTATTTTAATAATTTCAAACATGGATTTTTTAAAATAATTACTTTTACATTGTTTTATTATATGAAGATGCTGAGGGAACTTTCTTTCCAGTGTGTTGAGTCTGTGAACTCTTCAGGACAGCAAATTAGTTTCTTACGATGATCTTATATTGTAGACTGAGATTTTCTTTTTCCAATGGGTACCCCATACATTCTGGTGTGGAGGTGCTACATGTGTTTCTTCTAGGAGCCCTAGTGATTTTTCTCATCTGGGACCTGCCTTTATTTCTAGGTTTGTCATTTCTGTACCATATCAGCAATGCAAATTCAGGGTGGTGCAAACTCCAGGCGGGTCACAGGTAACTTGTCACATTCTTGGACCAGTAGGTGACATTTTCCTAGTCCCTATTTTCACAGAGAGGGCAGTCCTTCAAGGTCTTGGCCTCACTGGGGGCCTTTCTATGTTGTGCCTGCCCAGACCACACTTGCTGTCTTGTGTGGATGTTACAGCCCCTGCTGTCAGCCCCGATGGCCTGCGTCTGGCTCAGACACTGGCCCTGAAACCTCATGGTGCCCATGACATTGGCTTGCTCACTCATCACTGCCTTTGAGAGTTCTTTGTTCATTATCAGTACTTAGGAATTTCTCTAATCTTCAGATCCAGCCGTCTATTTAGAAAAACATTTTTTCCCAGTAATGTTTTATCCAGCATTTCTATACGCTTGGACTGAGGTTAGTGGAGGGGTCCTGTATCAACTTAGATTATCCTTCTGTCAGAATTTCAATTTTCTAGCACTTTCCTTCAATATTTGTCTTCTTTGGGGGGCAAAAACCAGCCCCCAGCCAATTACAGCTTCAAACTATGCAAAGTAAAAAGAAAGAAAACCCCGAAAGTGAATCACAGAGCTTCACCATCTGTAAAACAATAGCAGATCTACTACGTACCAGACGCCGTTTTAAGCACTTTAGCCAAACTAAGACATTCGTTCCCCACTATCGCCTAGGAGGTAGGTATTATTATCCAATTTAAAGTTAAGGATACTGAGGAAGGACCAGAGAGGCTAAACATGCACAGTTATGTGTTTAATAACATCTGAACCACAGAAGAGAGAAAAAAGGAAGACATCTCCACTTTCCCTGGAGTCTGGGAGGATGGAGGATGTCACGAGTGATGGTTTTGTAACTTTCACCTGCCCCTGGGGCCCTAACACTGGGTGTCCTGCCTTGTGATTTTTTTTACAAAATCATACGTAATTAGGTCATTAAGTATGAAATGTCCGATTTCCTTAAGTACTAAGTTGACATCTCTGACATTTCACTTTGACACTTCTTGTTTGATGCTTATTGTGAAGGTACATCCTCAGTCTTTCAAATAAATGTTTTGGCTTGTGATTATCCTTCAGACTTTTTTAGAGCAATTTTTGTAAAACCATGGATAAGTCAAAAATTCGTGTCATTTTCGAGTATGAGTTCTGTCTTGGAACCAATGCAGCACGCACAGCTCGAAATGCCAGCAAAGTGTCTGGGAAGGATGTGGCTAATTAGCGCTCAGTATGATGGTTTGAGAAGTTCCGTTCTGGTAATTTTAGTCTTGAAAAGGAGCCACGTGGGCGACCTGAGACCAAGGTGAATAATGATGAGCCAAAAGCTGTAGTGGAAGCGAATCCATTTCAACCTGTGCGTGAAGTAGCAGCAAGGTTTGATGTTACTATTCCATCAATATTGGACCATTTGAAACAAATCAGCAAGGTCAACAAGCTGGATAGATGGGCTCGGCATGATTTAACTGAGTGTCAGAAGAGAAAGTGTATGGGAAGCTTGCCTTTCTTTGCTGTCATGACATAAAGGTGAACCGTTTCTATACCATATTGTCACATGGGAAGAAAAATTCTTTTTGACAATTCCAAGTGTTCAGCACCATGGTTGGATAAACGTGAAGTGCCAAAACCAAATATTCATCCAAAAAAGCTATTGGTGTCTGTTTGGTGGTCCAGCGCTGGTATATCCACTGCAGCTTCATGAAACCTGGTCAATCTATTACAGCAAATTACTCTACTGCAAACAGTATATGAAATGATGAGGATGCTTGCAATTAAGCAGCTGAGATTGGTCAATAGAGACAGGCCAGTCCTCTTGCAAGACAACACTCAACCACATGTTGCACAAACAACGCTGCTCAAACTACGGATGCTGGACTTGGAAACTCTGTCATCCACTGTGTTCACCAGATCTTGCACCAACTGACTACCACTTCTTCCAGGCTTTGGACCACTTCTTGCAAGGAAAAATATTCAATTCCCAACAAGCTGTGGAAAACGCCTTTCTCAATTTCATTGCTACTCTCTAGGCTTCTTCGCTGGGGCATAAACAAGCTACCGTTAAGATGGCAAAACTGTGTTGCTAGTTTAGGCACATAATTTGATTAATTGCACTGCTTCTTGTTTGAGATATAATAAACTACACTTCTGATTCGAAATCAGATGTTTCATACTAAATGACCCGATCATTTCCTTGAAAGTTTTCCGAGTTCAGCTTGCACGGGAGTCCACTGAGTCACTGGCGTTTGCTGTTACCAACGTCCCCAGCAGACATGAACGCACACGGAATCCTGCACCAAAAACACATGTCCAGGCATTTTTGGGTACCTTGCCAGGACGGAATACACTGAGAGGCAGTAATTTTTGAAGATAAAATGTTCAACAACTGCGTCTTTAGACCTCATGGAATTCCTATCACAGATTTTGATCAACTCAGTCTGAATTCCACAGGGCTAAACTGTGTGTCGAAAAAAAATGAAATCTGATGTCCCTTTGAAGAGCACGGCCTGATGTATGTGCATATTTATTTCCATGCGACATTTGAAGGAAAGCGGCCCATGGCCCGCGAGCCGAGCAAACCCGCCGGAGCGGCTTCCACGCCGCGCACCCCCTGCCAGAGCACCGAGGGGCACAGGCTCACATCCCAAGGCGTTTCATGCAAATGCTTTTACCGACGCGGAACGTGAACCGTGTGTTTTCCCTCCTCTCCATCCTGCAACTGTAGGTCACTCTCAGTAAATATTGTGTCTGGTGAGGGTGTAAACAACCGTCTCCATTCTGAGGCGGAAAGGCAAACATATCCGTGCTGAACAAACAATGTGGGAGGGAAGCTTCCTGCCTTGGCCCGCGGCATCCTGGCGGGAACCACTGGGGGACACTGATGAGCAGGATCGGCAGGGACGCTGGCCGGCTAGGGGACCGGCTGGGGTGAGCACTGCAGCTTAACGGGAGAGATGGAAGCTCGCGCTGGGGATGAGGAAGGCCGGGGCTCGGCCGGGCCCTATGGGGAAGGACAAGGCCGGGTGGGCAAGTGGGTGCTTCTGAGCACTCGGAGGACCCCTGCGACGGGCTCCAGGCGCCCACCATGACTGCAGGTGGAGGAGCAGCCACCCCTGAGACCTGGTCACACCCAGGAGGCTGCTGTCTCAGCAGGGGAGGGAAGCGGAACATCAACCCCTGGGAATCAAGTGCCACGACTCACACCCTGAAACTGGTACATCTGTGGATACCTCTAAGGGGACGAGTAAATAACCCAAGTGACTGAGCTTAAGACCTTCACATGCCAAAGCTGGTTTTCTTCTCAGTGTAGACATTTTGAGTGAAGATCCTTCTCCTGGGTACCATATACCTTCACCCCTTTTACAGAGAAAACAGAGGCTTGATGGAGAAGTTGGAATCATCAGAGTAAATGGCAACGATTAGCCCATGCTCTGCTTCTGGGACCACCCCAGGGCCTGACAAGGTATTGGAGGGAGGTTTGAGCCAATCCTATGTAAACTAGTGGCCTTCCGTCCACTTCTGCGATTTGCGTTTGGGTGGCCATCTGTCCCCTGCACTGTGGCCAGCGTCTGTCTCTGACGGTTCCTTTCCTACGTCTAAATGTTTAGGGGCTACGGAACCAGATAATGAAGGCTGTTAGAATTATGTGTAGAGCGGGAGTCACTAGGCTCTGAGTGTGCCAAGAGGGCTTTGTCCACTGAAGGCAGCAGGATCATGAATGCTGGACTGTGGCCTCAGCACCGGCAGAGCAGGGTCTTCTGGGTCGTTCTGGGCTTGAGGATGTCCCCAGGCAGAGGGGGGCAGACGTGCTGTGCTGCTGGGGACAGAAGGACCGGTGCCACTTCCAGCACGTCACCTGACACGCCACCCTCCTGACCGCCCATTGCAATCTGCAACACGGCTGTCTACAGCACATGTCCCGAAATCCAAACCCGTCTACACCCAATTTCTTTAAATAGGAGGTGTGTAACTGTGTGAAATGCAGTGGGTGGATATAGCTGGCTCTCCGCAGGTATCCAAGCAGCCAAACAAACAAACAAAGTGATCTCGTGGGTTAAAACGCAGGGTGCTCGCCACGATGCTACCCAGGAAGAGAAGAGACTCTCCCACGCCCTGGGTCGACACTCGCGCGCTCTCTCACGCTACTCCTCCTCAGAGCCCAGGTCTGCAGAGGCCTGAGATCTAAGACAAAAAGCCACCACCATCGACGTGGCTCCCCCACTAAACCTGGCCACGTGGCCCTCCTGCCACAGGACTCAGGGATCCCTGGGAGCCGGGTCATAGGCAAAGACACAACTCGCCAAGGGAGGTTCTGAATCGGCCCAGGACCGGGGAGAGGAGCCTCCCTGCCTTCTCGCTCGCGGCATCTCTGGGAGACGGTGCCCCGTGATGAAAGTGAGGGGAGACTCTCCTCCGCTGGACATGCAGACGGAAGGGCCTGGAACAAGAAGACCCTGCCCCTCCCCTGCCTGTGCCTGACTCAGATTAGGGCGTCCCAGAGGGGAGGTTCCCAGGGACACTCAAGCCACCATCACTGGGCTCCTGCCACCGTCTCTTCCCTCCAAGCCACTGCAGGCCACCGCCCGGCCTCCCCTGCTCAGGGCCTCGCCTTGCTCTCGTCCCTCCCTGCAGGCCGGGCCAGCCTCCTCACCCTCTCCAGTAGCCCTGAGTCCTCCCTGCTGCCCCTCACACCCTCCTCCTGCCTCCCTCCTGGTCTTGGGGGCCCCAGCCTAACCCTCTCCCCACTTGCCTGTCCCCTCGGGGTGCAGCTACAACCTCATCCATGGGGTCTCCTGTCCCCTCCTGGGCAACATTCCTACGCTGTCAACATACATGTGTTGACAGAAGAAACTGGGAATCCCTTCCCCTGGGCTTGTCCCTCCCCGCACTGCCACCGAGCTCCGCTCTGGGGCCTCCTCTCCACGAAGGAGGAGCTCCCCCGGAGGGAGCAGGTGTGGAGCTCTGGGCTCAAGCACATCTGAGTCCAGTCGTTGCTCTGCAGCTGGGTGGCTGCGTGACCCTGCCACGGTCACCTTTCCTGAGTCTAAGAGGGACGTAACAAAGCCCACCTCACAGAGGGGCTGCGGACATCAGAATAACACGCATAAAGCGCTCAGGACGCTGCTGCACAGATCACACGTGTCAACACGTGTAGCTATGGCTGCTGCTGAGGCCGTTTTGCTGTTATTTGCTGGAGGGGGAGGGGAGAAGCCCGGCTCCCTCCTCGGCCTGAGCCCCGGCGGTCCTGACGCTCGTTCCCTCCCCCACTCATCAGGCCCCTCCCCCGATGTCAGACCCCACAGCTGGGTGGCCACGCGGACAGCAGGGCAGGCGGACGGGGTGCTGGGGCGAGAGCCCCCCGAGCTGGCCCTGGGGCCGGAGTCTACAAGGCATAGATGTGCGTCTCTGGGAAACTGGGATCGTGATTCCGACCCCGATGCACGAACCTGCTGCTTCCGGAGGAGTCCGGCCCACTGGTTTTTTCCTCGCTCTTTAAACAGAAGGCGAAATAGAACATGGTTATACAATGAAAAAAGGAAAAAATTTTCCAAGTAGGAGATGCTCCCGAGAAAGCCGGGGTTCAGGCGAAGGTTTAGGGAAAGGAGATTTGCATAGAAGAATTTAACCCAGAAGGGGCTTCTGCCAGACCCACCCTGAGTGGTCCAGCTCTGTGCACCGGGCTCGTCTGTGACACAAAGGGTCTCCACGCACGGCCCCGACCTTCACCCTGGTGGCACTGAGGGCGGGGGGTGAGGGGTGCTCAGCCTTCCCCAGTAAACACACACGGGGGTCGGAGCAGCAGGTAAGCTGTGCAAACGGGGCCTCCAGACAAACCCGCAGCTCCTCCCCGATCCCCAGCTTAGAGCTCCCAGGGCCACCGCTGGGGTCATCGTGCGTCTGTGTCCTCTCGTCTGTCTTCAGCGAAGGAACGTCTGAGAAAGTTCTCTCCCCCCAGGACTCGCCATGCCTGGTCTGGCTCACTACGAGCCACGGCACAGAGGTGATCAAAGCTGGGATGACTACACAGAGTCTGCACGTCAAAGCCGTCCTTTTAAAAATAATAGATCATGCCTTTCAAGGCCCTTTCCAACTTCTCAGAGTACTTTTCAGATTTCACAAGTGACCGCAGTCCCCCTTCCTCCCTGCTCAATCCGCGCCTGCTCGCTCGCTTTCTCTTGAGCACCTGCGGGGCCTGCATGGTGCGTCTGCAGAGCCAGGGACAGGGGTAGGGACAGGGACCGCCCTGCCCTGGAGGCTCCCAGAATCAACGCCTTGAAGCCCAAAGCCTGCGCTGTTTTCAGCATCAGCAAATCACACGCACATGCGCCACTCACACGCACACAGTTTACACACGTGTATAGCTTGCACACGCTACTCGTACCTACAGGTAATTTTCCGAGTATTTAGCAACTGATGTGGCACAAGCAGTCACCAGTCAGAACGGATTCCAGCCATAAATGCCCGGCTCCGCCGCACGCTTGCAGACCGGCTGAATATCAGCCTTTTTCAGAGCTGTGTTTTTAAAGAAACACATACAGGAGAGATGTCTAATCTGGTCTCGGGAGGGCTGGTTTGAAGCTAGGAAAACGGCTCCCAGATTAATCGGAGAGCGAGTCTCTGCTCACATCTCTGGGGGGATCTGACCTTTGAACGGAGCCTTCTCGTGGTTGCCCACATGGCCGAGTCCTGAACGGCAGGATTCCCCCAGCAACACAGGCGGAAGACTTATATTTTTTGCGTGGATCTATGCGACAGTCAGATGTCCACGGTCAGGGCCATGAGGCTGGGGCATCCAAGACAGGTTTGCACAAATTGCAGTTGCCAACAGTTTTCTAAAACCCAGACCTGGAAATCAGCCTCCTAGGGTGTCAGTTCAGCTTAAAATTTGCTGCTCATGACAGCGACCACTTCTATCTGCTCCAGTGAAGCACACTCTTACATGATTTCAAATTCCTCCTGTGAACGAGAACAGGCTCAGTTGATTAATCCTGTGCTGGGGATTTGGGGCCCCTGGCACGCAGCCAAGGCGGGGCCACCCCGAGCGTCTCGCTCGTGCCTTTGACCTCGAGGCAGCAGCGACCTGCCCCTATCACGCCAATTGGGGCACACATGTCAGCTTGATTGTGGCTCCTGGAAAGAAGGGCAGGACCTGAACCCCGCCTTCCCATATTTGTTTGACATCCATTTATTCAGTCAACCAATATGTATTTACTGTCCTCTCTGCACAGTCTCACCTTTGTCATTAGGCCATAGGGCTACCAACCACGCTGCGCATTTCCTTTTTATCACCTCTCATGGGCCAGAAAAGGGCTGGGGACGTGGCAGGTGCTTCATAAACACTCGCAGCATCAAATAAATATTTGCTCTGCTGCAGGAACAGCGAGGGCCCTCTAAAGAGCCTGCCCCGGGCCGCACTGAAGTGGGGTCTTTTAACCTCATGGGTCTGCCTCTCCGCCCTCCTCTTCCCTGCAATATTTGCACTTCCACTTCGAGGAACTCGCCTGATCCTCCTACTGTCCCTGGAGGGGAAACTGAGCCTTCGCTTTGCAGAGGAAGGTGATTTTCACGGCCGTCCGCTAACCCGTCCCAGGTTCCGCACACCGTGAGCCTTAGAGTTGAGACGGGAGCTCTCGCTTTCTGAGCCTGGCCTTGGACCCGTCCCACCGCCTGGCCTGACTCTGCCTCTGAGCAAAAGGACATGAGACCAAGGTTGTGGGTTCGATTCCCTCCCCAGAAGAAACCCTTCCTAATCCCGTCTTCACAGAACGACCCACAACGCAAAGCTTTGATCCCCAAGGTTCCAGATCAGCGGGGGCATCGTGTCATCTCGGGGTGCGAGGGTCAGCGTGCAAACCCGCAAAATAACGGTGTTCATTTCCCAAGCTTGCACTCTCGGGCTATTTTGCAAAATAGTCATGTTTTTAAAAAGTCAGACTGATTAACATATTAACCTTCGAGGACATAAAAGCTGATAAAACAACCAAACCCATTTCCAAAAAGGATTTCCTAATGACTCATTCTACTCTCTAACCTTTCTGGACGGAGCAGACGCTCATTAGATAACTTGGCGTAATTAAATTCTCCCGGGGAAACCGCCCAGGACGGAATACACCGGACACACGGCGGGAGGCCGCTCAGCCCTCAGCATTCCCGTAAAACACAGAGGCCGACGATACTCCTGTTTGCTTCGTAGAAACTCCGCGTGCTTTAGCTTCCGGCTTTGCTTGACGTCCGGAGGAGGGAGATAAAAGGCAGATTCCAAGTGCCGTGCGATTTCAGGCGGTTGTGGCCGGAACATGGCACCACGCGTGGGACCCGCACTCCTGGGAGGATGAAAGGAGAGGGCAGGCTGCAAACCGCTGGGCGCACAGCCGACTCCAGCCCGCAGTGGCCCTGCGCGAGCCACAGGCGGGGGGCAGGGACGGCAGGGAGAGGACACGTCTTCCCACCAAGACCACGCGGGGGAAAACGGGGAGCCGTTTGGTGCACGCTTTGCCATTTTAAGAAAAAAATAAAAATTAAGAGCAAATTTTACTTTGCTTTTCACTGGAGTGTGACACCGGAGATGTGTGAAGGAGGGGAGAGTTTCTCTCTCTCGTCACCGTGTCTTGTATCAACCACCCCTATCGGCCACGCAGGGAGCTCCACACGCCGGCTGCCCTCGGCGAGGAGAATGGCGCAGCTCACGAGGAAGGCCTGTCTGTTGGGCAGACGACAAACTCAGAATCAGAGGAAGGAAGAACAGGTACTGTGTTTCCCCGAAAATAAGACCTACCCATAAAATAAGCCCTAGCAGGATTTCTAAGCATTTGCACAATAGAAGCCCTACCCAGAAAATAAGACCTAGTGATGGGCGTGGCTACGCAGCGTGTCTGCACAACCCGTGCATTTCGTCGCGGAGCAGTAAAGAAGACGAGCAGCCCTTCTCATCTGCCCCATGAGAGCTCTGCTGCTCAACAGAAGAGACTGGGGCCAATGGTTCCAAAGGAAACAGAGTCGCAAGAAATTCAGGATGGAATTCGGGGTTTGGAGAGTTAGAATGATGTTCCAGAAGATGACGACTTAACTATATTTGAATAAATGTAGATTGTTGTACCGTACTTAAAAAAAAAAAATAACGCATCCCCTGAAAATAAGCCCTAGGGTGTCTTCTTGAGGAAAAATAAATATAAGACCCTGTCTTATTTTCGAGGAAACATGGTACGAACTGAGGTCATCTTAGCGGGAGCCATGGACGACATCGGATCTAATTTTAGGGCAGACAGCAGGTGAGACGATTCCTTGAAGGGCACCTTTGGAATCTGCGGTAGGAGGAATTCTAGAAGTGTCACCCCTCGTCCCAAAATGCCACACCCTGAGCCCTGGGACCCGTGCGTATGACGGAACACCACTCACGTGACCGTGTCCTGTTTTGTGACGCGGCACTGTTGTGGGTTGAACTGTGTCCTTCAGAAAGACATGCTGAAGTCCTAGCCTCCACCGTCTGTGACGATGTAACTGTATTTGCAAACGGGGTCTTTGCAGATGGAACCAAGTAAGGATGAGGTCGGTCATCAAGTCCAACAGGATTAGTGTCCTCATAGGAAGCGGAAATTCGGATGCAGACGCAGAGGGAAGACACCGTATGAAGACAGAGGCAGGGAATGTAGAGATGCTACCATCAGCCAAGGAACAGCTGGGCTTCCAGAAGCTGGAAGAGGCGAGGAAGGAGCCTCCTCTAAAGACTTCGCAGGGAGCACGGCCCTCCTGACACCTCAACTCTGGACGGCCGGCCCCCAGGGCTGCGAAAAGGTAATCAATTTCCAACGTGTTAAGCGACCCGACTTGTAGTGCTTTGTCTCGGCAGTGCTAGGAAACGAACACGGACACACTTGACCTTGAGACGGGGAAGTTATCCAGGTGGGACTGATCTCACGGCAAGAGCCCTCCAAGCAGAGAGTTCTCCGGCTGGCGGCAGAGGAGAAGTCAGAGAGACTCGAGGCTGGAGGAGGACTCGAGGTGCCTGTGCTGGCTGGAAGGTGCAGGGGCCACGTGGAAAGGAATGAGGTAGCCTTCAGGAGCAGAGAGTGGCCCCTGGCTAACAGCCAGACAGACTCAGCTCTACGCCCACAAGAAACTGACTTCCATCAGCAACCTGCGTGAGCTCGGACGTGGACTCTTCTCAGATCCCCTAGATACAAGCCCAGTCTGGCGACAACTTGATTTTGGCTTTGTCTGGCCCTGAGCCGAGAACCCCATTAAGCCCACAGGTCTCCTGATCTACACACACTCTGTGCTAATAAGTTCATGTTGTTTAAGTTGCTAAGTTCGTGGTAATTCGTCACAGCAACAAGAGAAATCTAATACAGAGACTGAGGAGGTTCAACGTCTCAACATGTCATTTGTTTCCATCCTCTTGAGCAGAAGGGGATGTAAAGTTAGAAGAAAATGAGAGACTTTCAAGACAGATATCGAAATGATCCCGGATTAATGCTTGCTCTCAGAGTCCGAGGGAAACAACCCACCAAGTGACACTAGAAACAAAGACAGAGGTTGGTCACCAACAGCGGTGTCCTGGCAAATGTTATACAACCAGCTCTCCAGGAGGAGGAAAAAATAATTTTTTGAAGCCTCAATTTGTAGCATTTGCCAGTTTCTCCATGTGATTGCTCCTATCCTGGCTAATTTCAAACAACTGGCTCATGAAATTCCTGAAAACGTAACAGCGAACTCTTGGGAACCAGCGTGAGCCGGCTCTAGCTCACCGCTGGGATTCACAAAGCAAACCGAGAGAAGGTGCCGGAAAGAATTCAGACAGTCCAGAGAGAGAGAGAGAGAGAGAGAGAGAGAGACACAGACACGAGGACGCCAGCCCCGAATGCACCCACCTCCTACTGCGGAGCTCAAAGGCTCTGGCGCTCCAGCCCTGCTCTGGACCTTCTCCCCAGCTCTGACCTCCCGCCCGGATGACGTCAGCCACTCGCATCTTCTTCTGCCGTCCCCATGCGCCGACTCCTGGACCGCCAGCTGCAGCCCGGTGCCCCGTGCTGCCTTCCCGTCCCACACAGCCACCGGCCCGTGTGCCGTCTCCATTCCCCCCGCACATCCAACCTGCCAGCCTAAACCAGAGTCCACCACCGCTCCCCAAAAGCCCTGGTCCTCCTCCGGAACTCCCCATTTTAGCATCTAGTGCCTTCGTTCTGTTGCAGGACGGGAATCTAGGAAGCGTCCTTGAAGCCTCCTCCTTTTTCACTTTCCACGTCCAATAAGCCACTGCGCATGATCAACATGCCCCTCACACGCAGAGAAAGTAGGGAGAGTTCACCGATTTCCACCACGTCTAGGCTGTACTGTCTCAACCCGCGGGTGCTGCTCGCCGAGGCTGTCGTATCACAGCAGCCGCCTGACTCGGAGTCTCTCTGCCGCTCTGTGGTCCCCACTCTGCACGGCAGCAGCACCCGTCACAGCTGCACGTCTTAGCCACCCGCATCCCTGAGCACAGCCCTGGACAGCTCACCACTGATCGCAGGATACACCTGACGTCCTCAACTGGGACTCCGAGTGACCTGGTCCCTGCCTGCTGCTCCCGTGTCGTCCTGTTCCAGGCCAGGCTGGCTGCTCTGCGGCCCCCGGGGCGCCTGTCGTCCTCCCGCTCCTGCCCCAGGCCCTTTGCCTGGACGACCCTGCCCAGCTCTCAGCTCCATGTCTGTCCTCAAGGACGTCTTTCTGGCCTCCCCAGCCTGGGCAGAGCCCATGGGCCCTGACTCCTCTGGGGGCACCTGTACTTTTCCTTCATGGCTCTTGTCACAAATGTGACCAGGTGATCACTGCTGCAATTATTTAGTTGACGCCTGCTCTGCCCCCTTGAATGTGGGCTCGGCGAGGACCAGGCGCCCTGCAAGTCTAGCCACTGCCACGTCCCAACCAACCATACTGCAGTGGCCTCTCTGTGCAGAGATGCAGGATGCATTTTGCAAACAACAATAAACAACAAAAAATAGTGTTCAGTGAAAAAAAAATCAGGTCACAGAATAGAATGTACCAGAAGATTCCAATTTTGTGGAAACAGCGTAAACGCATGAAGAGAGAACAGGCTGGATGTGAATCAGAATGGCGATGCAGACCCTTTCCGGGGGGGTGGGATTACGAGTGATTTTTCCCTCCCCTATATATTCATATGTTCGAATTTCCCACTAAGGATGTTCTTTTGTTTTTACAACCAGAGAAAAAATTACAAAGAATATTATTTTTAAACACAGCAAAAGGGGGACATCTCATCTGAGGTTAACGAACAGAGGAGGGTCCTGCCCGCCTTCCTCATTCCCTGGTCATCTGCCGTCACTGAACAAATGAGTGTCCTCAAAGCGCACCTGTGGCAGCCGCAGGTTTGCACGGACAGACACCTGTGCCCCGGCAGGTGCTGAAGACGAGACGTTCTTCCTGAAGTCTGACTAGCCCAGAAGACAAACTGTCAGAGAAGAAAAGCCCATCCTTGCAGTTCCTTCTTAGCCAAAGCCCAGGGGAGACTCCCAGTCATTAAGCAGGATTTTTATTTCCACTGGGATGAAGGTATTTTAGAAAATTCTCTCTTTTATGCCTTAGAATGAAATTTTTAAAAAAGGATGCATTCCTTATAGCTGTGCAATTTTTTTTTTTTTTTTTTTGCAAGCAGATGAGAAACTGCGACTCTATCACCTATGTGATAAATTAAGGTTCCCACTCACGGATGGAGCGACGGAAGGTTGTTTATAACGTTAATACTTCCGAGGCCTGAAATCACGGCATCAGGGTTGCAGATCAGCGTCTGGCAGAAACAAATCAGCTGTGAGATAAAATCCGATAAACTACATTTCTTCTGGATCCCCATCAAAAACACCCAACCTGCTTGCTTGTGAATATATTCTTCACGTAGGTTTATTTAAGGCAAGACAACTGCGGAATCCCAGAGAATGGGCCAGGAGGCTGCCTGCCAGTCCTGACAAGGTGGGGGTCTCTTTTCCGGCTAGAGAAGGACCTTTAACTTCAGGAAGTCTTCACTGAATGCAAGATCAAAGCTGTCACCCGTCTCTTAGAGAAAATGCTTATAATTGTTTCCTAAAAAATAAAAACTGCATCAATTCATTTGATTGCCAGGGATCTGTGACATGGAATAAATATGCTCACATCTTGTTATGAAGTTTCAGTCCCTGTGTCTCCCTACTTTAGCTAACACAGAATCTGCTGGAGCCAAAGGTGGGGAATTTGCTTGATGAGCTAATGACCTTGTGCCAGGGGAGAAGCAAACGCACAGAAAGGTAACACTAAGCCACTATGAGCTTCCTAACCATTATCACAGATGAATTGATTCTATCAACCTGTCACCCTGAAAAGTCAACAGCTCAACCGGAGGGGAACGAGAGAAGGGATGGCGGGGCTTGGTGTGACGAGGGGAAGGAACAAAAGAAAGATCAGAAACTCGACTGGGCGGATGAGAGGAGATGGAGAACAAGAGTGAAGATTCTGGCTTCTGATTCTCCGCTTACCTGGACAGTTCGTATCGCCATTAACAACTCCCGGACTCCGTTTGCTCACCTGTGCAAACTGGGGTACCATCTGCCCACCCAACACTGGTGTGAGACCAGATGGGACCACAAGTACTAGCTGGATTTAGGGGCGAGGGCAGGGCACAAAGCTGAGAATCAGGTTAAAAACAAAGCCGTTTAATAACCCATCTCTGTTCTCAGCACCCGGATCAGTGCCTGGCACAAGAGAGGTTATTCAATAAACATGCGTTGGATAAATATTTGCGGGAGGAACGGCTGGCTAAGCTGGCTGAATAAAGAAATGACAAGTATTTCTGCAAAATGTATCCGAAATAAATTAGACTGGGGCCTTTAAAAATCAGGCAATAGGAATATTAGCTTTGCTTTGTTTTTTTTAATAAAAATGAACAATGCAGCACTCTGCACCAGCCCTTCCTGGTCTTTCCCATCAAGATGAAACAGTTTGGGCTCTGAGACTGGCCCAGAGACCGTCTTGACCACCTCAGTGGTCCATGGCGCCCTTTGGAAAGTGCGTGTGCACAGCTGGGGCCTCTGTGCCTGTGGTTTCACATCCACAGATTCAACCAACTACGGAGCACAAATATTTTAAAAAACAATAAAAAATAATACAAATAAAAAATATAACATGACCACTATCTACATGGCATTCACATCGTGTTAGGTATTACAGTCGTGCGTCACTTAACGACGGGGATACATTAGGAGAAATGCGTCGTCACGTGATTTCATCTTTGTGCAAAGGTGCATCATGAAAGGGGAGAGCAATGCATTTTTCTATCACCTACGCCGGCCACTGGTTGGGTGAGTGCGGGCTCTATGCTTAGGTGACTGAGTCTCTCTGTGCCTCACTTGCCTCGTGTGTTAAATGAGGGTTAGAATAACACCACCCCGTAAGGTGATGAGAATCGCATTGCAGGTAGGGCTATGCCTGGCACTCGGCAAGCCCACACCGAGGGTTGCTTTGCTACAGGGACGGGTGGGAATCGTTTAAAAATGCCAGGATTCCAAGGCGGACAACAGCCCTTTCACGCGAGGTCAGCCCTGATGTGTCCAATGCCTGTCTTTCTGTCTTAAAGGTCTCAGCCCCCTTTGGGAGGACCCCCCCATGGGTGAGCCAGGCACACCTCAGCATGCTGTGCTGTGGGTTTGTTCACACCAGCGCTGCCACAAACACGTGAGCAACAGTTGTGCCATGATGTCACGAGGGCTGTGACATCACTGGGTGACAGACATTTTTTCAGCTTCACTGCAATCTCATGGGACTTCCACTGGACACGCAGTCCCTCGTGGATGGAAATGTCAGGTGGCACATAGCTGGGTAAGTAACCTAGAGACGCTTATGGGAGGATGCGTGTAGGTTACGTGCTAACACCGTGCCGTTTTATATAAGGAACCTGAGCATCGGGGGATTTCAGTATCTGCGGAGGTCCTGGAACCACCTGAGGGAGAAGCAACTAGCTTTAAAATAGCATTAGCCGTACAATCTGTTTAATGCAAACTGCTAGGGTGTATTTTGCCCAGATTTTGTTTAAGCAAGGGTTGCTTGTTCCTTGATGTTTTAAATGCTCCTCAAAGTCTGTCTTGTTGCGCCTTTCATCTCATTCGCATTTAAGGCCAGTGTTGATCTTGTTAATCGAGTTTCTCAAGGAAGGAAAGAAGGCGTACTTCTAGAAGCATATTGAAGGACTTGCCATCAATTTGCTTCGTAAACCAGGAACCTGACGTATTTGCTGGTTTCCGAGCAACCAGAGCAGGACAACATATGAAAGCACAGATACCCAGGGACGGTTTTCACAACGCAGGCATCTCCGGCGACCCTGTCTCGTCCCCATCCCCGTGTGCGAGCCCCCCGCCAGGCCGCGGGAGAGCTGCCCTGCTTCTCGGGGTGCTCCCTCCTCCCGTGCTTCTGCCCGGGGGTCCCCGGCTGCCCGGCCCACGCCTCCCCTCCCCCAGGCTCCGGGGTCCTGCAGGACGAGGCTGCTTCTCCCTTTCACAGCACGGCAGAGGCCAGGCCAACCCTCTCCGTCTCCTCGTTTCTACGGCCGTCAGATTTTCCCTTTCCTAATTTCCTCTTCTCTGATTCTTTATCAAAGAGGAGCCCCTGCGGTCCCAGCGCCCGCCTCCTCCTCGCTCCTTATGCCGGCACCCCAAACACCCTCGCGGAGGAGCAGAGAAATCCTGAGAAAACCTTTTAAGGGGTTGGGACCGCCTAAACGGTTATTGCTCTCAGCCCAGGAACGGGGCTGTTGGAGCTTTCACTTGTTTTCTCCTGGAAATGATTCATTCGATAAAAACAGAGTCCTTCAGTGAAGGGCTGCTGGGCTGCTGGGCTGCTAAACACTCTGAGTGTTTCGTTACGGATAACAGGCCTATCACACGTGAGCGAGCGGGAGAGGAGGAGAGACACGAAGACAGCCGAGGAGCTGGGCAGTCGGGGAGCCTGCCCTGTCCCTCCTGCAGGCCTGGCAGCGCCCGCTGGCCGAGGGCCCTGACCTCGCGCTGCCTGCTCCGAACCTGGGCGGGGACCTCAGAAGTCACGCACATGTCCACTGACTACGAAGCTCTGGGGACAGGCGTCTAGCCCAAATCCCGGATGCCACGGTCCAGACTTGAAGAGCAGGCAAAGGCTCTGGTCCACTCCGCCAAACCCAACAACCATAGCTGACATTTGCGCACCCACTGGGTGCCAGGCTCTGTGTACCAGCATTACCCCCATTTTGCAGTCGGGGGAACTGAGGTTCAGTGCAGATAACTCATCTGTCTAAGGTCACGGAGTTAAGGGGCGTGGCCAGACCGTGGAACCTACTGGCCGACCCCCACTGCTGCTAACTAGACAACAGTCTACACCAGCACCCACACACCATGGTCCTAAACCAAACAACTTACTGGCATCTGACCCCAAAAGACCAAGTAGCAAGTTCAACGAGACCTTATTTCTATATAATAAATTACCTTTCAAACCCCAAGGTCTGCGCATGAATATTCCCAGGCTGGGCTAAGCTCCCGTTGGCCAGGTGGTGCCTCCCTGTCAGCTCTCCACGATTAATTTATGGCTCTCTTGTTCACTGCTGGACCTACTCAGCAGTGTCCCTGGCCCTCCCTGAGAACAGGCCACACGGGCTTTCAGGAAGATCAATTTTCCTACCGGAAGGAAAAAAACACAGACTCAGTTCCCTATCCAGATTTTATCTCTTGCTCCAAGAGAATTGGGAGAAAACAAAATATTTTAAAGGTAAATGGGAATAAAATTTAGCGTGTGCGCTGCTGAGAGCGCTGTCTTCGTGGAGCTCCAGGGAGGGCTTTCTGGAAGGCAAGAGCTTTGTCCCCCTGCCCCCGCCGGGGAGCAGAACAGACCCGAGACCGGGGTCAGAGCCGACGGGGCACCCTGCTCTGTGAGGTTTCTGCTGGTTGTCTCCTCTGGCCTCAGCATCCATCTGCAAGATGGGGATGTGACAGCTGGCTGCCGGGCAAAGCCACCCATTCCCTGCATAGCTCTGGGGGTGCCGCCCTTTTTAGAAGCCATTCTTACAACACCTCTGCAGCAACCGGTGTTTCTGTGGTCTGGTCATCTCTCGGCTCCAGCCCAAGGAGGTTCTGTGTCCCCTCCAAGTGCCACCGGGGGCACAGACCATGCATGTCTTCAAGGACACCTCAGACGCAGCAGGCCAGCTGTGGGCCAGGCGCCTCCGGACCCCGCGACCAAGGCCGGCCTATCTCTGCGGCATGAGTGGCCTGCGTGGGCTGAGGTCCCTAGCGTAGGACGTGATCGGTCCCCTGAGATACTCGGCATCATTCACTGGTGGAGTCACATGTGCTCTTCCTTTTTCCACTCAGGTCTGGAGACCCCAAGGACAAAGGACCAGGCCTCTGTGTTTGTGCCGTCCCCCGTCTCCTCCCCAGTGGCCACCAACGTCACACCAGTCCTACCAGCCGCTGTGCTCACCCTACCCAGGAAAACCGTCTTGACCACAGGCCCAGCCGAAAGGAGGCTCCTGGCAGCCACATCCCACATGCTGTGCCTCGTGACCTCCTGTGACCAGGTGTGACTGTATCGAGCTGCATCTGTGACCCAAAGGCGGCGAATCCAGACTCCCCAGTGACACACGTTCCAAGAGGCGACCAGAAGCCGGTTGGGTGGTCTGTGTCTGGAATTTAAATGGAAAGAAACGCCAAGTGGGTGAATCGGTTTCCTGCCAGAAGTGAGACTCAGAGGAAGCTTCCAGATGGGTCTTGAGGCAGCCCAGGAGGCAGAGGGGACCGGAGCAAACCTGAGTTCTGAGGAAGCCGTAAGGCAGGGAAAAGAGACGGGGCAGGGGATGGGGGACGCGGCCGGCCGGCCGGTCTGGCCATGGCTGGTGCAGCGAGAAGACACGGAGAGGAAGTGAAGACGGAACTGAGCGCCTGTCCGGGCGGAGTGGCGGAGGGTGAGGAGCAAGCGCAGTCGCCGAGCTCTTGGGCGTCAGCTGCTGTGTGTTCAAGTCCTGGGTTCCGCAGTTCCACCACATTTGTGTTGCAGTTTGCAGTGTTCTGCAAGGTTCCTGCCTCCCTTTCTGCCCCTCCTATAATCCCATGGTAAACCTCATTCTTCAACCTTAACTGCAAAAGACTCTGATCTTGGAGCCAAAGATCCCACAGGCCCCCTGAGGACCCACAGGGGCAGGGCTGCTCCTCCCTCCTGCAACACCAAAGCCACACCTCTGCCCGCCAGGCTCTGCCCTGTCCCTGGGGCTGCAGGGCCAGACGACGCTTCTCACCTGCGTCCCACCCACCTCCTCCTCTGCCGCACACAGTCTCACGTGCAGCTGACACTCAGCACGGGCTGCACGGGTCTCCCCGCGGCTCACGGGGTCTGTTCTAGCCCTCCATGACCATCCTAGTCCAGCGTTCGCGGACGATCCCGGGAGTGAGCGACCCCGTACCGGGAAGGCTCCGTGGTCTTACTGACAGGGCTGAGATCTCAAACAGGTTAGAGGTTTGGAGTTTAAAATCAGCAACTTGTCCAATACAGTTTTCAACTTATTTTTTTTTTACCAGAGAGACCTGACACAGAATAGTGTGGGTACTTCTTCAAAGAATTTTGTACATGACACTTTTATAATACATGTCATTCAATTACACTTCTACTTATCCTGAGCAGTGTTTTAGGCAGCTCACATGTGTTTTTTTAGTCCCTTTTCATTCTGTGTCATAAATTATGTAATATAGTCTGTAAAAAGATAAGTGTGTGGCTTCACACCTGTGTTACATTAACATCTTGATACCTGCACACTCGGAAGGAAGAGCGATGGGTTTTGCATACGATGCTTCAACAGCCTTTGTTGCCAACAGAGGCAGGACTAGGTTGAACATGTGATGCCAAGAAAGACCCTCCCTCCAGAGAGCTGCACTGTTGCTCGTCGTCTTCTGTAACAGGCATTTTGCTCTGATGACGCCTAACTCCAAACTCTGAGCGTGGTTTTTCTTGGTATACGTACAACCACATCACATATACTCTTAATGGGACAGAATCGTTTCTTTCTGCAAACATGCATAGGTATCGATTATTCTATGGAGACAAAGATAAGTTGTATTCTTTGGTCAGAGAGAGCCACGGTCAGCACAGGAACAAGCAGGGACAACTGGATTCACAGGGACACAGCAGGGGACAGCAGAGACCCCAGCAGCGTACACGCCATCACCTGCAGCTTGTCTTGTGCCCGTCGTGTGTGCAGCATGGCGGAGAACCGGCTGGGGGCGGTGGGCAGAAGAGGCTCTACGTGGTTAAATAGACCCGCGGAAGGTAGATTCTTCCGATCCCAGTTCTATGGGATGAGATGCTAGCAAACTTGTTCTCAGCCCCACAAATGGACAGGCGGCAAGGCTAAGAGCATCTCAACACCCTGACAACGGTGAGTGGGAAGGGATTGCCTCTCTTCCAGTGGTGAGTGAGAGAGATTCAAACCCAACGAGAGGCCCAGGGCGAAGGCACAGAGATGGAGGCGGGGGCGGAGGCTGTACGCTGAGACCAAGGGGACTCCTGAAGAGCTCTCTCCAGAAATGATCTATTTTAGGGTTCGGGAGAAAATTTAAGAAAACGTCGACGCCTCAGTAGAATTTAAAAAGTCGTAGTTTCTGAGAGAGGAGCAGAAATCCACGTAGAAGAACAGAGGAGGAAACAAGAGGATGATCAAAAGCTTCAAGGAAGAGAATGAAGGAACACCACGAGGAAATCAACAGGCAGGGAGCTTAGAATACGGGACCACGAGAGGCAGGAAATGCATTTGCGTAGTCAGCATCCGGCCCAGAGCGGAATCAAAATGGCACGAAACTACATCAGCAATGTGGAGGACAAACGTTAGACGCTTGCCCAGAGTGCAGACAGGAGAAAGAGCAGTTGTGTGGGGCGGGCAACAGAGTTCTTCTGCAGATGAGGCCAGAAGACAAGACCAGAGCAAATGATTAAGATACAAGCGTGGAAAATTTTCCTGAAGACCAAACCACAGATTAAAAGTGTTTACTGTGTTCCAGAAGAAAAAAATAATAAGAGAGCTAACCTATATTTACCTAAAGAAAACACCTGAGTAACAAAGACAAAGCACTAGTGGTTCTAGAACTTTAGCGAGAAAACAAAAGAATGACAAAAAGACTTTTTGCAAAGGAAACAAAATCAGGCCTCCCTCAGACTTTTATTGAGAGACATAAAATAACCGAAAGATGATGGAGCAATGTCTATATAATTGTAAGGGAAAATTATTTTATTTAAGAAGTATCGTCAGGAAAGTGGTCTTTATTACATAAAAGTATTTCATTCCTGGAGAGCAATACTCAAGACAATGGAACACTCATGTTCTCTCCATTCAAAAACATTGCTTGAAGATGTAATATTAATGTAACTAACCCAAGAAAAGAAGATTACTCTCTCTTGAAACTATAATATAAAAGAACCCTCAGTAAGTCATACAACCAAATAAATGAGAGAAAAATCTAAATAAGTGCTATTATGTTGGTTAATAAGCTGGAAAAACTGTCAACATTTTTTGAAAGGAAAGAGTAAAAAGAGTTTTTATTGATTTGGCTGCAAATCCCTAATAATAATAGAAACCAAGAAGTGGTGGAGGGGTGGAGAAAAAAAAAACTAGGAACAGAAGGTTAAAAATTCATTAAAATGGGCTGGGGCGCGGTGGCTCATGCTTGCAATTCTCCCCACTCTGGGAGGCGTAGGTGGGAGGACAGGTTGAAATCAGGAGTTTGAGACCAGCCCGACCAAGAGTGAGACCCCATCTCTACAAAAACTAGAAAAATTAGCCGGGCATGGTGGCGCACGTCTGTAGTCCCAGCTACTCGGGAGGCAGAGGCAGGAGGATCACTTGAGCCCAGGAGTTTGAGGTTAAAGTGAGCTACGATGACACCACCGCACTCTAGCCTGGGTGACAGAGCAAGACTCCACCCCCCAAAAAAATTCATTAAATGAATATTGGAATTCAAAAGACAATGAAGTTGACAATTAGAGAAAGATGTATTTAAAAGCATTTAAAAAATTTAGATATTTTTAGGTGACCTACAGGAGATTTAAGAACAGAAACAAACAATAAAAAACACTGAAAGAAGACAATAAAATAATAGTTCTTAGAGTGAAATATGGAAAACAAAGACAAAGAAAGCATAAATTCAGAAAATGAAATAAGCTGCAATATGCAATTCTAATCATAACATGCATTATAATAGCTGTAAGTAGGTTAAATCTTCCTACCATAAAATAAAAGACTCTCAGATTAATACCTCCTTTAAAAAAAAAAATAAAACCTGATTTAAAAAAATAAACAAAACATAGATTAAAGGATGGATAAATCAATGCTTTGAACATAGTATGTGCTAAAAAAAATATGTGTGGGTTAAATGAGTAACAGAAAAACCAAATAAAAAAGCAAGACAAAGTAAATACAATGGCAAATAGCATAATTCAGTGTGTTGAAAAAATTGAGTTTTCTTAACTCATTTTCAATGTGAGCCACCACTGGAATAAACATATGAGAAATAAAACATAAAAACAAAAAAAACTACAGCTCTATTTCATGAAAAGTAATGCAGAGAAAAAATCCTAAGTAAAGAATACCAAATTAAACCCAGTGCTATGTTTTTTTTTTTAAGTCACATACCACGACTAAGGAAAGGAGGATTTATTCTAAGAGTTCAGTGATCATTTATTTGGAGGGAATGAATTTCATACACATAACAATGATAACAGCAACAATACCTAATGGCCAATATTTATTGAGGAACTATTATTATCCCCATTTAAAGGCAAGGAAATCAAAACACAAAAACGTTAAGTAATTTGTCCAAACTTCTACACCCAAGTAAGTGGAAATACTAGACCTTGAACCCAGGAGTCTGGCTCTAGAACCAGTGCTCTGCCAGCCCATTGTCAGTTCAAAGGGAGAAACCATAACACCCCTCTAGATAGATGAAGAAAAGCATTTGACAAAGTTCAGAATGACTCTTAATGCAAAATTCCCGCTGGAAAGTGAAATATAGTGCTTGCTTTGCATGATTAATACGACCTCCCTGAAAATAACCACCAATATCACTCTAAGAATGAATCAGTTAGGGACATTCCTTTTATTTTTAGAATTAAGACAAAGATGCTCACATACTATGTACTATGACTTTGTTTCTTGGAAGGTCTGGTCATTGCAATGAGACAAAAAGCAAAAACAAAAACAAAAAAGAGTTACAAAACATTAAAAAGAAGAAGAAGAAATGGTCAGCTTTCCTGGAAAAAATCTGTGATTCACAAAATTACTATTAGAATTTATAAGAGAATTTAGTAAGGCACTGTTTATGATAGAAATTCACAGAAAAAAATAACAAAAAATATAACGGCAAAAAAAAACCCCAACAAAAACCAAAAATATAAAATGCCTATGAAACATGCAAAATACATATGAATAAAATGACAAAAGTTTACTGGGAAAAACAAGAAGCTTGAGTAAATGAAGAGATTCTCTGTCCCCAAATGGGAAAATTCAAAATTGTCACGATTTTAATTTTCCCCACATTAACCTATAACATTAACACAGCACTGTACATCTCCAATGGGGTTTCTTTTTGGAACTTAATAAAAATTATTCAAACTCACATGGGAAAAATTTCCCAAAAAATATTTGGAAAAGGCAGTATGGGGTATTAACCTATCCTACGTTGAAGTGTATTGCATTAATAAAACTAGGAGTACTAAAACACTGGGGGGTACGGGAGTAGGAATAGGCAGATGAAAACAGACTGAAAAATCTAGGAAGATACATGTAAATGATCAGAGTGTCATTCCAAAGCAAAGAAGAAAGTATACACGTCGTTAAATCTATAGTGTTGGAACAATTAGTTAACCACATGGAAGATAATTAAATCTCTGCCTCATAGCAGATATTAAACTCTTGATGGACTAAAAAAAAATGTACCAACTGAAAGCATAATAGCACCAAAAGAAAATACAGATTGAAAATTTATATAATTTTTGGTTTGAGATTAGTCAGAGTCTTATAGAAAAACAGAACCGATAGGATGTGTGGGGAGGTGTGGAGAGAGGGGGAGAGAGATCCATTTTAAGGAACTGGTTCATGCAATCGTGGAGGCTGGCAAGGCTGAAATCTGCAGGGTGGGCAGGCGCTGGAGACCCTGGGAAGAGTCAATGCCACAGCGTGAGTCCCTGGGCAGTCCACCGGTAGAATGTCCTCCTCTTCTGGAGAAATCAGTGTCTTTTCAATTGAGGCCTTCAACTGATGAGATGAGGCCCACCCACATCATGGAGGGTAATCTGCTAAACTCAAAGTGCACTCATTTAAAGGTTAATCTCATCTAAAAAATACCTTCACAGAAACAGATAGAATAATGTCTGACCAAGTATTTGGGTGCTGTGGCCTAGCCGAGTGGACATATAAAATTAACCAGCATAGTCTGGAGAGCACTTTCTAAGCATATAAACCAATATAGATACCATAAAGGAAAACAACTGAAACATTTGACTAAATAAACATAAAAAAAAATCCCTTCTGTTTGTTAAACCTACCACAAACAAAATCAAAAGGCAAATGACAAATTGGGGGGAATACTTGCAAAATGTATGCTAAAAAGTCAATATCCTCACTATGTAAAAAATGTTATTTTACAAATCAGTAAGGAAAAAAGACATATCAACAGAAAAAAAAAGACAAGGAAACAGGCAAACTTCAGGGAAATCGATACAGGCGGCCAATAAACAGATGAAACATTGTTCATCATCACCAATAATCAAAGAAAAGCTAGTTAAAACAATGAAGTACCATTTTACACCATCAAATTAGTAAAGATTTTTAGAAATGTTAATACCCAGCAAAAGATGTTGACGGGTTGGGCGGGGGGAGGCATTTTCTTAAATTTCTGGTGGGGATGTGAATGGAATAACCTTTCCAAACGGCAGTTTACCCCTGTACTTCTAAAGATCTGAAACTCTGCATATATTCTGTTCTAAGTTCCGACAATTTCACTACTGGACTCTACGTTAAGGAAAAAATGAGCAATATAGGGACAAGCACGCAAGAACAAAGACCCTGAACGCCTGTTTCTCTTAGCGCACAAATGGGAAAAAGTCTGGACGAGACACACAGGCTCGTGGCGATAGTTTTTTAACGTCTGGATAGTAAGTTACAAATATTCTTTGTATGCTTTGCTGTATTTTCCAAATTGACGACAGTGCAGATGGATCAGTTTGGAAATTGGGGGGAAAACCGAAATCTTCCTCAAATTACAAAGGGTATCATTCCCTAACCACCGCAGTTCGGAACACAATTAACAATCATCTTTGTGTGTGGTTAGTGCCGGAGTCCTTCGTCAATACAGTGAGAGAAGACAGACCGTGAGCGGTGCCATTTCACAGATGAAAGCACTGAGGCACAGAAGAAGAAAACGTTTGTGAAAAGCAAGCTCTGTGTCGCGGGGCTCCCTTTCGGGTGGAGGCCAAGGTCACCCGAGCAAGAGGGGGTCCCCGCCCCACTCGCCTCCGCCCCTTACAGAGTATTGCTTGTCCTCACCACTGAATGTTGCTCACGACAGTTTCCAAAGGCGACCGTCTGTTCTGATCTTTGTAAAAACCCACAGCACATTTCCACCCAGGGCTGCCTCTACAAGCCAGAGAGTGCCCACTGCCTCCCGGACGTACGCTGGCCGACTAGGCATGGACAGCTGGCGCCCGCCCAGACGGACACCCCCAGGAGGGGACCAGGCCCTTTCTGCTCCTACCCCAGCACCTGGCATCTCGCGAGGTGCGGAGCCGGCCTCGGGGAGCGGGCACTGGGTTGGCGCCTTGCAGCTCTCCTGCCGCCAGCCCGCGGGGCGCGCCTCTTCCCGCCTGCTCTGCCCAGAGGGGTACACCCGCACAAAGGACAGCCTGGGCGGCCGAGGCAGCAGGGCTTTCAGAGGAGGGCGTGGCAGCAGTAACGGCACCTGGGCCCCGCTGGCATTTCTCATGCAGTAACTAGCTGTACTTTCCCAACCCGACATTATCCCTCCTTCCCCAGCAAGTTGCCTTTTATAGAGAATTCTGTTGCTTAACAAGAATCCTTTCTGCCCTGAGAGGCGCAATCAGGAGCAAGAAATCAAAATAATTCATCCCTAAGATCTTCTAATCAGAGGGAGAGGGCACTGCGCCTTCGACCCCACGAGGCACATACGTTTCATTTCGGGTCTAATTACAATACTTAGGCAGGAGACGTAGGTGTTGGCCCCAGAGCCAGGGGAGCTGCGGAAGATGGAGAGTAAATTTTGTATAGAAAAAAATTACATAAAATTATTCGGGGTAAACAAGTAGCTGAAGTAGACCGTGGGCATCTCTGTGTTAAAAAAGTAACAATATAGAACAGATGCACAGGGAGAAAACCTGGGAGGGAATAAGAAACAGTAGCAACAGAGGGTGGGTTTCTGTATTTCTTTTCTCGATTTTTCTTCTCTTTTTTTTAAATCTCTTTTCTTCTTTCTCCCCTCCCTCCCTCCCTTCCTTTTTGCAATGTCGTTGCATTGCTTATGTACTTAAAACCGCAGGGGTTGGGGAGAGGGTGCAGAGGCAGATGGACTCGGAACGCTCAGTGTCCCGAGACACTGGGACGAGGCACCGTGAACACTGGCGATGAGTCCACGCCTGCTCCTCCCTCCCTTCTACCCTGCAGGCCTCAGCACGGCTTCAAGGAAGCCACTGAATTCAGCCAGCCCATGCTGAGCCCACTACACGCTGTACGGCACTCTGAGAAGGGAATCCCAGGGCTGCCCCTGGAGTTGCCGGTGTGGGGGCGGGGGTGGGAGGGGACAGACCCGAGGCAGCAAGTGACAACACTTCCCTAGGCGCACACCTGCCCTGGACCGCAGCACTCCGGGAAGAGAAAATGGCACATTCTGCCATCACCGAGTCTCTCCCGTGCGTCCGGCACGGTGCTAAGCGTGAGATTGGAGAGCTGGTGGGTCCCCGCCGTCAGAACGTGCGATGCTCAGCTCGGGCAGCTGTCAGAAGGCAGGGGAGGTGGGAAGTGTTCAGGGAAGGGGTTTTTAAACGCAGGGTTGCTTCTATGAAAAGTCACGTATATCATATGCAGATACAGGGGTGTGCGTATCCTACATGCATATGTTTTTCGTTGCATACGATAGTGTAGAATGATGCACCGTTTTGGACAGCAGAGAGCTGGGTGCCCAGAAGGCGACGTGGGCTGGGTGGTTCTGACGGGATGGGAGGGTGTGGATGAATCTCGGGAATAGCTGATGTGGAAGAAGAAGGTGGCGCTGGCCGGGAGACCAGGACAATGACTGCTCCGGCTGCTTCCTGGAGAAGCGCTGTGCAGGGAAAGATCTGGGCTCAGAGTTCAATGTGGATCGTTGAACTTTCTGAAGTTTGTTTTCTCCTCTGTGGAAAGTAACTGCCTTTTATTATTGTTATTATTATTATTTTAAATCAAGCATCCACTCGTCCTTCTTAGGGTAAGGTATCCTGAACTTGCTTTGGCATGATGACTCCAGCTCCACTCTGCAGGGAAGCTGACCCCGCATCCCCAGGAGCAGGGAGGAAGTCACCGCCACTTGGCTTTGGGAGCTGTCTTTCTTTCTCTGGATAATGGGAGTTCGAGGGTAGGCCCAGGGCCCGGGCTGGTCCAGCGGGAGGAAACCTCAGAGTTTGGCCAAAGCAGCTGGAGCAGGTGCCACTCGCTTCCCTGAATCCAGTCCAAGGATGACATGGAGCTGTTATCACTGGGCTTTCCGGTTACAAATCCTTTCTCCTTGCTTAAAGCAGTTTTGGTTGCATTTCTGTCGCTTGCTGTTAGAAATCCTGACTGACGAGGAATTGCAAGCTCCATGAAAGCAGAGACTTGGTCCTATCTGCCGCCGTATCTCCAGCACCTGTGCCAGTGCCCGGCATCCGGTCGGCTCTCAGAAGTCTTCGAGGAATCACCCAATGAACCATTCCGCGATAGCATCTCCTTTGTGAAGCTGCTGTGTTTCAACAGAAAACTGATTCTCGATAAACATTATTTCCTTCTCCATCTTGCTGCCAATTATCTCATAATCTCTTTCTAAATTAACTCCTAGAGAGGGGCCCTACTAACGCTTTATTTTGTCTATTAATGTCTCAGAATTTTTATTAAATTCCCTTTCACTGAGAGGCACGGTAGGCAGCCACGGTAGCGCACCCACTGTTGGTTTACATGTGAGCAAGGTGCTAGGTGTTTTGGCTACAGAGGGACTTCACAGGTCATCGGGTTTGATCTCCTGCCTCCAGGCAGGTAGATGGATTTATGAACTGCAGGGCTGTCCCAAGAGCACAGTGACGCAATCCCGGAGAGGTGCCAGGAGGCAGAGTTAGGTGACGTAAGGCTCTCTCAATGCCAGAGACGCAGAGACTTCAGGAGACGCCACACAAAGCAGAAGAGGGGTACAGCTCCCCAGGTCCCCGGAGTTCTCCACAGACATACAGCTGGGGGGGAAATCATCCGCAAGGAGCAAGAATTCTACCAGGTGAGGCAGGCTTGAGTCTACACCCATTAACCAGTGTAGACAAATAGCTGTCAGGGCAGGACACGCAAACGGTGCGGTTCCCTTGCTAGGGATTAATTCATCCATGAATCACGCTAAAAATCAAAACGATTGCTGCTTTGCTTCCTCCACCTCTCTTTTGCTGGACTTGAGCCCGTGACTCCTATTAAATTTTCCAAGAAAATGCTAAACAGTCGGTCAGCATTCTTCCTTTAGCCACCCTAGAAGATACTAAATCGCCTGTTTGCCACAATCTCCCGAGCATTGGGATTTAAAAAATAAAAAGCACAACAACTCTTATCACATTCCCTCCTAGCATCATTTTGTCTCCCTTAATTCACCCTTGTTGTTTACTTCTGGACTCTCTCCAAAGTTTCACATCCTCCCTAAATTTTGGAGGCCAGAGCGTGACATAATGCTGATGCGGACATCTCTCCGGTGTGACTTGCAGACTAAACAATTTTCAGGAACGTGCTTCACATTTAATATTTCAGTGGCTGCCACTTTTTAAATTAAGCTAATTGATTATCCAATTGACACACTCTCAGCCTGTGTCTGCCCCCGTGGCCCTTCTGAGCTGAGGGGCTTCACCAGGGGGATCCGGGGTTGGTGCTAAAGGCCCCAATTATCGTTAATAATGCGCACAGTTCAGAGAGTCCACGATTTGAAACTCGAAGTTCCTTGCGGGCAGGGACCACCTATTCCAATGTTCTGTAACCCTCGAGGCACTTATTGGGAACTGTTGCTTTTGCATTTTAATCAGTTGGGTGTGATTAAGGAGTTGGAAACATTTTTTTTCCCCAGATGTTTAAGGACTGAATTTCATCCCCACCCCCATAGTCCTACGTTAAAATCCCAACCCTGATGTGACCGCATTTGGAGTCAGAACTTTCAAGGAGGTAGTTAAGGTCAACTGAGGTCACAAGGGTGGGCACCTGATCCCATAGGATTGGTGTCCTTATAAGAAACTGAAGAGACACCAGAGGCCTCTCTCTCCCTGCACGAACTCAGAGGAAAGGCCAGTGAGGACACAGCCAGGAGGTGGCCGTCTGCAAGCCGGGGAGAGAGGCCTCCCCAGACACCAACCCTGCCGGCACCTGGAGCCCAGACTTGCAGCCTGCAGAGCTGGGAGAAAACAAACCTCTGTTGTGTAATCGGTCCAGGCTGCGGCATTTTGCACAGACTAACACAGGATACGCAAAGGAGCAATGTTCATGGACTGTTGGCCATGCCTGGGGCCGGGCAGGTAGAGGATGGGTGGGCAAGGCCGGGTGGGATCAGGTGAGGCAGGAGCGCCAGGCTCTGCAGAGTGGACGGCACATCCTGGTGTCCACGAGTTCTTCAGCGAAAACGCACGCGTTTGTAGGCCAGTCGGACCTGGGCTTAGACCTGGGCGACAATGCTTACTACAAAAGCAACAATACGTGGGAGCTGTGTGAGTCTTGGTCTGATCCTGTGTGAAGTGGAGGCGGCGGCACCGACCAGCTGGGGCTGGTGACGATTAAGCGTGTTAATGTACAGAGCCTGACACACGATAGATAATCAATCAACAGTAGCCACTCCTACCACTGCCGTTACTCAGCAGCATTCCAGGCACCTAAAATACAACTCATTTATTATTTATTATTTTGCTTAGTTATTAAGACTAGTTACTATTACTGTAAATTCAAAACACAATTTAAAATACCAAGTCTGACAGGACGTTTTTCTCTCGCAGCTTATGTTCTGGCTCACCGGACAGTAAGCCATAAATAAGAAAATTTCGGAGAATAACAATCGCCGTGAAGGAGCTAAGACGAAATCACGGGCGGTGGAAGGAAGAGGAGGCTCCTTGTAAGGGAAAGTCAGGGATGGCATCTTGGGGCGGTGAGCGGCTGGGAGGTGCCAGCCGGGGACAGAACGCGGCAGCCACCAGAGATCTGAGGACGGTGCTGTCGGCAGAGGAGCCAGCAGAGCACAGGCCCAGGCTGGGAGCGGAGAGAGGGCGAGTTGGCGTGAGTGGCCCATGGGAGGCTGGAGGGAGAGACCGAGGAGATTGAGGGGGCCAGGGGGAGATGAGACAGGGCCCTGGAGGCCTGGGAAGAAATCGGATTTTATCTCAGGCATAATCAGAGGCCACCGAGGACTTAGGAAGATGAATCATTGTCATGGCTCCTGGGTTCTCCAAGGTCTGACGAGACGAGGGGAGAAGGCCCTGTGACGGCTGGAGGATGGAAAACCAGAGTCACGGCCCCTGCGATGCACGGGGACGGGCGGAGCAGTGTCAGCCCCACGGGGTGTATGAGGAACGCACACCACCTGTGCATGTGTCCCCTCACCTGGTGACAGATGGCTGTCACTTGGGGAACAGAGGGCGGAAGCCACCTCGCATAGAAAATCCTGCTGCAAACAGGGGCACCAGAGAACTTGTGCTTCCTCCAGTGTGCATGTCTGTGCGTCTGCACCTGCCACTCTGCCCGGCACGCGGAGGACTCTCCGGAAATGACGCCGCAGCGACTCACATGTACAGAGTCGAAGCCGGGAGACTCACGTCCAACCCAGAGCCCCCACGGGCCTCTGCACACACAGGCCGGCCGCACCCCTGCACTGCCAGCTCGGGGAGGGCATCGCCCCCCTGGCGCCCGCTCAGACCCGCGGTGGATGTTAGATTTCAGGACCGAATCTGACCTCAGTGTGCTCAGCCCTCTTTAAAGCCCTTTGGAGCCACCCAAGTTTGCTAATTTGCCTGTAAATGCTTTAGATAAGGGATTCCTGAACACACCCAGGCACCATCAACCCCGATTCATCTCTCCAGGGCTCTCGGGAGCAAGTTTCCCTTTCCTCCTCCTTGCCGTCCAACAGAGGGTTGCCAGGCAGCAAGCTGCTCTGCACAGTCTACGAAACCGAAATTGCTGCGGACAAAGACGGAACCTGAGCGCGGCCCGAGTTCTGAGCAGCGCATCCGCCCGCGGCTCCCTCCGCGAGACTGCCAACGCACCGATCCTCAGTCCCCGCTGCCTCCTGTTTTGTTTCTGCACTGCTGGAAAATGAGAGGTTTCAGTGGAAGACGAAAAATTATCCTTTATTTTGATTCTGTGTTTGAACAACTTCCACTTCTCTGCAAATTGAGGGGTATGTTTTGGCACTCTGTCTAATGCCTGGCTAGCACAGCCAGAGAATCAAAAATTAGTCGAGCTTCCAGGGAGACGGGTTCAGCTTCACGCCGCACAGAGGCACACCACTTCGCCCAGAACCTCTTTCGACTCCTCGTGAAGACCAGGGTACACCCCAAATCAGGTGGGGCTGGCCAGCATCCCCTTCTCTCAGACTCTCGGTTATACTCTCTCTGACACACACACACACGAGTGCGTTCATTGCATTATAGACTGATGCTATAAGCATTCCAAACACATAATGCTGTTAAACAACCAGGCGTCATCTCTGCAAACGCAGGCCAGAGCTGATCCTAGCAGAACCGCAAACCGAGCAGCAGAGGGGACTCAGAGCAGCGAGAATCGTTCACATTTGTAAATTTCCCCCATATCTCACTTCTCCTCATTTGGAAACATCAAGGCGCAGAATACGCATGGGCGTGCACAGACTGCGTGAAACATGGAGTGATAACCAGGGGCAGGGGGGTGATGGCCCAGCCAGGTGTGCCAGTTCTGGGCCCAGGCAGGAGGGTCCGAGGGACCCCCGACACCAGCAGTCAGCCCATCACACTGCAGCCGTGGCCCTGCGTGGCCTCCGCCTCCTGTCCCCAGGAGCACTGTTTACCCGCCTGCAAGTCTTTCAGACCCAAATCACACGGACTCAGCTCCTCCAAACCAGACGGTCTGCTCTGGGAACGAAGGTGAACCCTGGTCACAGGTGTGGTCCAAGCACCGCAGCACAACCTCGGTACGTGTCGCCTATCAGCTCAGGGTCTTGGTGAATAGGGAACACCGTGCACAGGTGCAACATGGTTGCAGGTAAATGCCACGCCCTCCCATGCCGCTTCAGTAACAGTTCCAAATACCTACCACTGAGGCTCCAAGAAATAAGCCACCTTTAGCAAAGGGGGCCTTTCCCACAGGGAGGTGAGCTGCCCACTGGGCTTCACGGTGGCCTACAGAGCTCTGCCAACCACTCTGGGCTCTTGGCTTCCTCTCCCCATCCAAGGTCTGGCCACACCGGGTTCTAGGTCCTCACTCAAGCCACGCTCTCTCAGCCTCAGGACCCCGCCCACGCGATTCCCTCTGCTCTGAACACAAGGCCCTGCTGGGCCAGCTCCTTCCGTCCTCTGGTTGGATGTTGCATCCCTGGGAAAGACTCCCGCCCGCCCTGTCTGGACGCAACAGCTCGTGCTAGCCCTTCTCTGTGCTGTGATCCTGGTTCACGCCTGCACCTCCCCGAGGGCCCCGCCACGCTTGTCATGGGACCACTGTACGTCCCCAGCACTAGGGCAGGGCCCGGCACACCCCTTTGAGTATTCGTTGAACTGAATTGATTTGCTCAGGATGCAATGCAGGGCTGGAGCTGAGATGCCGCAGAACCCCACCTGCAGGCCAAGCCACCGTGCCCCGGGCAGCAGCTCCCTGTCCACACAGCGCCTTCCGGCTCAGGTGGCCTGACACCCATCATGGCACATGGTCCCCCAACAACCCATGTGGGTCAGCATGGCAGGGAACATCACCTTGTGGCAGTGAGGACTGCCACCTCTAGGTCTGGCCCTCGAGAACGTCCCACAGCCAGGCCCCCCAGTGCGCTTTCCCAGGCTAACTAGGGTGACGATTGCCTGGGGCAGCCTCGGGAGCCTCCGTCAGCCCGGGTCCCCGAATGACCACACAGAGGACGGCTGCCTCGACCATCTAAACACCTGCTCGGAATCGTTACTGGAGTGTGAAGTGAACTTTTACTGTGTTAAACCGTTGAATTAGGGAGCCTGTTTGTTATTGTAGCCTCGCATTCCCTGCAAACACCCAAGGCTCAGAAAAGATAAATGACTTGCCCAAAATATCAACAACAAACGCCAGCACCAGAACCCATGGCTTAGTTAAGGGCCCTCAGGTGACTCTGTGCGGAACTAGTGTTCGTCATGAGGGATCTCATTCAGCTGTCCCCACCTCCGTCCCCCCCGTTAGACATAAACCTACCCAGACGTGAACACCAGACCAGGAACCGGCCCAGCTAGCTCCATTCCCTGCACGCGGGAGGCTCCCGATGATTTGCTGAGCACACACAGGTATCATGCTCGCCGTGGCCGACGTTTTTATGAATATTAACACCTTTCGTACCGCATAGAAATCTCTAAGACATACGCCAGGGACCGCACGTTTTGAAAAACGAGAAAACTCGTGAGCGGTCCTTAACAGATGACACGCGGAACAGGAGAAAACTCATGAGCGGTCCTTAAGGTGTTAATTCAGTGAATTCTCCTAACTCTATGAGGTATGTGTCAACATCATGTCCATTTTACAGATGAGGAAACTGAGGCACCACTGCCTCCCCAGAGTCCAGTCAATGAGCTGAAACTCCCCACCCAGGCCGGGCATTTCCAGGTCCGAGCTCCGTCCTGAACACATGAGGCTCAGCAAGCGGCGAAGCTCTGCCTCACTGAAGACTCACTTTTCAGAGTTGCTGGCTCAGAACTCTGTTGAGCGCTGTTTTTCACGACACCGCTCATCTATAGTAACATTTATTTTCCACACAAAAGGAAAAGGAAGCAATAAAATGGTTTTTCTTTTAAAAAGAAAATCCTGTGCGGTTAGATTTGCACAGCAGCTCCCCAAAACACTGATCCAAACAAGCGCGTGCAGACGCCGGCTCTGTGCGACCGTTTCTGAGGCAGCGGGTTCAGCCTTTTGCAGGGCGACACCCAATCTGCCCGTGTGGAGTCTGTTGCACTTTTCTTCTTCCCCTGCTCCAAACTCAGCTGAAACTGCTGCGTTCTGCATATTTGTTTTTTGTTTGAAGCAAATGGTTCTGAGAATTCTGCGCCAGCCCTCAAGACGATTTGAGACCCCCCTGGGGTGCCGTGAAACCAAGGGTGGGGGGGTCATTGATCTAAGGGAGGAAACAACGTGCATGAAAAACCGGCACATCAGCAGCTTCCAAGGCTGCTGCGAGAGCTAAGAGCGCCGCAGCCTTCACGGTGCCATCGGGGGCCACGGAAAGACCTCACTGCTCGCTCAGTTCCAAGGTCAGAGCTGCTTAGAGACACCGCGCTGGACTCCAGGCGCCCACCTCACTCAGCTCCACGCCCCTGGCTGTGCCCAGACTGCTCACGCTGCAGCCGCTCTCAGGGGCCGTGTGCAGTCCTGAGCCACGTGACACGCATTTGCGTACTCAGCACTAGTTCCCTGAAGAGAAAGGTAAGTAAATAAGGATAAATTAAGCAAGAAACCTCGTTCCTGCCTTAAGGAGACTGTGGTCAGGCAGGAAGTGCATGATCTCTCCCATGTCCGGGAGAAGACGCAAGTTGAGCTGGAGAGAGAACTTCATCTCCTCCTGCTAGAAGCTGCTGCGTGGCTGGGCTGCTTTAGACAGACCTGCAGCCAGGGACCCTGCCCTGATACAGTGACCCTCCCCGGGAATCCCCAGATACACAGAGGGGCGCCAAGGAACCCCTGGCTAACAGCTGGGCCAGGCCCCGCACCAGCGCAGAGACCTGGCGGGCCGAGCCGGGCAGAGGTTCAGACTGGCACGGGCCCTGAGAGGGGTTCTGTGCTTCACCCTCTGATACCCACAGACCCTGGTCTGGGATCTCGCTCCCCGCCCAGAGCCACACGAGCCTGGACTACAGCAGGCAGGGTCCAGGCCTGGACACGGGCCAGATTCTTACCTCTGGGAGATGAACCCTGGCCCCGGATGGGACCGACACACTCATCTGCTGGGAGAGCCAGCACGGAAAAGGGGGGGCCCTGGACATGCAGACCGGCCCCGTCGTGGCGTCCTGCTAGTGAACCACCGACGGGACTTCCCCTTCTCACCATTTCTTTCAGCATCTCTCCATCGAAACCGTAACCACCTTCTCGTCAACATAGTCCTTTAAATGAACTATTGCAAGTCACCACTTTGGGAGCAAGCAGAAAAAGGTAACTTGTAATCATGAGATAAACCTATCAACTGAAGCAGACCCAGAGATGCTAACAAGACTGGCATGAGCAGACAGAAGACTTCAAAATTACTATCATTAGTGTGGTAAAGAAAGAATGGTGCTCTCCAGAGAGTTAGTGCCCATAAGAGAGAACCAAATGTGTATTTTAGAACTGTAAAATGTAATATCTGATTACAAATACTCATTGGTTAGAATTAACATCAAAAGGGCACTCTGAAGACAAGGTCAATGAACTCAAAGGGAGACTGAAGCTTGGCGAGGAAAGAAAGAATGGGAAAAACAGAAGATAGAATAAGAGAGTTGTGGGACATGGTTAATATGTCTAAAATTCTAGAATGACCAATATTTCCTCTCAGCACATTAAGATATTATTTCACTGCTTCCTGACTCCCACTGGGAAGTAAATCATAGATCTCTTCATCCATAATCTGTCTTTTCTCTCTAGCTGCTTTGAGGCCTGTCCTTTGTCCTTAGTATTCTGAAAGTTTACGATGTACATATGTTTAGACTGCTTTTTGTTTATCCTATTTGGGACTTATTGGACTTCCTATATCTTAGGATAAGTGTCTTCCTTTAGTTTTGTAAAAAATTTTCAACCATTATCCCTTCTCTTTTCTCTTTCTGTGGCCCCAATTACAAGTGCATTAGTCCTTCTCATTCTGTTCTCTTTGCCCCACGACCTCCGTAGCTTTGTCTCCTCACTGCATTCTGGATCTACCTGCCAGCCCTCTCCAGTTATGTCTAATTTGCTCTTAAGCCCATAATTCATTTTTAAAAATTTATTATATTTTCAATTTCCAGAAATTATATTTGGTTATTTGAAAAAGATAATCTATTATCTTAAAGATAACCTATTATCTAACAGATAATATTAAAAGATAATCTAAAAGATAATCTATTATAGTCTTATTCTTTCATCATATTTTCAGCTCATATTTATCATATTATACATAGTTGTTTTTATTCCATATCCAATTCCAATATCTTGTCTTTATAGTTCTGTTTCTGCTGGCTCTTATTTTGATGTCTTGCTTCCCTTTATATATTTTTTTTATTTTTGACTTGGAGCTCATATTACTTGGATGGCAAACTGTCAACATTTTATTTGAAGCCTCTGTTGCAGAAGGGTCTTCCAGACAGGGTTTGTGTTTGCTCCTCCATGTACCTAGAGACATCAGCAACCAGAACCGCTTTGCACTAAATTCTTGGCTTGAGACTTTCTCAGACCAGCCTGTTACGTGAATTCTGCTGAAAACTCAGGTTGTGGTTCTTGTTCTCAGAGGAGACGCTGTGACCCCTACCCAGCACCAAGGTTGGAAGCAGGCAATTTTCTTCACTCATGCTGGAGGGGAGATGGGGCAGGTTTGTTTATTCCCATTTCACTCTTACGCTAGAGATGCAGGCTCTTGCTGGGGGGTCTGCTAGAGTCTCAGCTTTTAGGAGGAGGAGGTTTTCTAACAGGCTCACCTGTCCTAGGCTAGGATCCTGTCTCCCACCTCTTCAGGTTATAAAAACCAATGCTCAAGGTCACCTGCACTGGGCAAAAACCCTCAAAGCAAAAAGCCATTTCAGACCCCTAAGACTTTGGCCTCGTAGAAATTCTTTACTTGCCTGCCTTCTCACTGGTGTCTTTAAAAGATTGTTTCAATGCCTTATCCATCATTTTAAATTGTTCTAAGTGGGAGAGTCGGCTAAGGTGTTTAGTCTCCCAAAAAGCCAGAGACAAAAGGCTGCACAAACAGTTGTAAAGTTTTTACTTTACCTTTGCCCACTCTTCCTGAAACAATGGAAAAATGTGATGACTCAGTTTTGATGAAAGGAGACAACTCGGTCAACTTAAATGCAAAGCTTTCTAGCCCAGCGCATTTCACCAAGCATTCGCTGAAGATATCCAAGTTCCCAGGACGATCGGCCCACTTAGAAATCACAATCCCGGGCACCCTCAGCCCCGCATGTGAGTGAGTCATAGCTAACAATGGTGGCTAAGGTGAGCCGGTGCTACGCTGAGCCTTTTCCTATGTACTGAATCCACAGAATGGCCACATGAGGTGTACAGAATTATTAACACCATTTTAGAGTCGAGAAAACCAAGCCACAGAAGTTTAAGCAATTTCACCCAAAGTGACATAAGCAGCAAGTTGGATCGTACTCAGAATGTCTGGCTATACTGTTTCAAAAAACTGCACTGAAAAATTAGCGAACACAACAGGAGATGACATGAGATCATAGGAGAAATAAGACTAGGAGAAAGGACCTATGCCGCCACAGCTGGAAGCGTGGGAGGGAGCCAGCTCGTAGGTACAAAGGACTTTGGCTTCTTTGCACCGTAGTGACGGTATTTTCTTGCCCCTTTACAAAGCGTGCCACATTATGTGGGCATCGCGCACTGATGACGCCCACCCCAAGCTGCAAAGATGCGTCTCGCTCCTCTCCTCCCACAGAGAGGGAGCTCCCGGTCGCCACGCAGACCCTGCCAATTCTGCCCTTTTACTATTACTTAGAATATTTTTCTAATAAACCTCCCGGGCTTCGTGTACATTCTTTCACAGCACGGCAGTAAAGAAATTGGAGTGATCCATCCTGCAGACAAGGGGCAAAGCCATGGGAAGCCGCTTCCGGCACCGCCAGCTCCGGCAGACGCGAGCAACGCTTGCTGCCTCTCGTCCCCGTTAATGACATTTGGGGAGAAGCAAGTGTGGGAGACAGGATGAATCACATGATGGCTTTTTGTATAAAGCAACTAATAAAGACATAATGGGGACCCAGCAACTACCAATTACAGAGGCAAGAGGAATAATCAAAATAATAAAGCAGAAAATACACAACGCAAACAATTAAGACTATTTTATCAAAACGCTACTTGCGACTCAGCGAGCATCAGTTTGCACCATGCAAGGGCAGTGACCGTTTATCGTCTGAGTTTTGAGCATTAAGAAGATGATACCAAGGGAGTTAATATGCTTGTTCAAGCTATAGGACGTTTCTGAGCCCAGATTAAAAGTGAGCCTTACTCACGCTCAGCTGAGATGTCATCTCTCATTAAATTCCAAATCAGTTCAGAGAACACACCACATTTATTACTTTTCTAACATCACGTGACTGAGCTGAAGAAGCCAACGGCGTCTTTGGGAAACACACTGATTAAAAATGTACTTTAAAAATGTGTCTTTTTTTTTTTTTTAACCCAGTGGACCAAAATATATGAATTAGAGCTATTCTGGTCTACTGAGTACTGTAAATGTATATTTAGATGTCACAAAATATCTGTTGGAAATATCTTTGGAAAGTAATTACAATGTAAGTGGAATGTCTATTAAATGCTTAAAGCAACTGTTCCATTTTAAAGTGATAACTTACATCAAGAGGCACAATTATTAATTACCAAGCTTGAAGCAAACTCATGGCCTAGAGTGAATGTTTACAGATTGAGGCATAAAGATCATATGATGGAAGATTTAACTGTCTGAACCACAGACCAGCTTCCAGACACCAGCACCATCAGAGAGTCTCAAGGAAAGCTGACCAGGTCAGGGCTGCATCGGCCTTTATCGTAAATCCCCCACCTCCCTGCTCCTCCCTGTTGTCCTCTCCACTCCCCCAACCCCCACTCCCGACCTCCTTACTGACATCAACTCTACTGTTCCATGATTAACAAGTTCAAACCTGAGTATAAAACAGGGATTGAAAACTACAATGTCTGCCGAGGCCACGCAGGTAATGTGATGAGTGTGGTTCTTCTGGAATTTCCGCTTAGCCATACTTATTTTTCAGAACTGCATCTAACACTCACTCTCGGTGAGGGAGAGTAGGGAGTGGCGTGGACTGCGGCGAACATACGCAGCAGCAATCTGGCTCCAGGGGCTTAGGAGAAGCCTGTGTGCGTTTTCCTACAAAGAGGCAGAGGCCTGGCGAGTTCCCCAGGTGGGGGATGACGCGGCTCAGTGGATGTATTACAACTCCTTCGGGACCCAAAACTACTCTGAGGGTATTCATGAGGAAAAGGGGTGAAGCCCTAATGGTACGGGGTTTAGGCACTAGCAGCAGATGGGACAGGCACACGTGCACAGAAGTCTCTTCTGGCCTCGTGGACACAGGGACAGACCCGTGGAGTTCCTGGCATCTGGAGGGTGCAGGGCGAGGCAACCTGTGGGCAAAGTCTCCCGCCCCTGCCATTCCCTGTGCTCCACCGGCAGTGGCCCTTTAGTACCTGCCTTTGGGTCACCTGGCCTGCAAAACGTAACTCTCCCTCTGCCCTCCAGGGTGCGCTGTGCACAGGTGAGTCCAGTGGTACCCGCAGCTCATAGTCAGCCCGTCCGGAGGGAGGAAGCCGAGGTTTGTCCAAGGCTCACAGCTTGGAGCAGCATCTTCCCCTCCGTGCCGAGGGGCAGAAGTTTCTTTCCCGTTTCCCTCTGTCCTCTGCCCCCCTCCCATCCCATCAGCCACAGCCATGGATGTGCCTGCCCTTCCCAAGCTGTGCAAGGGCTGTCTACTTAGAAACGGCCTTGCAGACTGGCCTGAGAGCTCGGAGTCCTCGGAACAAGAGTTCCAGCAAAGCCACAACAGTAAGATACAGGGATGTTCCATCACAAAAGACTCCGGATATTTAGTTATAGTGGGGTCAAGGAACGAGTCATTGACTAACCGAAACGCCCAGCCAGCCAGACCACTGATCCTTTCAAAGCCCGTGTTTCCTCACTGCTAAAACAGGAGACCATGCTAGCTGGCCACATCAGATGACTGTGAGTGTTAAAATAAGGTAACCTGGCAACGCATATGGCTCGTGGTGGCGGCTTTAATAATAACAGTTGTCATCGTGTGCTCCCTCCCATGTGGTCTCTTCTCCCCTGAAGCAGGAAAGCAAAATATTTAGAAATAATTTAAACAAGAGTCAAAACAGGAATGTAAGTAGCAAACTCAGCCAGGACCAGGATATGACAGCTAAGAGTCCAGGACATGCTAGACTCTGTGCCACCCTGGAGAGGACAGAGAACTTGCAGTCAAGGGCAGGAAGCAAGGAGAGAAAGAAAGGAGAACAACCCGGAGAGCCCTGAGGTCTAGGAGCACTAGCTCAGAATCTCACATCGCTTCTCTGCTACTCACTGGCCATGGGACCTCAGACGAGCCTGCCTCAGCTTAAAAATAAGGGGTGAGCCTGTGGGGACCTTCAATCTGGAGTTTGAGCATTGGGCATGAACGGCAGAGCCAAGAGGCGAGCCAGACCTCCCAGGGAGACCAGGTCACCACCATGCCCAGCGTTCAGGCGGGCTGCTGGGGGGAGAGGCGTAGTCACGAAGACCGACTACGGGACTGACCTTCCGGAAACCCAGGAGGGCACCTGGACCAGAGTGGCATATCCATTGTTCTCCGGGATCATCTGAATGGGCCAGGCTGCAGGTGGCATGGCTCTCGCTATATTCCAAGCGTCTCTGCTCCGTGACACCCACATTATAATGGATGCTGCTGTCGGTAGTGGAAATGCATTGAGCTAATAGATGTCAAACAGCATTTACATTTCTGAGACGGCTTCATCCGCTCCCTCTCCTAGGACTCTCCACGCTGGAATTTGAAATCTGGACAGACAGGTCAGCTCTGGACAGCTCCACTTCCAGAAAGCTCATGGGAAAGAGACAATTGTTTATTTCCTAAACAGACAGACGGTGCTGAGCGTATACAACAACAGCAACAACAACAAGCTGCTTCTCAACCTTCTCATCCTGGAAAGGCGGACAGTTTCCTAAGAGGCACGTGGAAATGTTTGTCACCTTGCCGTTGAAACAGCTTTCATTCCTTCATTCAAAGCACACGTTGCAATGAATTATCTCATTCATTAGAAACTCTGTCGAAGACCAGCGAGAGGTTTGGATCTGAGAGCACGGGGGAGTTCAGCATCTGGAATATGATGCAGAGACCAAACCAGGCTGCTAGATTCGCCCAGGCGCCCTCTGGCTGGTTCTGGCAGGGTCAGGATTGTGTTCGCAGTTTGGGTTTCAGTTCCAGAAACATCTGCGGCTATCAGAAAATGTCGCGGACTCAGACGGTTCTGGGGAACATCTGTTTTTGGGGGTTACTCTACCGCAGTACCCAAGACATGATAATGAATGGATTTTTCTGGCTCTCTCTGGCTCTATTTTAAACTGTCATCGTTTTAAACCATGAAATATGTCAAGTGATAATTAAACCTTACCACCGACAAGGTACTGCAAAAATGATTAACTTTTGCCATTTTCTCCACACACATTCTGAATATTCCGAATCCCCAAGGAATAGGAACGTTACATTGACAGATGAGAACAGTTGCCTTTACGATAATTTATTTTTAAAAGAACCAAAAACAGGGCTAAAAAACGCTATGCTTTCTTGTCAGGTTTTAATTTGAAAACTTCTGCCTTCAACTCCTGTTTAGAGAGGAAGGCTGGAGCGAGGAGCACAGAACCAGCAGTGGGTCTCCAGCCCTGCCCTGGTACAACGCTGTGTGGCCTGGGGCAAGTCCCTTGCCCTCTCTGAGCATCGCTTTCCTCCTCTGTCAAATACCAGCGATATCATCTCCATTCTTCCTAACGCACAGGTTTTCTCGAGCATATTAAATGAGAGGACAAATGGGAAAGCTCTCTGAGAGCAAAAAGCAGCCTGGTAACACCATCCGGAGCATAAGATTATTTTAAATTCTGTGTAAAGTGGTGTGCTAGCACGGCTTGAGACTCACTGTCTTTAAAAAACAAAACACACGCACACACGAAACCCAAAATTTCAATTCATTTTGTTTTCAGCTGAAGTTCCTAAGCACGAGATTAGATGTGACCCTATCAAATAAACGTCCTCTGGGAGCCACAGGGCTCCCATCTCGTGTCCAGATACCCAGGGACTCAGACAAATGATAAAAATTCAAATGAAGCAGCCAAGCAGCTGGATGGGAATGTTGCTTCCAGCAAGAAGGGAGAACAAATAACCACTAAAATTAGCAAAACCAACAGATTGAAATGTATTTTTACCCCCACGACTCGTTTTCCAGACCTGTGGATTTTAAGTCCTATTTCTTCCGAACTTGGAGGTCTCTCCTTCTCCCTGGCAGCAGCGGGGAGACCCAGCCCCCCATTAGCCCCTGCTTGGGGCCCTGCGGGGGGTGGGGGGGGTTCCACAACCTCTGACCCTGCGGGCACATCGGCTGCAGAATGACGTTTACATTTTTTAATGTGAACATTTCTATCAGGATTGCACAAACACTGTCAAATGTTCATAGAATGCATTTCTCTGAATGATCTCCATGAAGCCCATTTTAATTCTTTGACCAATTTCCCATAGAATGCAAAAGGTCCCTTGGTTTTTGTTTTCATTTTTTATTTACAAAGTAAGATTGCAGAAGGTACTTATCTCAGAAGGTACTTATGAAGATTAAATAAGAGACTGGATATGAAAATGTTTCCCTTTCCAATCTACAGAATTTATGTTAAAGGAGTAAGAGAGCCTTTTCCCTCTAAGTTGTCTTGAATGTCTGGACAGACATTGCTTATTATAAAAGTGGTTCCTCAACAGTGACTCTGGCCTCCCGCCCCACCCTGCGTCCCTCCTGCCACTCCATGCTCACGTGGAAGCAGCCGGCCCAGTTAGCCCCAACACACCCTTCCCAAGGAAGAGGATCTCTTAAAAGATGGGAAATCTTCTGACAAACCTCAAACCGAGGAAAGCACTAAGGCCAACGCCAGGGCAGGAATTTGCTCATTCGCTCTTTAAGAATGTTTTTCCTATTTTGGGTGATTTCATTGTCTGATGCTCATTTGCTTTGGATCCTCATGCACGTTGGCCAAAGGGCTAAAGAGAGAACATTACGTTTGGGGCCCAAAACAAAGATGAACCCCTGGCACGGTTTTGGCTAGCGGGTGTCGGATGCCCCCCGACCAGGTCACGCCTGCAGCTGCCCGGGGGTGGGGGGGCCCGCGGGGGCAAAAGCACAGGAGGTCCGATCACCAGAGGCAGCTGTGATTCTAAAAAAGAAAACAAGTGTCCTTTATCTGCCAGCAGTGGGTTCCAGCTGACGCCTCTACAGGTGCCTGTGGCCCTGGGTCGGCAGTGTGATGTGTCAGCCCCGGATTCCTCCTGTGAAGGCAGGAAGAACACGCCCTCCCTGCAAAATGCTAGCTGGGTGCTTGCTGAATCTTAGCTTGCTTTTGAGCCACTCGAAATTCTTTTGGGGGTGGAGGGTGTGACAGACACCCAGACATGAAATCATTAAGCAGGTGGCGGGATGCACGGGGAATTTCTTTTAACCTTCCTTCTTCCGTGTCCCTTATTCAGCCACACACCCCCCCAAGTTACATTTGGGGATCCACCTTCCTCCCCCTCAGTTCATGATATCCCGACCAGGGGTGCAACTGATGACTGTCACTAAGCCCAGTGGCACAGGCCTCAGCCATTGGTCCGGGGGGGAGATACGTTCCCCCAGCCTGTCCGGTCCCAGGGAGCCTGAGCCTTCGGTGGGAAACACCAGACCAGAGGCTGTCTCTCCTCCTGAGCACTTGGAGTTGAGGAGGGAAGGCTGGCTCTCGCTGCAAAAGGGAGCTGGCCTCGAGGGACAAGATGAAAGGAGAAGCCAGGTCCTTACGCCGCACGTCAAGTGTGGCTGGAGGCAGCAGGCTCACCCCTCGGCCCCTGCCGGACTGTCCAGTTACACAAGCCGCTGAGTCCTCTTTTTGTTTGAGCTGGTTGTGCTGGGTTTTGTTCTTTGCAACAAAAATGTCCCCACTTCTGTAGTGTGCCATGCAGGGTCAAAGGGACCCTCTGCTGAGACTTCCTTCCCACCAGAACATTCAGAGAGCTGATCTCCCAGGTTCCAACGTCATTGGCAGGGAGCAAACACTGTCACGATGGGAGGGGCTGGCCGCGGCGCAGGGCAGCTCGCCTGTCAGGGTGCGGGACGCTTGGGCGCCGGCTCAGCTGACTCACATGTGACGTCAGGGACCACGTCTGTGCATCAGGACAACTCCGGCGGCCCGGGGAAACTTCCGTTAGCAACGAGCGCACCTTCACCAAGCCCTGAGAGCTGTGTCCACCTCTCCACAGGCGTCGTTTCTCCATCTCGACTAGTAATCATCACACCAGGCTCCCAGACGTCGTTTCCCAGGCACTGAAGGTGTGAGAGCCACCAAGGGGCCGAGAGCAGAGCCCAGGGGCTGGGGCTGCGGGAACAGTGCGGGGGGGCAGTCGCTGGCTTTGAGGCACCTGGGTGACCCAGCTCAGTGACCATCCAGCGGTGCTGGCTGCACTCAGACCCCCAACCCAGACCTCCCCGCTGCTGGCCTCACCCCGTCCCAGAAGGCGGCGGGTCCCTGCTGGCCTCCCACGGAGCCATGGGCATGCCACCTGCTCATTTCTGTCACACACATGCTCCCTGACCCCCTGGAGAGCTCAGAGCACGCACATCTTCGCTTACGAGTAAAGTGCGATGTTTTGCAAAAAGTGGGTTTTTTTTAAATGCGGGTCCTGAAGCATTTCCTGGAGGCCAACGGCAGCCTTGGCCGAGAAGTGCAACCCACAGAGGAGCGTGAGGGTGACCCGCCAGGGCAGGGTGTCTGGTCTGCAGGGCCCTAGGGACATCGCGGCTCGTTCGACAAGCCGACCGGGTGCGCCCCAGAAAAACACACCAAGAAACCTTCGCCACAGCCGCCGGGAGGAGCAGCCCAAACTCATGGCCAAAATGAGCCCTGGGGGAAGGGAGGCCGACCGAGGGGGACAGAGCATAGGTAGGCACCAGCTCAGGGAAGATGCCTCCTCCCGCGGGTGGTCCCAGCTCCCGCCCTGCTCCCCCTGCAGCACAGACACGAAAGGGGAAAGGGCGGTTAAGAAACAACACAGCCCGACAGTAATGAGAGGGTGGGTTTGTTGTGCTTTTGAAGAAGAGCTTTTAGAAGACGAGCTAATTTCAGGGACAAGAAAGGAATGAGAACATAACGGCCAGTCGGACGCCGCGCCTCTTTTCCTAATAAAGAAAGATCGCTGAGCAGCCACGAGACAAAAGAGACAGAAACAAATGATTTTTAAGTCACAGATAATTAACCCCGGAGGCTGCCGACGGCACGTTGATATGCGGGGCGATTCTGTGTTTATATGGAGAAGGTGATTTCAAGGGTTCCTGAAAAGCAGGGAGATGCCTTCTGGCTTGGGGACCAGGCCAGGCATGAAGGTGACAAATGCCAACCTCAACTTCTGCCGGGGTCTCAGAGAAGAGTGAGGGTCCCCGGTAGAGATGGGGCCTGGCGGGGCAGGGGCAGGGTGACCCCTCCCGTGAAGGGTTGACCTGCGGGTCCTTATGAGTCTGCAGGGCTCGCACCCTTGGGGGGTCATGACCTCTTTGGGCATGTGACTCTTCCCCACAAACTCCAGAGACCTATGCCCACGTACTGCCAAGGCGACCCCCAGGGAGGCCCCTCGACCACACAGGGGGTTCACTGTCCCACCCAGACCTTCCGAGGCCCCGCAGCCTGCCCGGTTACGCCGCAGAGACTTGGCTTGTTTGCACCAGCACCTTGTAAGTGTTTCTGGGAGAGGGACCCACACGTTGTTAGGGCGTTAGCAAGGGCAGGGGAGCTCTCTGCGGATGGGGGTTTGGGAGAGGGGGGCTTCCTTCCGGGGCACTGGCGGGAGGAACCACAGCAGACAGGATGAGGTATCTGAAGCTGCGGGGTCCACAGCCAAATGCCCCGAAGGCCCCGTCCCTGGGACTTTACGTCTATGAGAAATGGAGATGTGACGTGGAGCAGAGCAGGCCTGGACGCGCCGGGCACCTGACACTGCTCCAGTGTCCTGTGTGTCAGGGACGGGGCCTGGGAGGGAGAGAGTCCACACCCTGCTCTTCCAGGACTCGGATGTGCACAGCGGCCCGAGGGCTGCCCAGAGCCCGGGCTACAGCCACCAGGGGAGGGTGCTGAGGTCCTGGGGAAGGACTCAGACAGCAGCGCTGGTGGCTCCACTATTAGCCCTGAGTGACACGCCACAAGTCACCAGAGAGAGCTGGGCTCAGCAAGGGGTAGGAGGGAACAGCTGCTTGACCAGAGGCTGGAAGGGCCATGAGCCGGGCAGGAGGGAGGAGCCAGGCTCTCAGAAACTCTGAGTTATCCACGGCCCAGGTGTGTGACCCCTCTAGCTAACGCCTGGTCCTCAGGAAGGACCCTTGTCTGCCGGGGTCCTGGGAAGGGCTGCCGTAACACGGTAACTGGAAGCAAAGATGAAGGGTTGGTATCCGTGATGCTTAAGAACCATTTCTGACCCTAGTGCTCAGAAAGCCCCTGATCTGGGGGGAGAAGTTTTATATGTGTTTGTCCTTAAGTTCTTGAAGGCACGAGCAAGAAGAGGGTGCTTCGGTTCTTCTGATGGTGAAATCAGAGAATTAAAGCAGAAAGTTAAAGAAAGAACCTGATAGAAGAGAAGGGTGGGAACAGGCTAAGTTTAAGATAATTTGTGATGGGAAAAGTTCACAGGCCACAATATGCGTGGTCACATGTCAGTCTGCTTGGGGACAGAAGGATGGACTTGGTGACCTGTGAGGTCCTCTGTGTCTATGGCCAGACCTGTAAGAGCTATAATGACATTTGCCACTCGCGTGGCCCTGCCGCCATTGCCCGCACTGTGCCAGGACCAGGGTGCATGGCCCCTCCTCCCAGCATCGCCACGAGGCTGTCTGTGCCAAGGCATCGCCGGTCACAGGCCGGCCTACGTCCTTCCTCCGAGGACAAAACCATCCCCCGTGGTGATGGAGATGATCTTGCAAATCCTAAGGGGACGTTCCCGGTGTCATTCTGGGGAAAATTGTTCCACCTTCTGAGACGGTGAGCAGTTGGGACTCTCTGAGCTGCTGCTGCATGTGGCCGTCCTGCAAGGCCCCTGGGAGAAGCCACACGCCAAGCGAGAGAAGGAAGAAGAGGGAGACTGTGACCGCCCGGGTGTCCTGCCGTCCTCGAAGGCAACTCACCCTGGATTCGGTGTTCCATGAACCTTTCGAGCTCCAGCCGGTACAAGCCAGGTTTCCACAAGCCAGAGTTGGGACCGACGGTTTGTGCTATTACCATCCCCACTTTTTTCCATAATGTTGAGTAACTTACCCAAAGCCACACACACTGTGAGCACGTGGAGAGCTGGGACTCTACTGCCCGCCCACCAGTCGGCCACGACCAGGACCGGGCACAGCACCGTCGCACCTAAGCAGAACCCACCAGCCGGATGTGCCACCTGCTTCCCATTTCACTTGGCACAACTGGCCACAGCAGTTTTCCAGCAGCTCAAAAAAAGTAACACGACCCAGAAAGAGCCCGATTCTGTGGGGCTGGGAGCATCAGGAGACAGGTGTCACCCTCAACTTCTTTGAGCCCAGGGACTGCAGAAGAACAAGCGATGCTCCCGGCACACGAGGGAAGGCGGGACGGGGATGGAAACGCCAGCTCTTTCCCCACACGGCCGTCTGGAATTGGGAAAGACCCACTGCCCCGGGCACAGTCGGATCTGAAGGGCTCCCCTTTAAACTCCCTACGACTGCGGCCATAAAAGAAGTTAACCTCGAAATAACCTAGAAGTTTATTAATCCACTCCATGGAAGAGAGTCTGCCGCTTCGCATTCTAGCAAGACAGATTTCGTAGGCAACTGAGAGATCCAGAAAACATCTGCTAAACAAAATCAGAATTCATGGAAAACAGAACGCAGTTGATGAGAGCTGAGGTTTACCCAGATGCAGAGTACGATAAAGGGGCTATTAGCGGCAGCTGCCAATTAGGGACTAATTCCAAGGGTTTTCAGAAATCGAGGCTCAGGTTCCACACCCGGGACGGGCAGGTCATGTTCTCCTAGGAGATCTGCATTGCTGAGCAGCCCAAGCCCCCTTGGGGTGTCTGTCCTTCTCCCTGGAGACAGTGGCGGCCTCCCGACAGCTCCCTGCAGCCCTGCTGGAAGCCAGGCCAGGCGGGGCTGGGCCGGGACATGGGAGGGAGCCATCCCTGGGAGGGGGAGCCATGCAACGTGACATCGGTGCCCACCCCCAGACTCGAAGCCCCTAATCACGGCACAATCACAGACATCTGGAATAGCTCGTGGCTCACCCCACGCTCCTAGGAGATGGCTGACAAGGGCTGAATTAGCCCAGCCACTTGCTCCGCTCACTCAAGTGTTCTCTCGTGGCTGTAATTCAGCATAATGGGATCAGGCAGACAAAAGCGCGGGTCTGAGCAGATGCGGTTTGGCAGTCACCATCAGCTCTGGACCTCGGAGTGGGCACGAGAGCGTTCTGGAGAGGAGGTGAGGTTGGCACCTTTTGCTGAAGCTTCAGAAAAAGTTGAAATTAAATTTTAGGTGTCTGGAGAGAAGTATAAAAATACTGACACTGGAAAGCAGATGACGATGCAGCCATTGCTTCTTCCCCATGCAGCTGGCAGGTCCCAGCAGGAGGATGGAGAAGGACACAGGGCTGCCCTGAAGGAGGAACGGCTCCATCTCCCTGGCAGAGGCCCGCGTCCTTCCCAGAAAGCACCTCCCAGGCTCACAGTCCTGCCACCATCTCTCCAACTCCATCTCCCTCCATGTCCCCTGAGAGCTCTCACCACAAATCTCACCTGGAAACAAAGTCCTCCAGGAAGCTTTGTTCCCAGAGTCCCTCTCACCCCTCCGGGCTTGGCAGCCAGCACAGTGTGCAGAAGCGCTTGGACGTGACAGAGCAAGACCAAGTCATTCAAGCCACCTCCGCCTGCTAGACAGAGGCTCAGTGCGTCAGAGAGGCACCAGCATCCCGGACGGAGTCTTCAGCCCTACTAAAAAGTTAACACGGAAAGGAAAGGAGTCTCATGGGTAAGGCGCTATCTGCTCTGTTTTTGTCACAGGTCGCTAAAGGTCAAGGGAGGTGAAGAATAGGAAAACTCTCTGAAAACTTCAGAACCACCAAGAAGTTATCATCTTTATCACGACTTCCCCATCCTGTGCACACGCAGCCCGGGGAAGGCGGTCGCCGCTGCCTGGTGCTCCGAGGAAGCTCTGCCCTCGCTGGGCTCTCCAGAGCAGGGTCTGCAAAGAGCGCCAGCCCTGAGCTTAGTTTCGTTTAAATCCATGGGAAACTAAGTTTGGAAAATGCTGCACATCACATTCCCTGTCGTATTTAGCGTCAGAAAGATCCTGAGAGGTTCTGCAGTAAAAATGTCATAATCAGCAGCAACAGCAGAAACCAGCTCAAGTTTACTGCGTCCAGCATTCTCCAAGTGTATCAGAGTCCTGTGGTTTCCATAATAAAGTTCCACCGATTAGGTGGCTTAAAACAACAGAAATTGGTTTTCTCACAATTCTGGAGGCTGAAGTCTCTCTGGGTGCTCGAGGGATGGGGTCTTCCCTACCTCTTCTTGGCTCCTGGCGGTTGCCAGCAATCCTCTGCCTCTATCCTCACCTGGCATCCTCCTTGTGTGTCTGTGTCCACACTTCCCTCTTCTTATAAGGACACCACTCACCGGATTAGGGCTCACCCTAGTCCAGTATGACTTCATCTTTACTGGATCCTATCTGCCAAATCCTATTTCCAAGTGAGGTCACACTCAAAGGTTCTGGGTTAGGACTTTAACACAAATTTTGGGGGGACACAATTCAACACCTAACACACCAAGCTTATTTGAACCGGGAGCACTTTCATCAGTGCATCAGCTGGGACTATCTAGTGGATATCCATAGAACATTCTAGAACTAAAGGACTCAGTGCCTCACTTGAATATCACTAGGACAGGACCAGAGTGGAAAGACAATACAGGCAAAGCAAATACGTAGCTTGCACTTATTGTAAGACACAACTGTTGAGCAGCTCTGGCCCTGGGCTGGGTCTCTGAGGGACGGGGGGTCTCTGCAGGTGTGACTTACCTGCCCCTCTTCCGGTTCCAGGTCAAGGCAGAGCTAGAAACCAACCTGTTTGTTGCTAAACAATAATGTCTTGATTTACTGAAATATTCGTAGTGTCTCTATTATTTTCTACTCGTATATTGTTCCGGAGAAAATTAAAAGCCCCACAGTCCAAGTCAGTGAGTTCTCAAACCCAAAAATATTTGAACCAACCTGCAAAGTCCCACCCTTCCTTCCGGCCTGCCGGCTTACAAACATTGACATTAAGGCACTGGGCTATTTCAGGAACCCTCAAACACTCAACTTTGACAGAGACAAGCAAGAAAGACATCAGGGCACAATAGGAAGAAAAAAGTTTACATGATGTCAGGAAAAATTTGCAAGTACAAACCCAAAGCACATGGTCTCAGTCCGTCAGGTGTAAAAGCTGCTACCTCCAGAGACGGAGAGGTTATGGGTGACTAGAGCTCAGCCTGACTGAGCCTTCGCTCACCCCCAGGACACTCTCACTCTTCTAGGGGGTTGAAGCCTTAAGTTCAATCAGGCCTTTCTGTGCCTTTGAGGGGAAATACACAAGGTTGCCCTATAACCCCAGCTTTATTAGAGACGATTCCAACACAAGGACGGTAAGATTTGAAAAAGGTTAAATTTATATGTGTATCTGTAATGCAAATTAATTCCAAATATTCACAGGCAGGAGTACCGACATACATAGAATATTATTCAAAGCCAAAGTTCGTGTCAAATTCTCCTCTCCTTATGGCTATTTCTCTCCAACCCGCACGGGTCCCTTGTGAACGCTGCTTTCAGGGAGAAACATCCTTCCCCGCCCCGTCCGCCTTCGACCAGTTTTGTTTGGTTTTGACGTAGAAACAATGCAGTTTCCCCTAAAGACACAGCACAGATCACATAAAGTCCAGAACCAGAGATAATGGCAAACGGGAATGGAAGCCAGAAAGTGCATCATCCCTAGAGTCAAATTAGCAGATCCTTTGCCCTCAGGATTCCAGGACCAAGGACAGCAGCAAACCACACACTGGACTAGATGCAGACAGTGTGGAAAGTTTAGGTTCCTAATCTCTAGAAACACACTCGATAACACAGCCGTCCTGTGCCTTTCGTTGTGCTGCGTGACACAAGAACTAGCCAGGAGGCCAGAAAACGTTAGATCTAAGAGTCAATATGGAAGGTGCTCACTTTTCAGATTATCACTCGTTTTAGGGACAGTCCCACAGAGAACGACGTGGGTAACGCTGAAAGCAAAGGCCACACCCTAGACCAAGAGCTCATTCTGGTTTCAGATGTCACTGCCCCATCCCTGCGATACAGAGATGATAGGCAATGATTCTACAAATCACACAAAAGACCTCTTACGATAGACCAGGCATTACTGGAAATGAATAAGGGAAACGAAACTTCAATTTCCACTAAAAGATTTCTGAAATTACCACCCTTATACACTTACCTCGGAGACCAGAAAGCAAATGTGCTAAGAGAAACGCTGACAGGGAAAATAGAACATCATGGGATTGTTTTCAAAAGGAAAATTAATTGGTTATTTCTATTTCATTTAAGGGGAGGCTGTAAAAAAATCTAATCAGAAATATTTTTTACAGTGACATCTCTTCCCAGATATTAAAATACCTCAAATGGTGAGCCATTTTTTTTTTGGTTGATGATGTAACTTTTGGTGGATGAAACTAAACAATTAACTTCACACTTCACTCAAAAATGAGGCTTCTCTGAAGAGACCATAAACATGATTGTGGACGAGCCAGTTCCCCAGACCTCACCTCTGCTACTCGCAGGCAGAAGACATAGTTTTAATGAGCGAACGTGGCCTTCAGTTCTCAGAGTCCCTAGAACCAAGTGTCAAGCATTCAGCACCCAGAAAAGGCCACGAGAAATTTCAAAGAATGAGCTTTCCACCATCTGAAGTTCATCTTAGTTCCAGCAAACCACTTCCAAAATATGAACACGGAGAATAAAATGGGTACGGGCGCATTTTCCCTACCTTCTCTTCTTGTGACTTCAAAGCTTCTGGATTCCTGCAAGAAAAGAAAGACTTTGTGTTTGTGAAGAATAATTCGCATGTGTAGATACTTACAAATATCCTCGTCAGCCACATATGCACACTAAGGTGAGCTAGTAAGAACATGACATTCGGCAATGTTGGGCCTACTAAACTCAGGAGCACGCACACACACACACGCCTATACATATAAATAACTTGTTGCTTTGGGGGCTTAGGCAAAAAAATAGATTATTAATCATGCAGTTTTTAATGAGCCCAGCTAACTCTCAGGGCCTTCCTTATGTGTAATCGGGGCTGGTACCAAGTGTTAAGGGAGACCGTGTTCCAGGTGGGAGCCCCACCAATGTGCTCCCCAAGTGTAATTGGAGAAACATAAACCATAAAGCAAACCCAGCTCCTCCTAAACTGTTCCTCAGCTCTCTGTGCCAGAACCCGGTACCACCATCCCCGGAAACAACTGGTATTCATGGAACAGGAAATACACTCAGCGTTTACGGCTCCGGACAAAACTTTATGAAATTCTTATTGTGATTGCATAAAATTTATAAATTAGTATACGGAAAGCTGACAGCTATATAGTGTTGCATCTTCTTATCTTATAACATGGTATATTTCTAAGAATTTGCTCAAGTCTAACTTTGCCTCTTTCAAGATCATTTCACGGTGTTCCTTGTGCATATTTTGAATATTTCTTTTTTGTACTTTTATTATCATAAATGGAATCTTCTCTTTCATTATTTCCTCTAACTGGTTTTTGTTTGTACATGTGATGGCAATCGACTTAATATTGATCTTATAGCCACCTATTTGACCAAATTTCTTATTGTTTGTAAAAGTTTTTCCATTGATTCTTTTGGGGTGTCCATTTGAATATTTATATAATGTTCAGATAGTGATGATCTTATCTCTTCTTTCCAATTCCTGTACTTCTAGGTGTTTTCTCTTGTCTTAGAGCTTTAACTAATTCGTCAACCCAGTGTTAAGTGTTGTGGGCATACTGGGCATCCTTGTCTTGCTTCTGACTTTGAGAAGAAAATCTTTAGCATTTTCCTATTAAGTGAAATGCTGCCTTTTGGCCTGAGACATGTTTATTATATAAATGAAAGCAATATATACTTTATTGAGTTTTTTAAAAAATAAATGTATGTTCTAGCTAAAAATAGCTTGTTCTCTTACTCATTATTTATCGACTGTTTCCCTCTCCTGGAATGTGAGCTGGGATGGCGCCAAAATCTTTTTTACTCATGCCTCCTCGGTGCTGTGATAGAGCAGATGCTCAATACATATTTGTTGAATAAAAAATAAAATAAAATAAATATGTGTTGAATTTGATCAAGTACATTTTCTGCATTTATGGAGATGATCATATGACTTTTTTTTTCTTCTTAGCTCTATTAATAGGTTGACTTATGTAGTAAATTTCATATTATACTCTCCCTATATTTCTGGAATAAGCTTTTCTTAGTTGTGATATGCTTTTTAAAATATGCTGTTGGATTCTGTTTGCTATGATTTTAAATATGTGTTTGCATCTACTGGTCTATAATTCTTTGTACTGGTATTCATAAATGAAACTGGTCTACCATTTTTCTCAGACTTAGGAATTAGAATGAAAGCAACTTTATATAATGAATTTGGAAGTTTTCCTTTTACTATGCTCTGAAATAGTTTAAATAAAAGTGGGATTATTTGATCTTTAAAGATTTCTTCCACTTCATCTCTCACATATTGATTAAAAGGGAAGGGGAGGTCAAACTCATCCAAGATGTTACATTTTGGTCAGTGGCCAAAATGTAACAATTCCAAAATCTATGCATGTAATATATCACATTTAAAAATAAAGTGATAATAATTAATTCATAGGGATATTGTGAAAAAGAAATGAAATAGACTTCTACTTTATACTATGAAGAAGTAGCTTGTATTAGACTAATCCTGTTCTCAACAACTATAAAAGGTGGATTAAAAAAAACATGTTTCTGAAGACCTCGAACAGCAACGAGAGCAGGCAGAAGCTACAGGGTCAATATTTGGAGAGTAGAAAAGTCCACTGAAATGAGTCTTATACTCACTGCCACATTTTCCCCTTAGGGCATCTGCTGTTTTGCACAGAAACCAAACAGAATGTGATGTTCTAGAACTTAGAGAAGTCACTGGGTTGGAGGATAAAAGTCAGAGTTCAGGGCTATCAAAGCATCCAGAAATTTAGGGTCAAAATCCCTGGAAAAGGGAACCAGAGAGAAGCGAGCTCAACATTCTGCACTCAGCTTCACCTTGTGTTATATGATTATGACTGGGCTGCACATATCAAGGGCAAGGGGCTCAGAAACTACTTACAAAGCATCTTCAAAGTAGGTCTCAAACATGCAAAAAAGTCGCCTCAAATAAGCCTGAAATAAAGTCTGAGCATAGATTCTGACAGTACATGGTGCTAGGGAGACAAAAATTAGGCTTTCTGAGAAGAATGGCCCTGGGAAAGGTAGCAGACTCTCCAGGAAGACCAAGATATTCTCAAATAACTTCTATTCCTGAGCAGATCGAGGTGATCTGACAGCACTTAGTATGTCTGACAAAGAAAAGTAAATCCTCTGTGGGAGATGATCAAGTTATCCATAGGCTTTGCAATTTCTCATATATAATCTCCAGCATCCAATCCAAAATTACCAGGCATGGCAGGAAACAGAATCAAATGGCTAAAATCCAAGGAAACAGACAACAGAAACAGACCCGCAGGTTATCTAGATCTTAGAATTATCAGACATGAGCACTGGAATAACTATGATTAATATATTTAGGAAAATAGAACAAAAGATGTTGAATTTCACTGTGAAATTGGACTATATTAAAAAAAATAATCAAATGGAAATTCTAGAACTGAAAATTAAATAACTGAAAAAATTCAATAGATAAATTTACGAGATTAAACACAACTTGAGAAAGGAAAAATAATATGGAATCTAGATCAGTAGAAAATAATCAAACTGAAGATCTGAAAGGAAAAACATAAAGAATGAAAAATAAAGAGATGAATATAAGAGAATTACGTGATATAGTGAAAAGGTCTATCAAGTATGTAATTTAAATTTCAGAATGAAAGGAGAGAAGAAATTGGGCAGAAGCAATATTTGAAAAGATACGGTTGATAATTTTCCCAAATTTATAAAAGACATCAAGCCAGAAGTTTGGGAATTTTTACAAACCCCAAGTAAGATAGATGCAAATAAAACCATCCCTAGGTACTCAAAAAAAATAGCTGAATATTCAAAGACAAACAAAAATCTTAAAAACAGCCAGAGGGTGGGCGGTGGAGATGAGGACCACATCACCTACAAAGGAGCAACGGTAAGAGTGAGAGCTGGCTTTCCAGGAGAAATTACAGGAGACACTGGAACGCTATCTTTAAAATTCTGAAAAAACTTACAATTCTATATCCAGTGAAAACATGAGTATTCATAAGGTATAATAAAGATATATTTAGACAAAAAAAAAAAACCACCCTTGAGAGAATACATTGCCAACAGATTAACACTAAGAGCAACACTAAAGGGAACTCTTCAGGCAAGAGGACGATTATTCAGGTGAATGTACAGTTATACAAGGAGAAATAATGAGCACCAGAAAAGGTAAAAAAAAAAAAAAAAAGTGGATAAATATAAATACATTTTGGCTGCTTAACACAATAATAATAATGTCCTGTGAGGTAAAAATATTTGTAGAGCTACAATACATGACAATATGATCACAAAAGGTCAGGAGGTCAAATGAAATTGAAGTATTATAATGTCCTAGGACTGTCCACAAAATGGCAATATAGTTCTACGAGGCCAAACGAACAGAATAAAAAAGTATCTAATCCAAAAGAAGACCAGAAAGGGCAAGAGACAACAGAAATAAAGAACAGAGAAAATACGATGCCAGATTTAAGTGCATTTAAATATAAATGGGCTAAATAATCCAATTAAAATACAAAGATTGGCATGACTCATAAAACAAAATCCAAATGTATGCTGCTTACAAGACACATACCGTAAATGTAAGTATACAAAAAGGCTGAATGTAAAAAGATTTTTAAAAAATATTAACTCCAGGAGAAAGTTGGTGTGGATAAAGTACGCTCTAAAGCAAGAATTATTATTAGTAATAAGGAGGGATGGTTCATAATGATAAAAGGGACAATTTAACAGGAATATACAACAATTCTAAACTCATGCACACCTGATAGCGTAGCCTAAACATATGTAGCATCAAAACTAAAAGAACTAAGAGCAGAAATTTTAAAAGCCCACAATAATGGAGTATTTAAGAAATTTCTGTCTCCAACTGATAGAACAAGAGAAAAATCAGTAAAAATATATAAGACTTGAACACCAAGATTAACAAACTTGACCTAATTGATACACATGGAACACGGCACCCAGCAGCTGCATACAACACATTTATTTCAAGTGTCCATCCAAAATTGACCACATTCTGAGCCATAAGCAAGTTTTAACAAGTTCCAAGTTATTAAAATCGTACAGAGAGCATATACAGTTTCCTGACTAGAGTGAAAGTAAAGTGGAAATCAATAACAGAAAGATATTGAGAAAATTCTCCAAATATTTGACCCATGGATTCAGGAGCATATTACATAATTTCCATAATTTCCATAGAGAAAATCAAAGGAAGAAATTTTGAACAGAATGACAATTGAATTGCAACATTTAAAACATTGTGGGATGCAGCTAAAGCAGTACTTAGAGGGAAATTACTGCCTTAAATGCATGTTAGGAAAAAAGGCTGAAGACCAACGACCTAAGCATCCGTCTCTAAAAGCTAGAACAATAACGATTTAAGCCCACAAAAAGTAGAAAGAAAAAATATGATAGGAGCTGATGTCAATGAAACAGGGAAGGGAAATTGTACCATAAAAATTTAAAGCCAAAAGTTGGCTCCTTGATAAATCCCTAAGAAGGGTGATCCAGAAAAAAAGAGAAAAGGTTTCCAAGCAGCAAACCACACATACTAGGTTTCTGGATTTACGGCGAAGATGCCACTGCAGTACCGTGGGGACGTGGCCTTCTCAACAGCTGGTGCTGGATCAACTGAACATCCATATGGACAAAAATGAACTTCAACCTCCTACCTTACAATGTACCTAAAACCAGATGGATTGTAGAACTACCTGTGAAAGGTAAAGCAAGGAAGTCTCCACAAGATTCTGAGAGTGTCTGTATGACCTTTAAGTAGATGGAAATTTCTTAAAGAGGATGTGAAAAGTAGGACCATAAAGGAAAAGAATGATATCCCAGACTTTACTACAATTAAGACTTCTCTTTATTAAAAGATACGATCAAGACAATGAAAAGGGGCCGGGCGTGGTGGCTCACGCCTGTAATCCTAGCACTCTGGGA
>VBSM01003190.1:1080280-1097421 GCA_008086735.1 Cheirogaleus medius
CGCAAGCAGACAGGCAACAAATACGCACACAGAACACATAGAACACCCCGTGCCGAGAAGTGCCGTGGTGCAAGATAAAACAAGGAAGGGGGACAGACGGCCCAAGGGGAGAGGCCTGGCTGTTTTAGGTGAGGGAGTCTGGGATTCGAGCAGACACCTGCCCTGTCTGAGCATGACCTTTGTCACGTGTCTGCTCAGGACTGTTCAGTCCCTCCTCCTGCTCACCCAGCAAGCCGCGCTCTCTGTCCCCGCTCCCCGCTGTGGCTGCGGCACCCGCATCGAGAACCAGGAATGACAGCAGCATTGTAACAGCAGCTCCGTCCCCAACCCAACCCGCTCCCACCATCACAGCCCTCGCTCCTGCCCACGCCCGCGAACCTCCCCGAGCACCCGCCACCCGGGACTTGCCGATCCTTGATGCTGTCTGAGTAAATAATGGATCTGGCTCCCACGGGCTTTCTGTATAGGGGTGAACCCCCACGCACGCTTGGATTAGGGGGCACTTTCACTGTACCACGATAACACTTATATTAAAAAATGGAACTTAAAGTAGTTTAAATTAAATGAGCTATATTTAATTAAAAAGCCTTTAAGGCACAATAAGACACTTTTTCAATTTTCTTTCACAACAGATTCAAAAGGAAGAAAGGCACCCAGCGGTCAGCACGGCCGGATGGGTGTTTGCGAGGACCTGGCCCGTCCGATTGTCACGGGAGAACAAACTGCTATTTTCCCTGTCCTCCCCTTGCTCCCTGGGTGGGAGCGCCATGAACTTGAGCTTCCTCATCTGAAGATGGGACTAAAGGCAGCACCCGTGACGCAGTAGTGAGGACAGAACGAGGGAGGTGCACAGAATGTCACTCCGTGGTGGAGAAACACCTGCCCCCCATGTGCCAGGTCAGGAGCTGGGCCAGACCTGGCCACCTGCACCTCCCGGGAGGGGCCCCGTGCCTGGGACAGAGGCACACACAAGCTTTGCCCCCAATGGCCCGAGTCAACTCTCCCCTTGCAGAGCAGGTGCTGAGATGCCGAGGACAGAAGTGCCATTTTGCCTGTGCTTCTCCCCTGGGCTGACCCAGAGGTTCCCAAATGTGGTTTTTTTACGTAACCCAGAGCCCGGGCCACACCCTGGACCAATGAAGTCACAGCCTCTGGAGGTGGGACGCAGGCGTCAGTGTTTTCTCACGCTGCCCAGGTGACTCCAACTCGTGGGCAAGTTAGGGGACCTCTAGGTTAACCAACCACTTTACAAACCCGCAGAGCCAGGTTGTCCCTCCGCTTGCCGCTGCCGTCCGCCTGGTGACCTGCTGCCTCAGACAGACACCATAGGGGCCGGTAGGGGACAGACGGGCTCCCCACTGAGGGTGCCCTGTCACCCCCATGTGTGGGGAGGTGGCCTCGCTCTGTAACAGGGAGCTGTCAGCGGGTGTCGCTGGCACAGAAACCACGAACGGTGGTGCCGATTTCTCCTTCCAGCAAGATTCAGTGGGGCCAGAGGCATGGCCCGGGCAGGCCGGCGCTCTCTGCACGGGGACAGATGCCGTCTCGGCATCTGGGACTCACGGGGTGCAGGTAGAAGGGCCAGGTCGACGGCCTCCCAGTGACAGGGCAGTGCAGTGACATCCACCGAGGCTGTCACCCATAATTTCTCTCACCCTTTGAGTCTGCCCATTGGCTCATTTCTCCAACCCACTTAAATGCCATGATCCCTCCCTCCCAGTCTTCTGTGGGTGTGGCCACTTCTTGGGTCCTGGCCCCCGTGTGTCCCAGGGTCTCCCGTCCTGCCCACGGAGCTTCCCTGCCCTGCTTGCCTACGGGCAGCTCTGGCCGCTCGGTGGCCACGGCTGTCCCAGGGGCAGAGGCTGCGGCCCGCAGTGTGCGGAGTGCTCACCCTACCGAGAGGAGATCGGCGCACTCCGAAGGAGCCGCCGTCCCGATAACACAGCTCGGCCAAGCTCAGTGCCCCGGGTGCCCGACCACCCCGCCGCTGGGGACGAGGCCCTCGCTCCAGGACGGCATGGCCACGGCAGGAGCACACCCGGCTTTCTCTCCGTGTCTCAGCTTGCGGCGCCCCGCTGTCTCCGGCAGCCGGTGGAAGAGTCGGCAAACACCGGCACTCGTGCCCACCGGGCCACCACGGGGTGTCCCCACCCTCCAAAAGCCCTCATCTGACAGTGGCCAGCTTGGTCAAGGCCCAGAGCCTCGCTTCTGAAGGGGACACTGCTCTCGTGACCCCTTAAGAACTCCAGGGCCGAGTTCTGGAAAGCAGAGACAGAGACCACCATGTACCATCGCGGTTAGGTTCCATGCAGAGCCCAGGCCTAGGGCACAGCATGAGCCGAGACACGGCGATGGGCCTGGCCAGGCCCTGTCCCACACGGGGGCACTGGCTGGAGCCCTTGCCCCCACTGGAACCCTTGCAGGGCAAGGGAACAGCCAAAGGGATCTTAATTCTCAGGGGTTCGGTGGCTTCTCCACCCCTTTCTTCCCCAGAACAATCCCAGCTGAACCTCCAGGCAGCTGCACTGAGGAGGTCCCTGCAGCCAGGGACAGGTGGCTCTGGAGTCACGGGGCCACATCCGAGCCCCAGTGCCTGCTGCCCTTTGGTGAATTTGGTGGGCGGTGCGTGGACTGAGGCTGTTTCAGTCCTTTCTGTGCCACTATAACAAAATATCTGAGGCTGCGCAATTTATAACAAACAGAAATGCACTGGCTCGCGGTTTTGGAGGCTGCAAAGTCCGAGACCGAGGGCCGGCATTCGGGGAGGGCCCCTGGCTGCAGCAGCCACGGCGGAAGGGCAGAGAGACGGAGAGAGAACAAGTGGCCGGACCAGCCGGAAGCCTCAGCCCTCTAGACTCGGCGTTAATCCATCGTGCAGGTGGAATCCTCGTCACCTAAACACCTCGCGTGCTGCTGCCTTGGGGGTTGAGCTTCCAGCACGTGGTTTGGGGAGGGACGCTCGAACCACAGCACGGGCCCGGGAGCCAGGAGCGCAGGCAGCAGAGGTGGTTGGCGAGACGTGAGTCACCCCGCAGAGGCGGAGCCCGTGGGACGGCCGGCCTGCGGGATATCCCGACAGACGAGCCGGGCTTGCGAGCTTCCCGGCCACAGACAGCCCGGGCTGGGGAGGAGACGGCACCGGGACGGGTGGAGGAAGGTGGGCAGGCAAAGCGAAGACCCCCACGCGGGCAGGCCCTCCTGCCAGGGCCAACCCCCTCTGCAGATCTGAAAACCCGACTCCACGGAACACCCCACACTCGCAAAGCCCCAGCTCAGATCCTCCAAGGATCACTCGCCGGGCTCCGCGGCCTCGCCAGCTGTCCTCCACCCACCGCAACCTCCTCTCCGCGCCTTCTCGAGAGCGCCGGCGGGCGCTGCACCCACCTCGTCCTCAGAGCCCCTGAACAGCCCCCTCGACGCCAGGACCTGCCCCAGCCACGGGCAATTGGACCAGGCAGCCACCTCCCCACGCTGGGCCAACAAGATTCTCCCCGTGAGGCCGGGAGTGCATACGCCGGCTTCTGGTGACACGGCCAGGGCTCGGCGCCACGGGCTCCGGCGGTGGCCGTGTTCATGCAACATCACGCGTTGGCGGCAGCAGAACGGACCTGCAGCTCTGTGGCAAGGCCGGTCTCCAGGGAGAAATGCAGGAGGGGAGGGCGTGGCTCGGGGAGGTGAGAGACAGACTGCCTGAGCCCACCACGCCATCCTGCCGTTGGCTGCAGGAGACGTCTGAGCCCCTGTGACAACCCTTCTTTGCACGTGACTCTGCTCCTGGCCACCAAAAGGTCCCTAGTGATTCACTGGGACGACAGGCCCCGAAACCCGCTCCCGCAGACCTCTTCTCTTTTCCCCTCCGACCAGCCACGGCCCTGTTCCTCCCACACTCACGCCCGAGGCTCCTTCTCCTGAAACACTCAGCCCACTCGGATCTCGGCCACCCTCTCAGAGCCCCTCTGCCGCCAAGGGGTCCGTCCCGATCCCGCCTCCCACCCAGCACCTCTCTGTCTAAACTCTCGCCTCACCCACGGTTGGCCCACGCTGCTGACTGAACACGCTGGGTACCACGGCAGTCGCTGCCACGTGGGCACCACTTTCTTAAAGCTCCTTCTTTCTCCTGAGACACCCCACGGCGAGTCTCAGACAGGCGTCTCTTGCAGAGTGAAGTGCATGGCGATCTTTCATGGCAACTCTTAAGGATGGTCACTGTGAGTAGGTTTAGGCTTAAATCCTGCATACGGTTTTCCTCTAGAATGTGCAATGAGTCACGGGTAACTTTGTTCTAATCAGCATGGCCACAAAAGCGCTTTCATGCCTGAGGATCACTGAACAACAAGCTATGGTTTGGATGCCGGTCCCCCCCAGACCTCACGTAGAAATTTGACCCCCAGTGTTGGAGGGGGGCTGACAAGAAGTGTCTGGGAAGGTCCCTCGAGAATGGCTTGCTGCCGTCCTGCCGCAATGGCCAGTTCTTGTTCTACTAGTTCCACTGAGAGCTGGTGTTGGAGACATGCACAGCAGAAAAAGGTAACTTGCCCCTGCTCCTCACCACGTGCCCTGCACATGCCAGCTCCCCTTCTGCCGTCGAGGGAGCAGCCCGAGACCCTCCCCAGCAGCAGATGCCGATGACATGTTCCCATGCAGCCTGCAGGCCGTGAGCCAAACGAACCTCTCGTCTTCATAAATGACCCAGCCTCAGACGGTCCTTCATAGCAACACCAAGTAGACTAAGAGGACCGGCTACAATCAGGTGGACCAGGACAGACACTTTGCTCAAGGTGGGACTCTGCAGGAGGGGATTGAGACTCCGAGTGTGACGGTTTGGGGCGCTGGGGTGGTGGTGTGACACGCTGCAGCACCCCGAGGAAGACGACACAGTGAGAGCAATGATGAGCGTCCACCCCCTCCCCACCACCAGCCCAAGTGCTCCGAGTGGGACTTAGGAGTCACTGAGCCAATGAGAAGGACAAGCCACATCAGGTGGAGCCACCGCAGGGGAGAAAGCCCAGGTGGGCACAGTCCCTGGTAGACATGTGTACCCACAGGGCTGCACACTCAGAACTGCATCTGTCCTATGTAGGTGACACTCGGTCCCCAGCTTCTTCCAGCCCCCGACCCACCCTCCGAGGGCTGCAGAGCAGCTGAGTCACGGACCAGGACAAGCCAGCTCTGCCATCAGCCACGGGAACCCTGGGGAGGGGACGTCTGGACAGTGAGGACAAGCATCCTGACCTGGGGCTGGGCTGGGGCAACGGAGGAGGCAGGTGCTGCTTCCTCCTTTATTACTCAACAAACGTACCTAATTTTCTTTAGGCCAAAGTTAAGAATTTAACTCAGTCGTCATATATAGGTTAGAAAAGAGCAGTGACTGGGGCAGGTGTTTCATTCCTTCTGCCGACTCGGAGTCCGTTCTGCGGCAGCCCAGCGCTCCCGCCGCGCCCCGTACCCCAGCGCTCCTCCAGCCTCAGGGACGGAATCGCAGATCCCGCTTCTTTCTCTTCAGCCACGCGGCCAAGCCCCAGCACAGGCCCGAGCACCCGGCTGGCTGCTCAGGGGATACCTGCTGATTGCTGAGATCTAGGACAACTAGATGTTCCGACTGGCCCAGACAGCCCAGGGCTCAGAGACCCGTTCAGGCAGGGGTATGACGAGAAAGTAAGAAGGTCAAACAGGAAGCTCTGCCTGGGGACACAAAGACAAAACCCTGAGCCGTGCTGCCAGGCACGAGCACCCCGCACGCGGCAGAGAAGCCCACTCTTCACAGCCAAACGCTCGTGCGAAAACGGCAGGAACCACCAGACAGGGAAGAGCGGAGGAGGAAGAGGCGGCACACGGGGCGTGTTTTAGGGCTGCCCCAGTTACAGCGGGCACCCGGCGGCCTCTCGCAGCGTCCAACACCCCCCGGCGTCCCCACGAGAAATCCCACCTGCCCAGAACGGTGCTCAGAACGCGGCGTTAGCAGAACCACAGAAACCTGAGGTCTTTCCTGGAGGGGAAGTTTTCAAGGCACATTTTTTTTATTTTTATTTTTTTTCGAGACAGAGTCTTGCTCTGTTGCCCGGGCTAGCGTGCCGTGGCGTCAGCCTAGCTTGCAGCAACCTCCAACTCCTGGGCTCAAGCGATCCTCCTGCCTCAGCCTCCCGAGTAGCTGGAACTACGGGCATGCACCACTGTGCCCGGCTAATTTTTTCTATATATTTTTAGTTGGCCAATTAATTTCTTTCTATTTTTAGTAGAGACGGGGTCTCGCTCTTGCTCAGGCTGGTTTCGAACTCCTGACCTTGAGCAATCCACCCGCCTTGGCCTCCCAGAGTGCTAGGATTACAGGCGTGAGACGCCGAGTCCGGCCTCAAGGTACATGTTAAACGCGAAGCTAGAAGGGAAATACGTGGAGAAAGAGCTCCGTTTTCTTTATTTAGAGAGCAAGCTTTAATGATAGCCGAGCTCGAACAAGCTTTCAGCGCAATTGTCCTAAGACTCGTGTCAAGGAGAGACAACCCACAGTCTCACACCTGTCTAATGACATTTCAGAAGAGAAGTTCTGTACCTACCGTCCCTCCACCCCTTCCTCCCTGTGCAAGGAGAGGTGCAGCCACCCCCACCCCTCCCTGAGCCACAGACCATTTCTGCCGACCTTCACAATTCTAAGCACAAACAGAGCCTCCTGCGCCTGTCTGACTTCACGCTTCCCCCTCTGGGTTCCCGTTTTTGGCGAGGGTCTGGCTGCCTGCCCGGGACGCTGGGCTCTGGGAAGGAGGAAGAGCCAGAGCCAGGCAGGCCCCAGACATTATTCTAGGACGGAGATAGCACCTGGGTCAAGGGTCCCACCCCACTGTCCCCCACACACAGCCCATAGGACTCTTGTAAGCCTCCATCGGTTCCACGAGAAAGTCGGGAAGACTGGAGACTGATTGTTCTACCAGAAGTGGAAGCCAGTGGCGGTCAGGTGATGACCCACTGACCTTTCTTCTGTAAGGAGTCCCAGAAACTCAGGACCCCCTATTTAAACCCTACACGGTGACAAAATGAGTAAGAGCGGATGGCTGACTTGTTTACTCGCTCAACAAACACCTGAACATCCTCCTGTGCACCTGGCTCCCCGGGACGCGGGGCCCAGACCCCAGGACGCTGACCCTTCCAGCCCAAAGAGGACCCTCCCACGCCCGGAGCCGCCTTGCTACGGTCAGCAGAGACGACCGCTGCAGCTGAGCGTGACACGCCAGGCCGCGGTGCGGGAGGGCTGCGTGGTCTTCCCGGTGAGGACGCGCTGGGTGTCTGAGATGCTGGACACGAAACCACAGCTCCGGCTGCCACGCGCCGGGCAGGCACTGCCCACGCTCGGTCTCGGTCCTCACGAGGACTCTGAATGGCGCCCGCATTTTGCTCAGGGCCAACCTGAAGGCCGGAGAGGGCGAGGGAGCCCCTCAGCTACGGGGCTGGCAGGGACAACGGGGATTGGAGCCTCCGGGCCCCTGATCCCAGGGCAGCCTTGAGGCAGGGCCGGGGACCACCCACGGCACAGCGCAGATGGCGGCCCAGACGGCAGCGAGGGAGGCAGCGGCTCGGCCTGGGCGGGCAGAACCAACCACGGGCTGTCAACAAGGAGACGTCCCAGAGGAGAAAGCAGGGACATCAAACGTGCAGGGTCAGGGTTCGCAGGGCTGGGTCGGGAGGGGAGGAAGCCACCGAGCCTCCCCAGATCCTGGAGCCGCTGCAGGCTGCCACGCCAGGAGCTCGACGCCTCCGCCAGCCAAGCCGCCGGGAGCACAGGGTGCTTTCTGCCCACGCAGGGGACGGAGCGCCATCGGCAAAGCAGGCCGGGCTTCAGCGCGGGTCGTGCTGTTGGTGTCGGTCCCCTCTGAGGCTGGGCTGGTCCCTCGTGGGCGGTGATGTGGCCGGCAGAGCTGCGTCTGTGGCCATGTCACAGGCTCACAGGGACCTCACTTGTTCTCTGGAAAGGACTTTATGGGGAACCAGGGACGACTGACGATGGTCCCTTCTCAGCTCTTAAAGGGAAAAACACACGGGACGCTCTCTCCATCCGGACCCCATGTAACACAGAATCTCAGACTTCAAAGTGTCTTAACAAAAGCAACGGCGGCAGTTCTCGTGCCCGGCCGAGGCCTCCAGGAGGGTTTCAGGTTGGACTCGAGACCCTCTAGGAACATCTGGGGGGTAGAAACTGAGGGCTCGGTGTCCAGATGCAGCATTGGGCCAATGAGGGGCCGCCTGGGACGCCCTAGAGACGGTTCTCTCCCGGGGCTGCCCCGGCCCCCACCGGGTCTCAGCGGCACCAGGTCTCCTGCCTCCGCCCGGCCACAACCCAGTGTGACAGGGGAGACCCAGCCCCGCGGGCAGCTCACGGGCTGTTCCTCACTCCAGCCACGAGCCAGGGCCCTCGTTTTCTCTCCCACTCACAGCAGGGGTGAGGCAAGGCTGCCTTGTGTCCTCTGGGGAAGAACTGGGTTCCTCTTGCTCCAGGCCTTCCTGACCCAAGGGCCTGCGTCAGGCGGAGACGCTCAGAGTGATGGTCACCGTCAGGGGAGCAGCACAGCCACGTGGACAGACGGCTCCGTGGGCACCTGGGCACCCACCTCCACCCGACACCAGCGCCAGGTGCCAGCCCCCCACGGCAGCGTCCCCCGAGCCGCCTGCTCAGAGCACGGGGCCCGCGTCACATGACTCCTTCCATTTCTGGAACCATCTCCCAGGCGGCTGGTGACAAGACAAGGCCCGGGAGCTGCGAGGCAGAGACCACAGCAGTGGGGCAGAAGGACAACGGCTCGGGCTTGGCAGGATGGAAAAGCAGAGCCTGTGAGAGCCCGCCTGACACCAGCGCGACCTTCACTCGTCTCTGCGTGGGGAGCCGGGGCAGCAGCCCACGAGGCCGAGGGGACACGCCAGGCAACGACGGGGCTCGGCGGGTCCGATGCCGCCGACTCCTGAGAGATGGAGACTGGAGCCCCGTTTGCCGCGCGCGGCCTGCTGCCCCGGTGACGAAGGTGGGGACTTTCCCGGAGGAGCGTGGACTATTTAGCTGCAGAGGCGTAAATAAAGTAGATGAGCAAATGTGAAATTAAGAGGAAGAAAAATAATGGTTTTCGGTGAACTCATAAATGCTCGTTTTCCCGGTCACAGAGCTTTTCGGGGCCAATTAAAATCCCGTCAACTGTGATCTCAAACTACTAACGGGGCACGCGGAGGGCCGACCGGCACGGAGCGGCGGGGCTGGCCGAGATCGGCGGTGGAAGATAAACACCCGACACGAAGACGACGGTGACTTCCCGTCCCAGGGTAAAGATAAAAACGAGACCCCAAAACAACAGTGCAAGGTCCCCAAAACAGCCTGGTTGGGCCCTGGGGACAGAGACGGGGCAGGACACCAGTGGGGGCACCACGGTGGCCGCAGTGGGGGAGGGTGCGTGGCATTGGTCCTCGGAGCAGGGCGTGGGCTGAGCCTCAGCATGGAGAATCCCTCCTTTGGGATCTAAGCCACCTACAGGCCACCACTGAGGAACCGTGGGCTCAGAGATGTAAGGCTGCCTGTCCAGCTGCTGGAAACAGGCGAAGACGACTCTAGAACCCCGTCTGCTTCAGTCACCCTCCTCTCACCCCCCTGCCCCCGGCCAGGCTCACCAGGCGGTTTCCTAGCGTGCCGGCAGCTGCCCGTTTCTCTCCTCTTCCCGACTGCAGTCAGCATCGTCACGTAAGAAGAGGTTAAAACACAAATGCCAGGGCTCATCCAACCGTGATTCTCCTTCCTGACTGTGTGCCCGGGGCTGGCCGCTCTCCTCCCAGACGCTCCCGCCCGGCGTCCGCTGAGATCAGAAGTACGGGCTCACAGAAGTATGAGCTCACACGCTCAGGATCCGGCCCAGACCTGCAGTTCTAACAAGACCCCGGGCCGTTCACGAGAGCACACTGAAGCTCAGGAGGTGCTGGAGGAGGGCAGAGCCCACGCTAATTTAGTAAATGGGCTCCTCCCAACGCCCCTGAGAACTGGGAAGGATCTGCTACCACCAATCACCTTGAAAATTACGGATGCACTTGTACACCTGCAGGTGGGAGGTTGTGACCTCCCAATTCTACCTGGGAAACTGCACACACCTTCTGACTCAGGATCATCAGCAGAGAGGCATGGCTGAGTGTTGGGGACCCAGAGAAGAGGACTCTGTGCCCACTGCCAGCACCCACCTGCAGCGGGAGTCCTGGATCCTTGTGAAAGGGGAGCGCTTGGTAACCCCAGTACCCCCTGGCCCTGGGGAAAAGGCCACTCTCACATCCTGCTGAGAGATCTTTCCCAGAGGCTCGTCTTGTTTGAAGCGAGTCACAAGCTAGAACTGGGGGCAGCAGTGCCTAGGGACAGTGATACTGCAGAAAACACACGGGATGTGCATGCAGGTGAGGCTTAGAAAATGCTGAGTGAGCATCCAGCCTGGACCCCTGTCTATGCACAGGGAGAAGAGAGTTTCTTTTCTTCATGCCCTTGATGGGGTTGAGGCCAGGGTGAGTAGAGACACCATGGGGCAGACCTCAGAAAGCGTGGTCAGGGCCTGGGTGATGGGGAGAACTTCATCAGGAAGGGCGGCAGAGGGTGGGGGCATTGCCTTAAAGTCAATAGAATTTGCAAGAACAACGGAATAGTTTTAAAGATTTATGCCGAGTCTTAGCAGCCCCTGTGCTCCTGAATGCCCAACCAGAGGGGAGCTGGAGAGCATTTAGGGACCCTGCAATTAGAAGCCGCCTTCGTAGGGACGGGAGTGCCATGTCTGCTGCTGGTGTCTGGGGCCAATGCTCATGGACCGGGGAGAGGGCCAGGCTGCCGGGCAGGATCAACGCTGCCTTGGTCTGACCCCTGGGGCTGGGGAGGAAGAGATCATGCTTAAGTTAACTGACACCACAACCCTGCGTATTTTTTTTCTCGGAGACTTTCCATTGAACGCATCTGCAAATATCGGAAACGCCTGGTGCCCGAGCTCTCAACGTGTCTCTGGGCTGTTTGCACCGAGGCATATGAGAAGTTAATATTAACATTTGCAGGGACTTAGTACATGACCACATGCACACTCTGGGTAAGAATGATTTAGAAAAAGTAAAGTAAAATGCATGAAGGATGCATAAGACTGCAACGGCCACCACTCAATCCCAGAGCCCGGCACGTGGGTCAGGCCCTGGTGCTGGAGCATGTCACCCAGGGCCCCACGGTGGGGGCCCCCAACGCCTGCCTCTCATGACCACGTCAGCTCCCTGCCACGTCACTTCTCACTCCTTCCTGGCTCCTTGGTTCCCCAGATACAAGATTCTACCAATATTGACTTTACCACTACATTTATCTTGGCCAGGGGAGCCCTGACTTTGGATTTTTCAACATCACGATGGTGCAAAGGCCATACACATTCAGTAGAAACCGTGCTTCAAGTACCCACACACTGTTCTTCATTTTCAGTACCGTATTCAATAAATTACATGAGATATTCAATACTTTATTATAAAATAGGATTTCTGCGAGATGATTTTGCCCAACCGTAGGCTACCGTCTGTGTTCTGAGCATGCTGAAGACAGGCTAAGCTGTGATGTTTGGTAGATGTATTAAATGCATTTTCAACTCATGGTATTTCCAACTTACAATGGGTTTATCAGGACATAACCCCAGCGTAAGTCAAGGAGCATCTGCATAGAGGAAAAGGGGAGAAATATAATAACATTTCAGAATTTCAATAAATTGCACATCTCAGAATTGTTTCCTCTGAATTCAGAATTATATTAGCAGTCTAGGCCTCGTTCCGCCACTCCACTCTTGTGAAAGAGGCTCTCCACCCACCCAGCTGTGTTTCTTGTTGTCTACGGGTCTGTAAAATGGTAAACTCCTTGAAGTTATTTCTACTGCAGCCACTATACATAAAACAAAAAAATCCACCCTTGTATAATTGCTTTCAAAATATGCGCGCGCACACACACACAGACATTGGTCAGTTAATTCTGGTTTACCCTTAGGACGCTTAAGTAATTGGTATAATGACTTTAGAGACAAATCAAATCTTATTAATGCTTCCCAAGTACTTTAAAAATCTTCAGTCAATGAGTATTTGTGAAGTGCTACTGTCAGGAAGAAAACACACACATTGTAGCAGTTGGTTCCCCAAGAAGTGCTTCGGCTTATTTAGAGTCTCTCGGGGAACCGTGTTGGTTTTGATTCTTCCAGGAAATAAGATGGAAGAAATTGATAGAGGAGTTTAATATGGTTTTGACTGTGAGTTATGGATATATTAATAACTACCGCTCAAAGAAGAAACTACCCAGCGACTATTAATATAACACAAGGACTGTCTTGGTATCAACAGCACACAAGGCTGCCTGGCCTGCAGGCTGCTCACAGGTTGGCCGGGAGACCACCCGCACCCCCACCAGCGACCCACCTGCCGTGCGGACAGGTACGCCATGTCCTCAAACACCTGATGGTCTGATCTGCATTTTGAAAGCACCAGCGTGACTTCACGTCCAGTACCAAATGTCACATACGTTTCGATCGGCTTAAAAACCCACTGAGTCTTTGTTTTGCTCCTAAAATTATTGGACACTGTGAGGAAGAGGCTTCATCCATATGCTAAAATAAAAATTATAAGACAAAGGGAATAAAAGACAAGAAGGACTAGGAATTCCGAAAAAGAGACCCAATGTGACCACGAGTGGTCAAAGACGGTTCTAGAGAAAAGGTAAGAACCAGACCTGGGCCTCAGAGGCGGGGAAGATGCCGACAGATGTGGGAAGGAGAGACAGCACGCCAGGTCAGGGACCCGGGGGACGGGGGGATTGCACAGTGTGTGATCGAGGTCAGCAAATGAATCCATTAAAAATAAACATTCTGCCGCTAAACATTTACTGAGGCCATTCTATGTACCATGCTCATTGGGATTACCATTTCATTTAATCATTGCTACAAGCAGACTCAACGAGTAGAAGTTATAACGCTGCAAAAGCAAAAGCTATAGCAAAAAAAAAAAAAAAATACATGATCAATAGAGCGGTTCCTCCCGCATCCCAGCAATGCAGAGTCAGCACTTCCCTTTCCTGAAGCAGCAACATTCCTGGACTTGGACGACAACAGCTCTACCCTGGGGGGCGGGGAACAGCCCAAAACAAAAAAAAAGCCCTACCTCCTCAGAAGGAGCAGCCCTGCCCTTGCTTGTTGGTGCAGAAAGAATTAGGGTGTTAACAGCTGAGATAAAGAGACCCTAGGTTGATATTAACTTACCTGCAATTTACCTCCAGCTAAATCCCACCTTAATTAGCTTGACTTTTTAATTGAAATAAGTGATTGAAAACCGTGGGCCCACGAGCCCCAACAGTAAGAAGACTGAGCGTACCTGTGTGTTTGCCTGTTTGCTTTGCTATTAAATATTCAGCAATATATTTGTAGGATTTAAGTGATCATGTTCCCTGCGTATGCCTCTGAGTACAGGGATAAAGCCGCTCCCACGTGGGGGGTGCTGTTCGCGCCAGCCAGGCAGCCTCCACACTCTTTCAGGAGAGCATCAAGGTGCGTCCTTCATGGATTTAGACGGGAGTGATAGCGTTTCTATTTAATCACCTGCTCACCACAAAGCAGGAAGCCACGCCAACTTCACCGGGAAAAGTGTGTGTTAAATTACTTCTGTAGCTCCCTGAAGATTAAGGCTTGTAGGTCTGGGATTGCATTACAATTAAGTAATAATGAAAGAGAAATCGTGTCTTTTGATCAAATAATGCATTAATCCTTCTATACACTGTGCAGCCTCATCCACTCTCTGGGAGTGTTGACTTTTTGGGGTAATTTTTATTTCTCATTCCTCAGGACAGGAAACAGGGACAGAGGAAAGGAGGGGTGCAGGCACCAAGGAAGACAATGGGAGGAAAATACCCTGGAAAGCTCCCTGATAGGAATTGTTCTTTGTCGCAGCATAGAGAAAACCCCAGGTAGTTGTACTGAAAGGGCGTAGTCATTTCTTAACGTTGAGCATACACATGAGTCATTTTCTGCAGAAAAACTATACCCCCCAGAACCCCAAAATCATGGGGCCTACTACCTTGAGCAGGGCAAGGTTGCAATTTCTGAAATCCCCTTTGGCACTTAAGATCAGAGTTCGCTGAGCAATTAGCACTATATCCAGACTCTCTAGGGAGGTATTTGAGAACAAGTTTTTCAAGCACTTTAGAAGCATTTATATATACCCAACATGCCATTAATCATTCTTATCTGTTCATTAAAGCTGTCTCCCCTAGGACTTCCACTTGCCAGTTCTTTCTCAGTCTGGCTCTTTTTATCTACATACCTGAAAAGTAGTCCATTTCTTTTAAAACATATTTTATAATTAAAACACTTCATTAATTCCCATGGGTGTGCTCTACCAATTACTCGGCATTTTCAGAGTTTTATTAAGTATACAGAAAGGCCATTCTCTCGAGGGTCTTCGCAGAAAACTAACCATGCAACTGAAGCTCGGATTCGGAATACAGTTTCTGCATTGGAGAGATGGTGGAGCCATTAATAACACCATGATATATAAACCTCCTGTCCACATCAACAGATGCTGCTTTCTTCTGTCCCCCCACCCAAAAGGGAGTGCTATTTTAATGCGCACTGTGGTCTAATTGATCTGAACTGAAGGTGGAGGAGAAATCAGATACTGCAACATCAAAAAGACATCAGTTGGAAATGTCGTATCTGCTGGCATTTGACTGTACCTCTGCCTGAGGCTCCCCAACGCCCACGTTCCGGCCTCTGCTGGTTCCCGGCTCCGTCCATCCCAGCGCTGCGGGCAGCGAGGCCCCGAGCAGCGTGAGACGCAGCCATAGGCCTCCTGGCTTCATTTTGTTGAGTCTGTCAAAAAAAAAAAAAGACAAATGCTCAGAGCTAAGCATCATGAGACATATAGCAGACCACAGTGAGACAGCGCGTGTGCTCCAGAGTCAGAGACACCTGGGTTTAGGTCCTGGCACCAACCATTCTGCTGCGCTTTGGAGAAACTACTTTACTTCTGAGCCTCAGTTTGCTTATCTCTAAAATGGAGGCAACAGTACGTACCTCGTGGGGTTTTGTGACGATTGAAGGAATCGGTGTCAAACGTATAGTAAGAAGTCCATAAATACTGTTATGTGGACACCCACTTGAAACGCCACCTACCACTGTATTTACAAGAACGAACCAGCTGGGTCACCGCTGTTAGGTTCCTACAGATCCATGCCTCAGTTTCCCAAGAAAGCCTTTAGGACTGAGCATACAATTAGTGCTCAAGAAATGCCGATTAGAAATCACATTAAACCTGCGACACCTCATTGGTAGCAGACACCTCAGTTTACAAGATAATGAGCTTCGAAATGGCACCATGAAGTCCAGTATTTCAGTTTCAAGACCAATCATTTCTGTAGCAGACCCCAAGCATCCAATGATGATGGAATTTGAATACACTTTAAGGTGTTTCCTGAGATTCACTTTAACATTATCATCTAAATTCCTAGAAGTCAAGAAATGAGCAATTCAAGGTAATCAAAGAATTACATGGATGAAAGAACTAAGGATCAGCTACAACAAATATTCCAGTGCCGACCATGCACTAGGCATTGTGCTACCTGTGCCCAGGGGGTGAGGACATAGACTAGCCCGTTTGTCCAATGAGCTGCCCTTTTTTTGAAAAGGGTTTCTACTCTGAACGTGTTCTAACCATAATTTCAGTGTCTGTCTATGAAACGTAGCCAGATGGAATTCAGCGTGAAGTGCTTACAACTCTTACTCAAGGAAACTTTAAGGGTTATTGATTTCTGCGTGCACCACACAATTTAGTGCTTAATCGCATGGGGTCCAGGCTGCGTTCTGATCACCACGGGCGAGATGAAGATACACAGAGCTCCTCGGAGGCAAGCACTCAGTGTCACCTGGCCTCGGGCAGGTCTGGAGCAGGCTTCGAGTCAGACACAAGTGGGTGCTCGAGGGGTCCACCCCTGCTCACTGCCATAGCCCACAGCTTTGGAGGATTCCTGCTCTAGGCAAAGGGGTGGGGGCCGCCACACAAACACACTCCTGCCACAGTCCCAGTGTCCTCTGGCTGCCTCCCACATCCAAACGGAGCTGCCTCTCCACATTTGCTTTATGTCTCCAGCTTAAGACAGAAATGCCCACAGGGAGGAAAAGCCAGACTGAAAATCATGGACATATAACACTGGCCTGAGAAAAGGCAAGGTTATAAGGTGCCACCATCTTTTAAGAGAAAGTGTCTCCTCGTTTTAAGAAGAGTCCACAGGGTCCCACTCCCACATCTCTGCCTTCCGTCATTCATCCTTGACATCTGTTGGCAAAGCCGAGCTCCTGGGGGGACCGTCAGGGTGGCCAGTAAATATAACATGAAGGTCACAGTCAGCCACTGTCAGGCACCTGCTGTGGGGACAGTGCCACCTCCGAGGCTGCCTGGGAGAGGGCTGTCACATTAATGGCACCCACCCAGCTCCCCACTCCTGCTCCGGGGCTCTGGCTGGGGGGCGTGAATTCTTACAGGGATGAGGAACAGGGGGGAAAGAATCACACTCAGGACTTAGACAAAATAAAAACATCTTTCCTTAACTGCAACTGGTTTTTCTAAAAATAAATAAGACAACTGGCTACTCTCCATGAATTATCCTCTTCTGAACACAGAGCCACTTTCCAGAGATGACGGAAAGCAGATACTGGATTTTGGGAATTTTAAAAACCAGCCATGATAAATCAAGCTAGAATTCTCATTAATTTTCCCCTGCTTGTCCACTACCAAACATTGCTCAAGGACCAAGCACACATAGGAAGGTCTATTTTTCTTCCTTTTCATACCCCCTCATCCAAGTAAACTAAAAACAGCAAGATAAGCAAAATTTATTCCAGTTAATGTACAGATGTCAATTCCTGGAGTTATGAAATATATGAGCCACAAAATCTAGTATTTAATTTTTAATTTGCCTAGTAATCTAAGACCACTTATGTTTGATGTTGTATTATTAGTAGATACATCAAAATAAAATAATTGAAACAATTAAAATAAAATCTATTCATTTCAATTGTTATTTTGGCAAGCACCAAATCACTTCATTTAAGAAGATACGGGCCAGGCTCAGTGGCTCATGCCTATACTCCTAGCAC
>VBSM01003190.1:1102301-1117988 GCA_008086735.1 Cheirogaleus medius
AAATCAGGTGGCACTCCCCCTCCGTTGAGAACCAAAACCCTGTGAAAGAGCAAAGTTTTTATGTCCCTCTTCTGAATCTGCCCTCTCCCAACCGCAGAACCTTGAGGTACTGGGCACGCAGCGGCAATCCCAGGTGGCATTTGCCTAATCTGACCAAGCTGGGACCAGAGGGTCTCTTCTTATCCCTTAGAACAAGACACTTCCTCTGTCCTGACCCCATCCCCAAGTTTGAGGGCTCCCAAATTTCTGTATCCCTCTTCAACATCCACAGCTTTTGAGATCGGTCTTGGTTCCCAAATAAACTGGAAACACATTTGTAACACCGAGGGCCTTCCAGGTGGTCGTAGTGTAGCCTCAACCTGGCACTAAACCTAGGAGGGAGTCCCCAGCCAGGAGCATTTCTGAAGGCCTGCCTCCTGGCTCCAGCTGTGTGGGTACCAGGTGACTTCCTGGTCTAGGGGAACCCTGTCCTGTCCCGTGACTTCCTGGTCTAGGGGAACCCTGTCCTGTCCCTGCCTCTCTGATCTCTCCCGGCCGGGAGGAGTGGGCAGAGGGGCTTTTCTGAGGATGAGGTTAGTTAAATACCAGGAGAAAGGGAAGGATGATAAAAGGCTGACATGGAGGGAGAGGTGTTACATTTGTTCTTTCCTCCAACAGATTTTCCTCAAGCAAGCACCTGCGCCAGGCCCTGCAGCAAGACTCGGGGCACCAGGACCCCAGAGGGACACAGCGGGAGGGGTTGGTGGTGGCTCCTCCTATGTCCCAGGCACTCTGCTAGTTGCTAGGGATACAGAGTGACTGGGCCAGCATGGTCCTGCCTCACAGTGTCCGTCTGGGATCCAGCCCTCCCTTTACCACGGGCCGACCGTGTGACACAGAGCCAGTCATATCTCTGCCATAGGGGTCAGTTTCCCGTCTGTAAAACGAATGGTTGGACAAGACTCGGGTGACTTCCAGGTCTCCATCTGCTGTGACTTCCCATGCGAGTACCATGATTTGTACCCAGAAGGATAAAGGCTACTCCATCCTCAGTGGCCTCAGGCCTTGGCAGGTGTGATGCTGTCTCAGATCTGATCATGAATCTTTGCCAAGGCCACCCGCGACTGAACGTCTGAGGCTGGCTAGAGGCCAGATTCCCCACAGCTAGATTGGGGAAGGGATGGCACTTTCCCTCTAAGGAAAAAGACAAGCAGACTGGGCACAAACAGGAAGCAGGGAAGTTTGGAAGCATGCTGTGCCTCCCCGTGCAATTGAATTCTCAGGCTGCGTTCAGGACGGCACACCACGGCTCCAGGCTGGCTTGAGCTCCCGTCTCAGATGTTGAGATGTTTGGAAAAGCAGATTTCAGCTCTGAGCACAAAGTCCCTGAGTCAGCCTAGTGGCCTTATTACATAATCAAAGCAGGACTTCGTGTGATTTTTGTTTTCTAATAACTCAAGGTCACATGTAAGTCAGGATCTATAGATCGACCAAGATCAGAAATAGCTCTGTTCAATGCCATGAACAGGCTCTGCATTCTTCCACTTCAGGCTTCCCAAAGAAGTGGAAGAATGTAGCTGCCGCAAACCAGATGTATGGAATATCCCTTGGAGATAATGTGAACATCTGAAGTGAGCTATTGTGACTACCGTGCATAAAATAGGAGTGGAATTAAAAGTCACCTTGGAATAAAAAAGGTGAAGTGTGAATGACGAAATAAAACAAGCCTCCAGGGAAGCGGCATCAGACGCCAGCAGACCTTGACACCTCTTCCAATTGCTCTGTGCTTTACCTCTCAGGGCAATTTTGGTTTAGTAATATGCCCCAAATTGGAAAATAGGCTATATTTCACACAGAGGATTTCAGAATCTGCCTGAAACCCTGTTTCGGAACTTGCAAGCACACTGACATAAAAATTGGTTAAGTTTTGAATTTCATGTAAACATCATACAATTCAGTAAGTGTGAAATGGGGGGGCTAAAAGGAAACATAAATTCAGATCACTATCCCCAGCCCCCACTCCAACCCCTCACTTATTGGTGAGTGGCTCAGACAGACCCAGAGACAAATAAAAGGAAGTTATTAACATACTTTTATAAGATCAGAAAATGTAAACATCCCACTTTTTTTTTTTATGTTGCCCAGGCTGGAGCACAGTGGCTATTCACAGGCACAATCCTAGTGCACTGCAGCCTCAGACTCCTGGCCTCAAGCAGTCCTCCTGCCTCAGCTTCCCACCTTTTTTCTATTTCTGTTCTTACCCAAAACACAACGATGTGATGCAAAACTACTGCCAAACAATGCTCCCACAGGTCATGTCAGATTACAGTAGCACGTCAGGATACCCAGAGATGACCCACAGCCAGGGGACCAAGGCATTTTCTCCAGATTCAACCAAAAACATCTGCATCACTAGCTGTGGGCGAGGTCACCCTGGGGTCCCATCCTGGGCTGGTCAGACAGTGCCCAGAAATACCCAGACTGGGAAGTCAAACATTAGAAGGTGGGAAAAGGCAGGAAACAGTCTTCCTTGTCTTGCATAATTTAACATTTTGCTGCCTGTCCAAAAAGCGTCTTTGTAAATCTTCAAACCCAACCATGCAGTGTATTAAAGAAGCATCCTTGTGCTCAGAAGAGCCTGGATAGGGAGGCACAGGGTGAGGCCTCTCTCCGCCTCTGCCCCTCTCAGGCTCCGGGAGCCGGGGTGAGTCACACCTTTTCTGCATCTTGTTTTCTCCTCTCTCAAGTAGGAGTTGAGGGTGGGTGGGTGGGTGGGGGGCTGTCATACTAACTGAACTTCTAAGAGTATTTCCAATTCTAAAAGCCTATGCCTTTATTTTGCTAGCACTTATAGAAGTCAGGGCTACTTTGATCTAAAATGAGCTGTGATGTTAAAGTTTTCCCGTAAGTCTAGTATTAATGCTGACTTTTAAAAGGATGATTCATTTAATCATCTAGAAATCGAGGGAATGCAGGCAATACGTTCGAAATCCTACATGTGAAATCACATGCAAATAATTATTTTTAACTTTGATTTCCAGGAGAAAAGTAGCCAGCATGGAAATCAGGTATTCATTCAAGAGATAACTGTGATTGGGGGAAATTTTCAAGGCAAGGAAGAAGTGGGGTAGAGTAGGAATTTTAATGAAGAGGTTGGGATGAATGAGAAGACGCAGTGATGGGCAGGGCGTTGTGGATGGTAAAAGCGGAGGGAAATGAACGATAAAACACATCACCGTGGCATTGTTCCTGAGACAAAATTCCCATTAAACTCCCAGGGGCTGGATTCATGGTACCAGGGGCCTAAGAAGGGTGCTGAAAACGGAAGGAAACTAAGCTTTGCTACCCTAAGAATTCAGCGTGCACAAAGGAGAATTTGGGAGGAGATGGCCAGGCCTCCACGCCACAAAGTGCCACATCCTCCTGAGTGTGGGGGGAGAGAGGTGACAGAGGGAATATATAGGGGGAGAGGCAAGGGAGGGGCCAACTTCCTTTGTTCAAAGGGGGAAGCACACACTCACAAACTTTTGTCATGACCCTGTTTTCCAACCCAGTAATAAAACAGATTATTCAAAAAGATGAGCTCCTACCTTAGGAGGAGCTCCTTCCATTCTTACGAACGTACATTCCATTCAGATGCACTTGCGGCGTTATGGGGGTCCTCTCGCATGCTCTGGAGACAGTGCAAGATGAGGATCCATCTGCGAGATGGCACTGGACCTAGGCTACCTTACAGCTGAGCGGCCGCACTAACCTCTCTGCCCCTGGTCCCCAGCAGGGCTTTGGACACTTGCCTTGAGTCCTGGCCAGAGGGGCCCTGTCAGCTGTTCACGCTGCTCCCACAGCCTTAGAGCCAGGTCCCCTCTGTTCTTACTGCCACTGCTGCAGACCAGGAAGCTCTGCATGTGACAACAGCTGACGAGGAGAGGCTGGCCCCGTGCCTGTTTGGGTCCGAGGAAGCCCTGGGGCTGGGGCTTCCCCAGAGGCTGCCTGGAGACACTACTGGGTACCACACGGAGGCAGTGAGGAGCTACTGCCCTGCCCGCTGGACTCTGACCAGTGGGAGGCTGGGCACAGGACGGAGCTGATAAGCCCCCCTTGCTCCCCTGGATGGTCTACACTGACACGCAGTGCCACGTCCCCACGTCCTCTTTGAAGACGACGTCCTGGAGACGCAGCACACAGCTCCGCTTGCTCCAAGGCTGTGGCCGGCTCAGCATTTGCGTTTTCTTCGTCCCTGGCGTCGTCCTCCCCCTCAGCAAAGTGTTAGCACATAAGCTTTCGCCTCCAGTTCTGTTTTCCAGAGCAGCAGTCCCCAACTTCTCGGCACCAGGGACCGGTTTCATGGAAGACAATTTTTCCACGAACCAGCATCAGGTGAGGCGGGGTGGGGGATGGTTTGGGGATAATTCGAGCGCATTACATTGATTGTGCACTTTACTTCTATTATTATTACATTGTGATATATAATGAAATAATTATACAACTCACCGTAACACAGACTCAGTGGGAGCCCCGAGCTTATTTTCCTGCAACTAGACGGTCCTGTCTCGGGGTGATGGGAGACAGGACAGATCAGACGGGAGGTGGAGCTCAGGTGGTGATGTGAGTGATGGGGATTGGCTGAGAATACAGGTGAAGCTTCGCTCACTCACCCACCGCTCACCCCCGGCTGTGCAGCCCGGTTCCTGGCGGGCCACGGACCGGTACCCGTCTGCGGCCCGGGGTTGGGGACCGCAGCTCTAGAGGATCCAGTCTGAGAGAAGAAGTGACTGGAAGTGAGAGTGGTGACTGTTTTCAAAAGAGCAGAGGACGCAGTGCTGTGTGTGGAGGTGCTTGGTCACAGACACGATGGGATGAGGGGCGAGGCACGAGAGGAGCTAGCTTGGAGCGCACGGAGGCGGAAGGCACAGCACGCACAAAGACCGCGGTGGAGAACCTGGCGTGACATGAACCAGCCAGCATGGCTGAGCAGAGAGGACCAGGTGAAGAGCTGCAGAAGACAGAGAGGGCTGGGCAAGGGCCAGGTGGGCCTGTGGGCCCTGATGAATACAGCGGTCCCCCTTCACCCACGGGGGACACGTTCCAAGACACCCCCCCCAGTAGATGCCAGAAACCTCGGATGATACCGAACCCTATGTATACTCATTTTCGTATACATACATACCTACAATATTTAATTTATAAATTAGGCACAGTCACAGAGTAACAATAACAACTAATAATACAGTAAAACAATTATAACAACGTATTTAGTAAAAGCTATACGAATATGCTCTGGCTCTCTCTCTCTCTCTAATATCCCACTGCATGTAATATTCTCAGATTGCAGTTGACCGGGGGTCGTTGAAACCATGGAAAGCAAAACCATAGACAAGGGGGCACTGGAAGTATTTTAGATCTGACGTTCGGTATAATGGGATTCCTGGGAGGGTTTTGAGCCAGAGAAAGACACAGTCGACTGTATGTTTTTGACGGATGACTCTGGCTGCTGTATGGAGAAGAGACTGGGTAGAGGGGACAGTGGCCGGTGGCAACAGTGAAGCAGGGACGACCAGCTGCTGTGGTTGAGAAGTACACAGTCATCGTCTCTGCCGTCGAACCAGCATCCGACGATTACTGAGTGTCAACTACGCACCAGGCACCAGTCCTAGCCCTTTATGTGTATTGTCTCATCTACCCTCACAGCAACTCTGCAAGATCCCCACTTGATACATGAAGCTCAGAGAAGTTTGCTTATCTGCGGCCAATTGGCCGTCAAAGGGCAGAGCCAGGATTCAGCCCAGAGCCTGCCCTCACAATCACCGCACGATTCCGTGTCAGTCGCACGCTGGGCGTGTGTACGCGGCAGCTAACACGCAGCTCGGAACTCACGTCCTACAAATCGGTGGCTGGAGAGCCTTCCGTTCTGGACCTATCGGTACGTTTACTGAATTGTTCTCATCATGAACCCCTGTCATGTAAAGTCAAACCAAACATGCAGTCCAGGAGACCATGGCAGCCACTGTTGGTGCTGCCTACTCAGAATATATCTCTGTCTTCTCCTCTGCCTATGGAATGTCAGTTCCATGCAGGTGTCTCAGTGTCAGCAGGGTCTAAGCCAGTTGGGAAGCCCCTGGCAGGAACCGGCTCAGTGGTGAGCAGGGCCCGGTTCTGGCCATGGAGAGAAGAGAAAGTGTTGGCTGGGGATGAAGGGAAGCTCAGCAAGAGATGGTGCTTCTTTCCCCCTTGATACTGTCATTAACTACAAAGGACCCCTGGACCCATGGCCACTAACCTGTGACCCTGAGAATGGCTAAGGTGACCCATGGAGGGTGGATGGCAAAACAGGGAAAGGGAAAGAACCTAGATCCTTAGTGAGCTGCTGAAATAACCAACTCTGAAGCTGTCCCACCCTGGGACTTTATTTTCCTTCTTAGTTAAATCGATGCAGTTAGTTGGGTTTTTCCATTGCTCGAAGTAGAAAATATTCCAAATGAGAAAGAAGCCAAAATGCAAATAAAAACCTGATGCATTATTTGACAGGCTTCAGACACACAGCATGGGAGGTGGACACTATTAATATTGCATCATCCCCACTTTGCAGGTGCAGGTGAGGTCTGCACTTACTTGCCCACAACCCCGAGCTAGTCAAAGGTTGAAGTCTCTTGACTCCAGCCCAGTGATGAGACATATGGTAATGTTCAGCTATGGAGAGCATTTAATTAACCAGGACCCTCCAATTCTTAATTGCACTAGATAAAAGACAGTGGGCACGTAACAACCGGCATCTACAGGATGCTTCAGAGCTGATGGATGCACGCACACACATCAGCACTGCCTGGCCATATGCGGCTTGCAAATGCCTTTCACTAACCCCCGCACCCCCGAAAATTTTTAAAACGGTTTTGCCATTTTAGAGCAGTATGTGACAAAAGAGTGATTTGAAGGTATAAACAAATTATTTCAGAGTATCATATTAAATATAATCTTCCAAAGTTTGTTTTAATGCAATCATTAATAATGTGCATGATGTATAATCATTACAGACAAATCTCCATTTCGTATCATTTAACGACAAATACACAATGCTTAATTTTTATTAAATTATATGAAAGAAAGCATGCTTTTCTGACAAGTATGCTAAAACATGATAAGTGATATCTAGTTTAGGGACTGAATATATACCAAAGAGTATTTTAGGATTTAATTCCTTGACATAGCATCAAGAATAAGCAAAAACTGTCTGTCAAGAATTGACGTGTGAAATTCTGGAATTTTATGCTAAAAACACTACTGTCTTATTTTTATAATTTCTATGGTATTTTTTTTGGTTTATAAATGACAGGAGGGGAAAGATTTCAGGCCACTATTTGCAAGCACTGTGCAAATAACACATTGCGGGTATGGATAGAGCCTTTATTCTCAACAAAGGAGAAACCAAACTGGATATAATTGTCACTCCATTTTCTCTTTCTAACACTGTTTTTGAAGTACCAAAGACATCTTGATATTCTAAATAAGGATTTTTATCAGATGAATGCAATTTGCAGATTGGTGAAGGTAATTTTGAAGCGGAATTGTAGACTTACCATTTTTTGCTCTTAATTACCTTGTATTTCATCATCAGATTCCTTATGTTTCTAGTCCTTAAACAGCCTATTATGGGCACAAATCAAACATACATGTCTAAGAAAAAACCAATTTAAAATTGTAACAGTCTCAAGCATCCCAGCAGTCAGCCAAGAGAAAGGCTGAGTAACGGGACCCCGCATGTCCTCACCTGACCTTCCCCCGAAACCCCTGTGCGTTGGGGCACGCCAACGGGCTCCCGGTCTGTTGTCACAAATGGGAAAAATGTAAAGAACACATCCCACTTATTTTTTACTTAAATGTTTTATTTTGAAATAATTCTAGATTCACATATAGTTGTAAGAAATGATACAGAGAGATTCCACGTACCCTTCACCCAGTTTCCCCCAATGGTAACACCTTGCGAAACCATAGTACAATGTCACAACCAGGATAGTGACATCGATACAGTCGAGACACAGAACATTCCATCACAGGAACCCTTCCCGTGGCTCTTTAGAGCATGTCCACCTCCTTTCTCTCTCCCTCTCTCCCCTCGTTCCTAATCCCAGGCAACCACTGATCTTTTCTCGTTTATACAATTTTGTCGTTTCAAGAATGTTATATAGGCCAGGCGCGGTGGCTCACGCCTGTAATCCTAGCACTTTAGGAGGCTGAGGCAGGAGGGTCACTTGAGGCTAGGAGTTTGAGACTAGCTCAAGTAAGAGTGAGACCCCGTCTCTACTAAAAATAGAAAAATTAGCTGGACATGGTGGCGCACGCCTGTAATCCTAGCACTCTGGGAGGCCGAGGCAGGCAGATCACTCAAGGTCAGGAGTTCGAAACCAGCCTAAGCAAGAGCGAGACCTCGTCTCTGCTAAAAATAGAAAGAAATTAATTGGCCAACTAAAAATATATATATATAAAAAAATTAGCCGGGCATGGTGGCGCATGCCTGTAGTCCCAGCTACTCAAGAGGCTGAGGCAGGAGGATCACTTTAGCCCAGAAGTTTGAGGTTGCTGTGAGCTAGGCTGATGCCACAGCACTGTAGCCCGGGCAACAGAGTGAGACTCTATCTCAAAAAAAAAAAAAGAATGTTATATAAAGGGAATCATACAATATATAACCCCTTTGGGGATTGGTCTTTCTCACTCAGACTAATTACCTTGAGATTCATCCAAGGTGTTTCATGTATCGATAGTTTTTTCCTTTGTATTACTGAATAACAAGTCCAAAGAATGGAAGTGCCACATTTGTTTAACCTCCTAGGTTGTTTCTTTTTTTTGGCTATTACAAATAAAGTTGCTATAAACAACATTTGTGTACAGGTTTTTGTGTGAACATAAATTTTCATTTTTCTGGGATAAATGCCCACAAGTATAATTGCTGGCTTGTATGATAGTTGCATGTTTAGTTTTTTAAAGAAATGGCCAATTTTGAATAAAAGTGTTTCATGAAAAAGAAAAAAAATAACCAGCCAAACTATTTTCCAGAATAGCTGTACCATTTTCCATTCTTACCAGCAATGTGTGAGTGATTCTATTTCTCTGCATCCTCGCCCACATTTGGTGTTGTCATTATTTTTTAAACTATTAAACTTTTATTTCAAAATAGAAAATGTGTAAAAATTTTTAGGTTTGATAAAGTCCAATTTATTCCTTATTTATTACTCATGCTTTTTGTGTTATAAGAATCTATTGCCAAGTCCAAAGTTGTGAAGATGCACTTCTGTGTTTTTCCCTAAGAGTTTATGGTTTTAGCTCTTATATTTAGGTCATTGATCAATTTTAAATTAATCTGTGTGTTTGGTATGAGGTAGGGGTTCTTTTGCACGTGGATATTCTGACCACCATTCTGACAGGTGTGTGGTAATATCTCATTGTGGTTTTAATTTGCATTTCCATTTCCCTAATGGCTAATGATGTTGAACATCTTTTCATGTGTTTGTTTGTCATCCGTACATCTTCTATGGTAAAATGTCTCTTCATATCTTTTGACCATTTTCTAATTGGATTGTTTGGTTTCTTTCACTATCGAGTTTTGAGAGTTCTTCAGACGTTCTAGATGCTAGTTCTTTGTGGAGATGGTTTACAGATATTTTTTTCCAGTCCATAACCCCTTAAAACAGGGTCTTTTGCAGAGCAAAAGTTTTTTTAATTTTGATGCAATCAAATTTATCATGTTTTCCTTTTATGGGTCTTGCTTTTGGTGTCAAGTCTAAATCCAAGATCCCAAAGATTTTCTATTTTGAAATAAAGGTTTAATAGTTTTATATTTAACATGTAAGTCCATCACCCATTTTGAGTGGATTTTTATACAAGGTCTGAGACTTAGGTTGAGGTTCATTTTTTTTTTCCTACAAATGTCCAATTGCTCCAGCACCATTTGTTGAAAAGGCTATCTCTCCTCCATGGACTTGTTGTGCATCTCTGTCAAAAACCAAATGGGCAGGAATTGCAAAGGTCCCTGAATAGCCAAAACGATCTTAAAAAAGAAAATACGAAGTCAGAGGACTCACAGTTCAAAACTTACTGCAAAAACCAAATGGGCAGGAATTGCAAAGGTCCCTGAATAGCCAAAACGATCTTAAAAAAGAAAATACAAAGTCAGAGGACTCACAGTTCAAAACTTACTGCTAATACAAAGGCACAGAAATTAAAACAGTGTGGCGCTAGCATAAGGCAGACATGTAGACCGATGGAACAGAATTGAGAGTTTAGAAATGTATACGTCCATGGCTATGAGTTTCAGCAAGGGCGCCAAGATTATTCAATGGAGAAAGAATAGTCTTTTCAACAAGTGGCACTCGGATAGCTGGATATCCACATGCAAAAGAATGAATTTGAACCCCTACCTCACACCAAATACACAGATTAATTTAAAATTGACCAATGACCTAAATATAAGAGCTAAAACTATAAACTCTTGGGGAAAAACACAGAAGTGCATCTTCACAACTTTGGACTTGGCAATAGATTCTTATAACACAAAAAGCATGAGCAATAAATAAGGAATAAATTGGACTTTATCAAACCTAAAAATTTTTACACATGGAAGGACACCGTCAAGAAAGTAAAAAGACAACCTACACAATAAAATAATGTTTCTAAATCATATGTCTAAGGAGGAATCAATATCCAGGGTATATAAAGAAATCTTATGACTCAACAACAAAAAGACAAAAACAACTGAATTAAAAACTGGACAAAGGACTTGAACAGATATTTCTCCAGAGATGATATACAAATGGCCAAAAATTTGCATTAGGGAAATGCAAATTGAAACCACAATGAGGTACCACTTCATACCCACTAGGATGGCTATATTAATAAGTTTTAAAAAATGGAAAATAAGTGGTAGCAAGAACACAAATAACTGGAAATCTTGTACATTGCTGATAGAAATGTAAAATGGTTCAGTTGCGTGGATAACAGTGTGGTGGGTCCTTAAAAAGTTATATATAGAATGATCTATGACCCAGCAATTCCACTCACAGGTATATGCCCAAAAGAATTGAAAACAGGCACTCAAAACCTTACACGTGAATTTTAATAGTGGTGCTATGGACAACAGCCGGAAGGTGGAAGCAACTCAAATGTCTAATAATAGATAATAGATAAGCAAATTGTGGTCGATACATACAATGGAATATTATTTATAGTTAGCCACAAAAAGGAATGAAGTACTGATACGTGCAACAATGGAGATGAACCTCAAAAACATGTTAAGCGAAAGAAGACAGACACCAAAGGTCACGTATCATAAGATTCCATTAATATGAAATATCCAGAATAGGCAAATCTAGAGAAGCAGAAAGCAGACTGGTGGTTGGAAGAAGTAATGTGGATTAACTAGTTGAAGGCTATGGAGTTTTACTTTGTGGTGATAAAAATGTTTTGAAACTAGATAGATGTAGCGATGGCGCAATGTTTTGAATGTACTAAATGCTCCTGATTTGTTCATTTTAAGTGTTTAATTTTATATGAATTTCACCTCCATATAAACTAAACTAAGCTAACAAGCGAGGCATATTTTATGGATCTATTTTGGGTTCTCTACTCTGTTCCCACCAATCCACATAGTCTTGATTACTGTAGCTATTAATATATAAATCTTGAAGTCAGTGATTCCTCCCAATTTTTTTTTTCAAAATTATTTTAGCTATTCCTGGTCTTTTATCTTTCTACATGAATTTTATAATCATCTTGCCTTTATCTACAAAAAAGCTTGCTTAGATTTTGGTAGGAATTGTGTTAAACCTGTACATCAATTTGGGGTAGAGTTTGGTTTTTGTCCAAAAGTTTTCTTTCTTGCTAGGCTGCCTCTTTTGTGGTCCTTTGGTGAGAAAGAGAGGGATTTCCTTGGGCTTTTTTTGCCTGTACCTGTTTGCATTTCCAGGTAGCTAGCTTCTTTTTTTAATTAATTAATTAATTAATTTATTTATTGGAGACAGGGTCTCACTCTGTCACCCAGGCTGGAGTGCAATGGCATCATCATAGCTCACTGTAACCTCAAACTCCTGGGCTCAAGTGGTCCTTCTGCCTCAGCCTCCTGAATGGCTGAGACTACAGGTATATGCCACCATGCCTCATTTTTCTATTTTTAGTAGAGATGGGGTCTTGCTTTTGCTCAGGCTGGTCTCGAACTCCTGACCTCAAGCAATCCTCCTGCCTTGGCCTCCCAAAGTGCCAGGATTATAAGCATGAACCACTGTGCCTGGGCCAGATTGCTGGCTTTTTCAGCTCCAAGTCTGGGACACATGAGGGAAAAATAAAACCCAGGGAACTCATCACTGTGACATTCCTTGCATCATTAAGTCCCTAGTAGGCCTGCCTTCTTCTCTTCACCTTCCAGAAATGTCTGATGTTTGTTTCATATATAATGTCCTGTTGTATTTAGCAGGAAGAATGGGGGAAAAATTATCTACTCCATCATCCTACAAGTGGGAGTCCACTCATTTATTCTTAAAAGCAGCACTTTGAACTCTCAGGAATACCACTCATGTAGGTACTCACACAGATAACATCAGCTGAGAGTTGTGCTTTGCCAGACAGATCACTCACCGAGAAAATAGCTGTACAACGGAGCCCTCGTGTCCTGTTGCTCCACCGTTCTTCGTCGGATCTTCTCCAGAGAGGATGCTCACGCTCTGCAGCGGGAAAGTGGATTCCCCCCGGGACTCAGACACAGTACGGATCGGAGAGCATCGCCTTGTTCATCCAGAGCTCAGTTACTTATATTGTTTTAAAAACAAAAGACTCCAAACAATGGAGTCTCTTATTTATTTCATCCTGGGTGGAAGGTAAGGGAATAAATAGCTTCTCTACTTGGCAACTTTATTGATCTCTTGCCTGTTTTATTTTTATTTTTTTTTAACATAGACACCCTAATGTCATCCCATCTGTGCTTTACATCTGAGATGGATGGACAGTGTCCCCTGCTAGTTTACATACGAAGGCAGTTGGGAAGTAAAGACGCATCGGTGTCAGGAGGCTTCAGTGATGGGTCGTGTGTATGATGTACGCTGAGAATCGGAGCTCCTCAGAAAGCGGACGGCTACGACCCAACAGGACTCCTGCGGACGGAGAAGGCAGGTGGCCCCAGACAGCGCCGTGCTCACGTGCTTACTGACGGCGGGGCTTGCTGTGGAGTGATCCACCTGCTTCCGCGCGACCACCTCTCCGATGAGAGACACATCCCCGCTGTACACCTGCGGGAAGGTGGGGGACCAGGAGTATCACCAGCTCCTTAAAATGGAAACTGCCCTGGCTCCTACTTCCTGGGCGTGCAACAAAACCAAAAAGCAAAAAGACAGTGACGATACCACCACTCCTTCTTCTCCCTAAACAAAACCCAAGTGAGTTCAACTTAAGATTTACGCCAAGGGTGAGAGGAGGGGTCCCGCTGTGGTGTGGACGCCCTGGTGAGAGGGAGAGGCTGTAGATCACTGCGGGAAGCACAGTGGCCCCTCGTGATATGGTGTCACGTGAGTGGGACTCATCTGTCCTCACTGTGTCCCCAAGGCCCAGGCAGCACCTGGCCTCTGACAGTCCCTCAGTAGATATGTGTGGGATGAACGAATGACACCGTGAGGGCTGTTGGGATGAATGGCTGTTCCACGGAAGACGTCTGCGGGGTTCCAGCTCTGTGCAAGGCAAGACTCGGAGGTCCCAGAACAGAGCCCGACACGGAGGAGCGTGTAGTCCAGCAGGAAGGCCGGGCAGGCTGGGACGTCAGTGACACTCAGCAGCCTGAGCTCTCCACGGGCAGCTGGAGAGGAAGGACAAAGGTGCGTTTTGGACTCAGTGGTCAGAAGTCCAGGCGGTGGGCTCGAGGACACAGGACATCACACCCTGGTTTCCTTTCTGCCTTCCTGGCCATTCCTTCTCAGTGTCCCATGCTAGCTCCTCCTGACGTCTCTTCCCGCTAAATGCTGGGGCGCTCTGGGTCTGGGTCCTTAGATCTCTTCTCAGTCTCACTCGTGTTAGAGAACTCTTCCTCATCGTGGGTCCTGTCACCTTGCATCAGATGACAGCTCTGGGACTTCCATCTCCTACCGGGACCTCTCTCCTGCATCCAGCCAGCCTGAGCACCCCCACCTGCAGAGCTGATGGGCATCTCAGGCTTCATGGGTCACACCTGGGTTTCTGGTCTTTCTCTCTCCAAAGCTGTTCCACTCAGTCTTCTGCAACACAGACAACTTCCTCAACTCCATCCGCTCAGCTAACCAGGCTGAAAGCCCTGGAGTTACCCTGGCCTCTTCTCTGTCGCCACACCCAGCCCCATCCATCAGCAGACCTAGCTCCACTGCCCCAGGGCATCCAAGCCCTGACAGCTTGTCACTGCCTGTGTGGCCGCCCCAGCTCTCAGCTGCACCCCAAGGTCCCTGCTTCCCCTGCCCACCCTGGGGACTATTCCTAGAGTGGAAGCAGAGCCACCTGTGGGCTATCAGGGGCTCACAGCACTCCTCTCTTGGCCCCTCCTTCTGTACTTCTCATTCTCCTCCACGGAGGAGCCCGGTCCTCACAGGCCCAGCACGGCTGCAAACGACCAGGCCTCTGTCATCTCTCCAACTCCGCCACGCTCCCGCCTGAGGACACGCTGCCCCTGCGTCCACTGGGCTCCCTCCTTCCTCTCCCAGTCCCTGCTTCTCAGCGAGGCCTCTCCGGACCAGCCTCCTCCACACCTCACCCCCCACCCCGGTGTCACCTGTCCCCTCCCTGCTTCATTTCTCCACAGAACTCGCCTCTCAGCATGCTGTATGTTTTGCTTACATATTTGGCTTTTGTGTGTCTCTCCCCCCTGGAATATAAGCTCTGCGAGGGCTGGACTTGTATCTATTGGATTCAGTACGATGTCCCAGATACCTAGACAGGTGTGTGGCCATGGCAGGTGTTCCATAAACATTCACTGAATGGAGAATCCAAAACACAAGCAGGATACTGACATTCAGAGAGTGTCCCAGCAGGTTTCCCCAACCTCGAGTGAACGAGGAAGACATGTGAAGCCCCAGGGGCGAGCTTGGCGAGGGCGGGTCTCCCAGGCAGGTGAGCTGGCCTTTGCCCCTCCCCTGAGAGGGGGCCTCGCCCCGACCTCAGAGCTTGTTTGCTTCCAAAGCATACCGGAGCTGGGAGTCAAAAGTCTGGGGTTCCAGGCAGGGCAGAATCCCTGAGCCAGGCGGGAAATGACCTCCACTCTTGGCCCATCTGAGAAGCCCAGCTGTGGGCAGGGCAACGGGTGGAGAGGAGCCTCCATCCAGGCCCTCTCTCCACATCACCCCCGACTACCCTGCTTCACGAGGTCCCAATACCATTGGAACCGGCATGTGTTTATGATCTACCATCTCTTGCTGCCAGCGCCTGGGGCTGAGCCGCGGTGGGAGACAGATGCGGCGACTCCACCCAGAGTGATCTTCCCTGCAAACTCTGAAGAGCTGGCCTCAACTGGGGACAGTCCCCAGGCCCCCTTCTCCAGGCCCAGACTCTTTATGAGCCATAAAAGAATAAAAAATCAGAACTGAATTTTCAGAACAAGAAGAAAGACTCTGCTCTGGTGCTGATTAGCATGAAAATGCAGCGCCATTCACACCCGCCCCAGGTACGTACGTTATCAAACACAAACGTGACAACAGGCAGGGTGCAGGGACACAGGAGCTA
>VBSM01003190.1:1119300-1157877 GCA_008086735.1 Cheirogaleus medius
TCCGGTTGGTCACGGACACAGGCTTCCGGAAAGCAGTGAGGATGGACCAGGGTGACCCCTCAGGGCTGGAGAGGAGATGCACCGAAGACACCGTGTGGAGACAGAACTGTCGAGAATCGATGGACGTGGGGTTGGAGGGACAGACGTGAACTAAGGATGAACCAAGACTTTGGGCTAGAGTCACTGGGTGGCCGTGGTGCCATTTATCGGGATGTGACGACGAGGAGGGTGAGGGGACACTGGGAAGTGTCCTCCCACTCCCTTCCCGCTGTCAACAAAGTCTTCTGAACCAGAGAAAGCTGCACCATTTCTGGCATTTTAGAGGCCCAAGGAAAAGTATTATCCTGGCTCCTGCGAAGGGGGTACTGAGACCGCTGGTCCCCTAGATTCAGTCCCCAAGTCCCACACACAGCACAGCGATGCAGGGAGAGAACCGGCTCAAGGAGGAAGCGGGTCTTCTAAGGGAGGTGTTTGTTCTGTCTCCCATGCTACGTGCTACGTGGAGAGGGTTCCACTGTGACTTGGGGAGTCCATCGACTGGGATCTAATTTAATATAACATCTACACCCCATCCAGCTGGCTCTGTCATCTCCTCGACACGGTCTTGACCCTGCTGGAGGCACCACGAGAAGACACGGGGCAGGCGGCGCTTGAGAGACACACCTGTCCTGAACACCTGAGCAGCCCACCACCCACCAGACACCCACTACGATAATTTGTGCTTAGCTCAATGTCACCTCCGTGTGTTGAGTTCCATTAATTGACGACTATTTCCCATCCCCCCCAAGAAACGGATTATGAGAAAGTGGCCCTAGAAATGGGTAGACTGTCCACATTGTCTGAACCTTCCTCAACCACCACCTGCCTTCCAGGAGCAGAGAGAAGGAAACCTGCGACCATGGCGCCTGCACCGGACCCGCCAGACAACTCTGCAGCCTCACGCTGAACTCCTAGAGTGATCTTTCTGGGAAAGGATCTGAAGAACATCTCCCAAATCCACAGGTTAGGTCTTTATCCCTCCCTAGGATATAGCATGTGGCTAAGAACCAAGAAGGAGAAAATATGCGTCCACAGCCTCAAGCCATAAGCTGAAGGCTTATGCATGTTTCTCATCAGAAATCCGTCCACTCTGCCTCACTTGGCTCCCCTTGGGGTTTACTTAATTTCTCATTTTAAGGCCGTGCCCCACTCTAACACTCCTGATGATCCGATCTCCCAGCTCGGATCTTAGCAGTAACAACCGAAAGGAAGAAAAATAATTCTGGAACTGGCACTTGCCAGTAGGTGACAGCTAAAAGCACGAGAAGAAAGTAGTTGATAAAAAAATAAAAATCAGAATAAGAATTGGAAAAATCTAGGGGGAAATAGTGCCATAGCAAGCGTTCCGGCTCAGTTTGGGAGCCCTGGGGGGGCAGCACTGAATTGCCGCCTGGTTCAAGAACTGGTGACATGGGGGGGTCTCCTCTGATGACAGCTGTCATGCCCAGCCTTCACCAGGGCGAACTGTCCCTCCCTGGGCTGCCCCCATACTTTACCCTCAGCAGGAGAGGCTACGAAACGCAACGAAGCAGCATTTCTCCACCTCCTACGGCACACCCAGCGCGGTCCCGAGCCTGGGAAGAAGGTTAAGGCAACTGCCTCAGAGCCGGAGGGTGTTCGTTCGCCCAGCCGTCCTGGCCACAGAGGGTCTGCTGGGCGCTGACATTCCGCAGGCCAGAGAAAAGGACTCGGTGCCGACCATTTTTTAGAGAAGTTTTAGGTTCACGGCAAAACGGAACACAGAGTACAGGATTCTCCATAAACCTCCCAAACACAGCTTCCTCCACTGTCGACATCCCCCACCAGAGTGGTGCAGGTGTTACCATCAACGAACCCACATTGACACTTAATTGTCACCCACAGTCCCTAGTTCACATCAGGATTCCCTCTTGGTGTTGCACATTCTATGGGCTTGGGCAAGTGTATAACAACGTGATTCACCACTACAGGATCATACAAAGAAGTTCCACTGTCCCTCCAAATCCCCAGTGCTCTGCCTGTCCACCCCTCCCTTCCCCAACCCCCAACTCATCTTTTCACTGTCTGAATAGCTGTGCCTTTTCCAGAACGCCACGTGGTCGGAATCGTACGGCGTGCAGACTTTTGTGATCGGCTTGGTGATATGCATTTAAGTTTCCCTCCACGTCTTTTCATGTTTGATGGCTCACTGTGTTCAGTGCTGAAAAATATTCCTTTGTCTGATGTACCACAGTTTATTTATCCATTGACCGACCTACTTAAGGACATCTGGCTGCTTCCGAGTTCTGCCAGTTATGCATAAAGCTGCTACATACGTTTGTGTGCGCGGTTTTGTGTAGACGTAAGTTTTCAACTCCTTTGACTATGATTGCTGGATCAGATGATGAGTACATTTAGAGAAAAAGTAGACTAGGTTTAGTTTCGCAAGTAACTACCGAACTGTCTTCTACGGAAGCTGTAACACTTTACATTCCAGCGATGAATGAGAGTCCCTGTTGCTCCCCATCCTCACCAGCGTTTGGTGTCGTCAGTGTGCTGGATTTTGACCATCGCGTTAAGTGTGCAGGGGTATCTCGTTGTTGTTTTAATTTCTATTTCCGTGATGAAATATGACGTGGAGCATCTTTTCACTTGCTTATTTCCTATCTGTATATCTTCTTTGGTGAAATATCTATTAAGGTCTTGGGCCCATTTTTTAATCAGGGCATCTTTTTTTTCTTGTTGAGCTTTAAGAGTTCTTTGTATATTTTGGATGACAGTCCTTTATCAGATGTGTCTTTTGCAAATATTTTCTACCAGTCTGGGGCTTGTCTTTTCATTCTCTTGACAGTGTTGTTTGAAGAGCAAAAAATTTTCATTTCAATTAAGTCCAGTTTATCAATTATTTCTTTCACAGACTGCGCCTTTGGTGTTATACCTGAAAGGTCACCACCAAACCCAACGTCATGTAGATTTTTTTCCTATGCTATCTTCTAGGAATTTTGCAAGTAGGCATTTTACATTTAGGTCTGTGTTCCATTTTGAGTTAATTTTTGTGAAGGGTAAAAAGTCTGCGTCTAGATTCATTGTTTTGCACATGGGTGTCCAGTTGTTCTAGCACCATTTGTTGAAAAGATTATCCTCGCCCTATTATATTGCCTTTGCCCCTGTGTCAAAAAGCTCAGTTGACTGTGTTTATGTGGGTCTATTTCTGGGCTCTCTATTCTGTTCCATCAATCTATTTGTCTGTTCTTTCACCAACATACTGACTTGGTTACTGTAGCTTTATAGAAACTCTTAATGCAGGGCACTGTCAGTCCTCCAACTTTGTTCTTGTCCTTCAATGTTGTGTTGGCTATTCTGGGTCTCTTGCCTGTCTGCATAAACTTTAGAATCAGTGTGTCAGTATCCACAAAATAACCTGCTGGGATTGCATTGACTCTATACATCAAGCTGGGGAGAACTGACATCTTGGCAATGTTGAGTCTTCCTATCCATGAACATGGACTATCTCTCCATTTAGTTCTTCTTTGATTTCTTTTATCAGAGTTTTGTGGTTTTCCTCATGGAGATCTGGTATGCATCTTGTTTTATATCAAAAGTATTTTGGGGAGTGATAATGTAAATGGTATTGTGTTTTTAATTTCCAATTCCACAGGTTCACTGTTGGTATAAGCAATTGACATTTGTACCTTCACCTGTATCCTGCAACCTTGCTATAATTGCTTAGTAGTTCCAGTAATTTTTTGTCAGGTCTTTTGGATTTTCTGCATAGACGATCATGTCATCTACAAAGATAGCTTTATTTCTTTATTCCCAATCCGTATACCTTTTATTTCCTTTTCCTGTCTTATTCCATCCACTAGAACTTCCAGCACACTGTAGAAAGGCCGTGGTGTGAGGTGATGTCCTTGTCTTGTTTCTGATCTTAGTGGGATGGGAAAACTTCAAGCTTCTCACCATGAAGTATGATGTTAGCTGTAGGTTTTTTGTAGGTATTCTTTATCAAGTTGAGAAAGTTCCTCTCTGTTCCTAGTTTACTGAGTGTTTGTATCATGACTGGGTGTTGAATTTTGTCAAATGTTTTTTCTGCGTCTAGTGATATGACCACATGATTTTTCTTCTTTAGCCTGTTGATGTGATGGAATAGATTAATTGATTTTTAAATGTTGAACCAGCTTTGCATACCTGAGATAAATCCCACTTGGTTGCAGTGTATAAGTCTTTTTATACATTGTTGGATTTGACTTGCTAATATTTTGTTTAGGAATTTTACACGTATGTTCATGAGATATATTGGTCCTTGGTTTCCTTTACTTGTGATGTCTTTGTCTGGTTTTAGTATTAGGGTAATGCTGGTCTCATAGAATAAGGTAGGTGGTATTTCCTTCACTTCTTTCTTCTGAAAGAGATTATAGAGAATTGGTATAATTTCTTCCTTAAATATTTGGTAGAATTCATTTGTGAACCCATCTGGGCCTGGTGCTTTCTGTTTGGGAAGGTTATTAATTATGGATTCCATTTCTTTAATAGATATAGGCCTATTCAGATAGTCTATTTCTTTTTTTGTTAGTTTTGGCAGATTGTATCTTTCAAGGAATTGGTCCATTTCATCAGGGTTATCAAATTTGTGGGCTTAGAGTTGTTCATGTATTCCTTGATTATCTTTTTGATGTCCATGGGATCTGTACTAATATCCCCTCTTTCATTTCTGCTATTAATAATTTGTGTCTTCTCTTTTCTAAGCCTGGCTAGAGGCTTATCAGTTTTATTGATCTTTTCAAAGAACCAGCCTTTGGTTTCCTTGGCTTTCTCTATTTCCTGTTTTTAATTTCATTGATTTCTGCTCTAATTTTTTGTTATTTATTTTCTTCTGCTTACTTTGGACTAAATTTGCTCTTCCTTTTCTACTTTTCTAAGGTAGAAGCTTAAATACTTGATCGTAGATCTTTCTTCTAAAATATGCATTCAGTGCTATAAATTTTCCTCTAAGCACTGCTTTCTCTGCATCTCACAAATTGTTTTCATTTTCATTTAGTTGAAAATATTTTAAAATTTCTCCTGAAATTTGTTCTTTGGCCCATGTGTTATTTAGAAGTGTGTTGATTAATTTTGAAGTGTTTTGACATTTCCCAGCTATCTTGGTTATTGATTTCTAGTTTAATTCCATTATAGTCTGAGAGCAGACACTGTATGATTTCTAGTCTTTTAAATTTGTTAGTGTGTTTTACGGCCCAAAGTGTAGTCTATCTTGGTGAGTGTTCCATGTGAACTTGAGCAGAAGGCATATCCTTCAATGCTGACTTTTAAAAATTAGAAACGACAATCCACAGTTGTTGTGATTAACATTATATCCAGACAGTATTCCAATTTAGCCACAGATGTATTAAATAAATGCACATGTGACAAAAACATGATTAATGAGGAAAAGCACCCACACTTATCATGGGGACAACTGATGTCTTGCCCTCATCCCATCTTTCAGAGGTTTCATTTTGATTAAAAAGATTGTCCACAGTCTGAGGTCCTATATCCATGCCAGGGTTCTGGGTTCTTATACTCAGAAAACATCCGATATAGAGGTGTTCATTCTCTACAAGTGTCAGTCAAAAGCTGCCTTCAGCTTCAGGCAAAACAAGGCGCACACTCACACATCTGCACACACATGTACGTCCATACTACAGAGCACATACGTGTTGAGTCAGACTGTAGAATGCTAATGCTGGAAGGACTTTCAACAATGATGTTCCTCAACCCCCTGCTGGGGGGAAACTCAGGTGAAGGGAGAAGAGACCCTAAAATCCCCTCCAGTTTAAACATGTCCTCATCCCGACTCACAGTCTCGTGTGATTCACACGCATTTTGTCTCTGAGGCGTCTCCTAAGTGGATAAACTTTCTGAGGTGAAGCTCCCACCACAGGACGCCCCGTTGGAGGCCTCCACGGACCCCGCACTCTGGGTCACCAGGAGGCAGTCTGTTTGCACACTGGCTCTAGAAATCTCTACCTCGGGAGTGTGCCCCTCCCGGCTCCAACTCCCACCCCTGCCCAGAATCTTCTTTCCCCTGCTGAGGATTAACTGTTCTGCATCTTGGGCAGGAAATGAGTTCTTTGCTGTTTATTGTGGCCAAATCCTAAAATGAAGTCAATGCAGCAGTCAAGGCGAGATACGCTGATGTCTCTTTATTAATTCATGAGGCACTTTGCAGTCCTCCACCGTCTGTGCCGAGATTGATGGAGGCCGAGAAACAGTGCAAGTTACATTACGTCTTTGATAACTTCTGCTTAACTGGCCTGTCAGGGGCCAGGGAGATTAAGCATCTGTGATTTATCCCCATGTTCATCTCAATAAAGACGTGCACACGCACACACATGCACACACGCCCACTCATGGGAGACCGTACCAGACTCCATTGCAAAGTCCAGTCGGGGTTTGCAGTGTGAGATCAGAGGTAGGCCTGTACTGACAGGCCAAGGCAGAAGGTTCATTATTCCTGTATTTCTTCCTTCATTTCTCCCTTCATTTGTTCATTGCAACTTTCCTCATCGGCTTCTGTAATTGCTATAAAGGGCCTTGGGCTAGGTAGGAAGAAGATTCCAGGGGACCTAAAGTTTGCTAGTTTCTGTGCAAACAGTCTGGGAGTCCTTAATCTCAATCCGTATTGGAAGTGATTCCCATTCCCGGCAGCTCCAGCTCTGCCTCTCCTGGGCCAGGGCTGTCTGCAGAGTAGCTCCCTCTCCCCGGGAGCACGGGGGGAGCTGGGTGCTTAATGATCACCGCAGGCACTATTTAGGGACTCATCACATGCTGGGCACGACACAAGGTCCTTTACATGTATTGTCCCAGCAGATCCTCACTACGACCCTCTGCAGGAAGTGCGTTATTTTGCCCTTTTTACATACCAGAAACGTGGGGCTCAGAGAAGTTACACAACCTGCCCAAACCCACCTGGCCACAGGATCGGGATCCTAAGCCCCGGCAGTGGGACTTGAGAGTCTGCGTCCGTAACCCCCACCTCACTCTCTGGCGCAGTCCTCACACACTCGTGTCCTGGCCGGGCAGGTGTCTCACAGGTGTCTGGACGCTGTGGGTGACACGTGACCACGGCCCGCGTCCCCCGTGCTTTTCCAGGGGTCAGCGTGCTGCTGTCTCTGGGTGCCGCCTTCTTGCCCGCGCTTCTCTAGGACTTGTGCTGACGGTGCTGGTCACGGGAAGGGACTTCTCACCTGGCCTATAAGGCCTCCCAGGGCTGCGTGCAGAGCCAGGGGGACAGTAGGCGGGGGCGGGGAGAAAGAGGAAGCGGTGAACATCGGTGATGGAGAGTGCCTGACACGAGGGCCGAGGGATCCACAGGGATCCAGGAGTTCGGGCCCTTGTCACTGGGAACGAAGGCCCAGGGCTGTGTGGTCCCGTCTGGATGTCGGGGGCTCCTGGCATTGCTTGCGATTCTCCAGTTGGTGACCACGTTCCCTTCCATTGCTTCAACCTTCCCACGCTGTGACATACCCGCAAGTTGGTGGCTCCGGTCCTTCCTGGGTGGTTCCTGAGCTGCAGACCAGCGCATCCAACGGAGCACCAACACCTGTCTCCTCCGGGAGCCCCACAGACCTTCAACCCAACATGGCTCACGCTAGACTCGGTGTCTTTTCCCCACGCCCGTTTCCTCCTGTGTCTCTTCCAACTCTCCGTCCAGTCCGGAACCGGGCTCCGGACCTCAGAGTCTCCCTCCTTCCAACTCACCTGCCAGGCCTTCCTCTCCTCCCATGACTGTCTCTGCACCTCCCATCTCCCCACCTCCGGCCAAGCCAGAGCCCCCAGCAGGAATCCTGCCTTCAGCCTCTGCTACCCCAGTGCACCCGCGCATCCTGCCAGAGGGAGCTTCCAGAAACACCACCCTGAAGCAGGCGCTTCCCTGCTCGAAACCCAGCAGTGCCCAACACCCCCCCCCCACCAAACACACACTCACCCCATCACAGCACTTTGAAATGTGCCGTCTTATCTGCCAATGAGAAGTGCACAGTGGGGGAATCTCCAGGGGCCTTTTAAGAACGGTGTTCACCAAGAGTCGTGTACTGAACGATATCCCTTGAGGATCTCCTGAGAGCCAGGCCCTGTGCTAGGAGCTGGGGCGACCGTGGGGAACCACACTTTGAGTGTCTGTGCTCATGGGCCAAGGCGCCTACTAAGGGCCACCGTGCACCCTCCCCCAGCCCACATCATTGAGTGACTGCAAACTGATGTGGGTGGAGTGACTGCCCGGTCACTGAGCCCCACCCCTTCTCCACTCGGCCTGCCCACACATCTGCTCCGCGTCTTAGTTTTCATTTGTGCACGATCGTACTCACTGGTTTAGATTAGGGGAAGGAGTCTGTCAGGAAATCTTTGCAGGAACAAGAGCGATTATTACTGTTTCCAAAGAGCTACGGCAAATCCCGTGATGCCCACCCCAACCGCCGTCCACACTGGGTTTGATGAGCAGATAGAAGCAAAACAAGACGGAAACAGCAGAGGCTCGATCGTGAGCTCCGGCTTTGGAGACAACCGCCGGCCGGTGTTCAAACTGTGATTTTCACCATTTATTGTCACTATGACCTCAGGGAAACCACTGAACACAGCTCGGAACGGCAGCTGCTCTTTGGAAAGACACTTAACAGCTTCACAAGGTGCTGGTGAGGAGCAGACAGCACCGGGCCTGGCATGCACTTATTGCTCATACTCATTTAAGTATTAGATGTAGCATCAGCACTGACATTACTATTAGCATTAGTATGTTACAGCCCTACCTGGTTTACTAATAAGGGAGATAATGTCACTATTTTCTCTGGCTAGAAGTATATTTTGAATATCTGTATTCTATAGTTAGTCAAAACATGGGAAAATATAAAAAAGCGGTTTCCAATGGATGTATTAATATAATACCCAGTCTACAGTATTTAATAATCATTTCTTAGAATTAGTTTAAACGATATATAAAGCTCTTATTCATAAAGGCAACTTTGTTATTAAGTAAAGGGATTACAATAGATAGACTTCTGTATTGTCCTTATTTGCTTTATTTAAGAATCTAAGATATCTGGTCATGTTTTTATTAACGCGTCCTTGCTCATTCTTTAAGTCATTCATCACTTATTCAACAAATATTTGTTTGGGTTGCTATCACAGAGGCATCTGCACAAACTAGGCATTAATATTTGTTGGATTTTAAAAATAATTATATTACCATAATCCAACCGCTCATATATATTTGATTATATTTACAAATATAATCAACTTTGAGGTTTACTTTGCTTAAACTCTACAACAAATTAGCTGATCTATAGCCAGTAAATTTTTATTATACTTCTTGAGTATTGTTTTGGGAAATTTCTATTCTGTTAAACTTCCCCAGATTTCTAAAAAGGTGGGGAAAAAACCCTGAATTGCCTGTGTAGTGGCAATGCCACAAATAGATGGGTTCACTAAATAATCATTTACATTCCTAAAACATGCGCACCTCTGTTTTCTATCTAATCCCCAATTTTTACATATTTTACTTTTCCTTTTACAGTTGAAATGCTCAGCAGTGCTATTAATATTTGCCAAATGACAGTGGATATTTTCACTCTGTGGCTAATCACTTCTGAGTTTACCAAAGTTGGAATGGAACTGGAATTTATACAGCTTTTCCCCGGATCAGACAATCACAGCATGCAGATACCCTCTGAAGGTGGACAGCGAGGAGGGAGGTGGAACACGCCAGCCTGCTGTCCCTGCTAACACGCTTCCTCGAAAAAAGTCTATATGCGGACAAGTTTAATTAGTCCTGATTTTCATTCCTGCCTTTTGAAAATGCTGAAGTCTTCAGGCTATGAAAAATGTCAGTATCCGAAAGCACAGAGGCATTAGAAGAGGAAGGCAGAGACTCAGCGTGCCCCATTCACGATTCCAGAGCCTAGGGTCTCCCCGCTGGGGCTCCTCCATCTCCAGGGACTGGCCATGGGGACGTGAGTCACTCTGCCACCCGTAAGCCAATGGTGCATTGGGGAGGCCTTGTCCCATTGTTCAAGTTTAAAAAATATAAAATCATCCCATAATTTAGGATCCTGAGTACATGCAAGCAAAAGACTCCCACGAGAGTTACATTCAGTGAAAAAAACCAGTCTGGAAAGCTTATGTGCCATTCAATCCCAGCTTTCCCAAAGCGACGAAATTACAGTGGTGGGGGGAACAGATCAGCGGCTGCCAGGGATTAGGGTGGGGGAAAGCATGTGATTGTCAGGGGCTAGCATGAGCGTGTTTCTTTGGGATGACGGAGCAGTTCTGCACCGTGATCGTGGTGATGGTGACTTGAATCTACACGTGACAAAATTTCACAGACTCACACACAGGCACCATGCACACAAGAACGCGTATAAACCCGGCGAGATCCAAGTAAGGTCTGTGACCCAGTTGAAAGTATTGTACTAACATCAGTTTCATGGTTTGTAAAATATCCTATCATTGTGTAAGATATTATCACTGGGGGAAGCTGCATGAAGGGAACTATATGTCTTATTTTTGCAACTTTTTGTGAGTCTTAAACTGTTTAAAAATAAATATTAAAAAAAGATATCAATGAGCCATATACTTCACCAAAAACTTTTCATGGGACCGAGAGAATAGCCTTCAGTTAACTAATCAGTTTTTGGTTTTTTTTAATTTGAGAATAGAGGTGCTAACATGTGCCTTAAGGAAAGTGGTGTTTCACTGCCCTGCCCCTGGTGTTCTCGTGATAGCCTGCCTCTCTGCAGTAGTTGAGTGATGTAGGAGTGAGGTCCAGAAGGGGGTTTTCCTGTAGGATGGAGAAGTTTGAGCAAGGAGATGTTTAAAGCCGGAAGTGCTCCCCCACCTGCTCTGGGCCAGGGTCAGGCCCGGAGGCAGCAGGGCAGCCAGGGCAGATGTGAACAGCAGGGATCTCAGACCAGGGCCTTCCACGCCTGGAACAAGCCAGGGAGGCTACCTGGTGGTGAAGGGGCTGGAAGCTTCTAGTGCTTCTGAGTAAAGCTGGGATGCTCAGCCTGGAGAGAAGACGTGGACAGCCACGTGTGGACAGAAGGTGTGGACAGCCACATGTGGACAGAAGACGTGGACAGCCACATGTGGACAGAAGGCGTGGACAGCCACGTGTGGACAGAAGATGTGGACAGCCACGTGTATCTGCAGAGGACACAGCCAGAGAGCCCTGAGCAATACCCACGGGGCTGTGCAGTGGGAGACAGAGTCGACTCACACTGTGGCAGTCTGAGGGCAGGTCTCATACCTGCAGGCAGAGGCTTGATGAAAGAGGTTTCCGCTCGGCGTGAAGAACTGCCCAGCCGGCCTTCCTTGGCAGGTAATAAGCTCCCAGACACTGGAAATACTTGAACATGGATTCAACAACCACCTGTTGAGGACGCTACCCAGGGACCCTTGCCTGGGCCCCCATCCATCCAACAGGATGACGCCAACAAGGAGGACACGGCGGGTGGGGGACCTTGATCTGAAGATACCGTCCAGCATAGCTTCCTGATTCTTCTTTAAAAACTCCAGTGGTACCTCCTAAGCCCATTAACTCTTCAGTAGTTTATGATGTCCCCAAATAGATGTCACCTCCCCAGCAGACCCACAGGCCTCTGCCGCTCCTTCCTGCCCACAGAGGCTGGCCCGGGGCGGGTCGGGGGGGAGGGGCTCTGTAAACACCTGGTGCCAGGTGAACGACAGCTCCGGCACGCCCAGGGCGAGAAGCCAGCCCGGCCACCCCCTGAGTCTTTTCGCACTGCAAGTCCATATATTTTATGACCCCAGAGTGTTCCCGGCACAGACTCCTTCCGATGGTGATTCATTTCTCCTCCGCAGCTTTGCCAGTGTTTGGGTTTTCTACTTAGCTGTCCATGAACCAGCTATCATAGTTACGGCTCCCTAGAAAACGCCACACAGCAACGCTGTCAGGGCTTTTATTTGCTTAGACGGATCGTTTTATTCCAGCAAGGTGTTTTACTAGCTTAGGGAGTCATGAATCACTCCAGGGGCAGATGAAAGATGACCCGATACACACAGTTTTATATGGGATGTTGTTCTTCTTATTGAAGACCATGTCTCCTTGATTAGGACGTGAAATCAATTTTTTCACACCAGTTATGGAAAATAGATTCATATCAGCATATCCACGCACCTGCCCAGCCACTGCTAAGACGTTGACTCCAACACCACCTGGTTACAACCACTCAGGATGTCTTCCACCACCAAGGTATAGGGCTGAGATGTCCCCAAACAGATCAGTTTGAGGTTCCCCTGAAGCATGCGTCTCCGGGGGCCCAAACCACGCCAATGACTAAGCTCCCGAGAAGTATGAGAGTGGCTTTGAAAAAGGAACTGTATTTTTTTTTAAAGACTTATATGAGTGTTTATAGTATTATTTCACCATAGTACCCAACTTCAAACAATCGAAATGCTCATCAACTGATGGATAAAAAGAAAATGGTGATAAACAACGAAATAGTAACAACTGAAAGGAATGGAGTTGGGATTCAGGACATACTACCCCAAAATACGACTGCAGGAGACCAGAATGTGCCACCTCGAAATGTGCTTTTTTGGCACAAATATTATTTTGAGCTGATTATTTTGAGAATTAACAGACATAGGAGAGCTCTGAAAATGAGAGTAGAAATTATCCTTTTGTAAGAGAAATTTACGTCTATAAAGGAAATCTCCCTTTGCAAACCCTTTCTGCACCGGGAAGAAAGGATGACTAAACACTAGGGACTCATCAGTGGAAAAAGTAAGGAATCATATTATTAATCGTTAGGATAGGCTTGACTGTGCTGCAGTAACACCTAAATTCTTGAGCCTTAGTGGCTGAACCCAGCAAAAGCTCATTTCTTATTCTCATCAGGATTCAGTGAGGTTTGGTGGGATCACGTTCCGTGGTGACCCAGGAATCAGTCTGGTCTTCTTCTGTCTTGTTACAGAAGGAAGAAGAGATGGAAGACAGACTCCACCCACTTTTAAGTGCCCGGGCCCGGGAGTCACACCCACTGGTTTGCTCACACTCCCCCTGACCAGAGCCCGCCTGCAAGGCCATCAGAGAAACACAAGGACACCCACGTGCGCAGTGAGCGCGAGATGTCTCTGCCGTGGCGCTCAGCCCCGAGAACGGCTTTCTCGGTGCCCAGATTCCACCGTGGCCTGCGCCCTGTTGCGCTGGCGGCCGCCGGCTTGCAGGTGTGTTCTGCTGTGCAGGCCGTACCGGGAGAGCAGCCTTCCCGTCTGTGACGGAGCACTGGGCTCCACGGCCCAGAAAGCCCCTTCCGGAAGCAAAGGCAAAGGTGAGATGTGCTGAACCCGGAAACGTCTGGCTGACCTGGGGCACGTGACAGAGGGGGCTCGGGGTCTCTTCCCTTCCTCTGCATTCCAAATCTGCAAGCACCATCCCTCAGGGAGTGCAGAGCAGGAAGCCCAGGCGTGTCTCTGCACAGCCCTTTGCTTACGGCCTTGTCCCGGAGCACCTGTATTTGAAGGCAGCGAGCTGGGCTGCTAAAGAATCCAGAGCATCGCACATGGGGGCCACTCGGGACCATGGCAGCTCAGGAGTGGCATCATCTTTGGGCCCTGGCCTCCCTGGCTTCATGCTGGCTAAAGTCTCCTTTAGCAAAGTCAAGAGTGAGAGTGTCACTCGCCAATTTAAAAAAAAAAAAAAAAGATAATCAGCAAAGGAATAGCTGTTCGGACTCAGCAGAATCTCATCTGCCCATGAGCCTGCCGAGCTGCTCCGATATTCTATTACACTATTATGGAATTCATGTTACAGCGTCTTCAACATAAAGAATCATTTCAGTGAGCAAAGCACTTTTTTTCCTTTTCCAAATCCTGTTTTAATTAGAAAATTGATGGGAAATATAGAACTACCGCCCCATAGCTACTTTTAAAAAAATCTATTTGGAAGCCTCGAAAATATCAGTGAATTATAAAAGAAATTGAACTCTGATACTTTTCTCCCATTTTATGGCTCCTTATTCCCTGAAAAGCCTCCAACATTGTATTTCTGTAGTTTTGAATAAGGATGTATTTTCCCCTTAGAAATTGTAGGTATTCTAATTATATGTAAATCAGCTCGCAGAAATAAATATCCGTGGTTAAAGGGTATTTAAAATGTTAAAAGCTTTTTCTCAACTGTTCACTGTTAAAAAAGAAAAAAAAAGTCTATTTCCAGAACAGAAGCTCGCTAGCTCTACCACTCCGTCTTCCTCTTTCGTGAATGCGCACGAGAATCTTTTCATGCAATGCTGTCTCCTGGGTTGTTCTGCTCTCTGAAAAAGCAATTCTATGTTAATCTTCCTTTCTTAACAGTGAAAACTTTTTTCTCGCTTATTCAGAATCAAGATATTCAGTTGGACAACGAAACTGACTAGAAATTAAGAAAGTTGCTCCTGTATCGAAAAGAGTTTCTCAGCCAGGCGCGGTGGCTCACACCTGTAATCCCAGCGCTTTGGGACGCCAAGGTGGGAGGATCGCTTGAGACCGGCCTGAGCAGCACAGCGAGACCCCATCTCTTCAAAAAATGGAAGCATCAGCTGGGTGCGGTGGTGTGCACCTGTATTCCTGGTACCTGGGAGGCTGAGGTGAGAAGATCGCCTGAGCCCAGCCCAGGAATCTGAGCTAAGATGACCCCACTGCACTCCAGCCTGGGTGATAGAGTGAGACCCTGTCTCAAAAAACAAAAAAGCATTCTTAAATGTTGCCTTTACTACCTGAAAACATTGCTGCAGTTGTATTGTTAAAGGATCATTATTTCCCTGATACATGAATTGTATTCGATTCTGGTCTTCTGGCTATAAATACCATCAGAATGCTGATGATCCCAAATTTCTATCTCTACCCCTGAGCTCCAGGCTCACATAGCTGACTGCCTATTTCTTGGGTTGTAAAGGAATTGCAGGCTAAGCATGTCCAAAACCTAATTCCGCGGATCCTCTGCAATCTGCCTCTTCCCAGCTTTCTCCATCTAAACAAAGAACAGCACTAGAAAGCTTCCCGTTTCTAAGGTCAAAAGCCTGGCAGTCACCCTCAAGTCTGCCCTCACCTTCCACTTCCAACTCAGCAGCTGAGTCCTGTTGGCCCATCTTCAAAGTACACTTAGAACATCACCAAGTCACTACCACCTCCACCATCATCACCCTGGCCCAAGCCACCATCGTTGTCTGCCTAGACTTTTGTACTGGTCATCTCCCGGATTCTGCTTTCGTCCTACTATCGTGTGATGTTAACAGCACAGCCAGAGCGATCCTTCTAAAACATAAAGAAGGCCAGGTCATTTCCGAGCTCTAGGCCCTCTGTGGCCTCCCAGCTCAACCAACACCAAAGCAGAGAGGCCTTACAAAGGCCTAGAAAGACCCTCTCAGGTCTCATCTCCCACGCCTCTCCCCTGACTCACTCAGCTGGGTGGGTTTGTTCCTCAAACACCCCAGGGCCTTTGCACTGGCAGCTCCTTTGCCTGGAACGCTCTTCCCCAACTATCTGCAAGGGGCTCTCAGGTCATCAGGTCTCTGTGCCAGCATCACCCCAACTACTGACCGTGGCAACATCCTCGCTCCTAGCCTGCCACGCCTTCCCCGCTGCATCTTTCTTCATAGTCTTGCCATCATCTGGCCTAATTTACACTCCACTTATCTGCTTCTTATCTGTTGTTTTCTTGCTAGATAGTAAACTCCACAGGGGCAGGGATTGTTGTCTGTTTTGTCTACTGCTGTGTCCACTCAGAATGGTGCCTGGCACACAGGAAACACTGGATAAATAAATATTTGTCGAAGGAGAAATCGAAATTGCCTTCAGTGCTGAAACGAAGTATTTGGCTAAATTAGGGCCTCCCGCTCCCCCTCCCTGCCTGACAGTGCTTCTCACTCAAATGTCAGTGGCGAGTGGACCGATGACCTGGCCAGGAGGCTCCTGGGACAGGATCAGCAGGTGCTGAGTCTGCAACCGAGCTTCAGAGATGATGTCACCATCTGAGCACACGCGTGTGCTGAACACACACACTGGGACATGCTCCTGAGCGGGGCAGGGCTTGCCGCACAGGGTCAGTCACTGCTGGCACCTGTACGGGCCAGGGGTGGGGACAGCACAGTCTGCCACATCGGGAGCTGAGGAGCCCCCAGGAAGACCACCCACCCTGCAGGGCAGACAGAGCTTCAGGGCTCGGAGGGTAGGGGTGACTCGGAAGAGGGCCACATGGATGCCAGGAAACCAGCCCCTCTCCCACACCCTCGTCTGCGCAGAGAAGGGTTGTAAGTGAAAACGCAGGCCGATTTCACTGAACGCTGGCACACCTGAGGACAGGTGTGTGACAGAGGAGAGAAGCAATTGCTCCCGTCCATCTCTGTATCCTCCAGGCTCAGCAAGAGCTGCAGGTGTGAATTAGTTTGCGAGCCCAGCAGACACTCCCAGGGTGCATCGTAAAACGTGCAGGAAGGGCCGAGGGCCCAAGCAGCCAGGTGTGTGCGACACCTGACATGTAGACTCTGCTGCTAACATGGCCTTGCTCGCGGCCAAAGACTGCTAGGTCTGGGAACACTTGGGCCCCTTTCGGATGACACCCCCGGCTCTGAGGGTGCCCTAGCTGCTCTGCCTCGTGACATCATCAAGCTGGAGGTAAGGCTGCCCAAGGAGCAGGGATTTTGGACGTGGGTCAGTTGTCACCGAAACAAATGAGCACAGGCCCTCGGGCATGGTGCTTTGCACAAGTCCTGAAAAATTCTGAAATGCGATAAAATCTAACTGAATATGTCACAAGCAGAAAGGGCAAGAAATGTTTCCAAGTTCCATTTACTCTTATGAAGTGACATCTAGAAAGAGAATGAATCAGATAAAAAGAAAAAGGCAAATTATGATATTAAAAATCCATTTCCATTTAGCAAATTTGCTATTAGCATCACAATTCAGGCTATTTTAATAATTACAGCCTCACACAGGTAGCAGCATAATTGGATGCCTCGGTGAGAGGATTTCAGGAGCACCGGAAAGATCCTTTCACCAAAATTGCTTCTTCAACTGCCCGAGCTCACGCACTAGGGCTGGACACACCCGACCCTTCCTGGCTCCTCTTCTAAAATCCACGTTCCCCAAGAGGTCAGCTCTTCCTGGAGAGTAGGCGGGGCAGATGAGGGCCAGATCCTGAGGCTGGGAGGAGGGAGAGGCGGGATGAGGCTCCAGGCTGGCGCCCCGAACCCCCGGGGGCTCATCCTCCTGAGTGCGGAGCAAAAGTGCTCGGGAGGGTGGTGTGTTCTGTGTTCCCACCTAAGTTATTGAAAACAGAGGAAATTCACAGAGGACCTGGCAGGAACTGCACAGCACGACCTCTTTCAGCCGGGCCCAGGTCGGGGAGGCCTGGAGTGTGCCCTGCCCTATGCAGCTTGGCCGAGGACCCCCTGCCCGCCCCCAGCCAGGCTCCCGCAGAGCCTCCGGATGAGCAAAGGGCCCGTGACTCTGTGATCTCAAATAACCCCCTCGCACGCTAACTGAGGACCAGGCGAGTGCAGAGGAAATGAGCTTCAGATGCATCGGTAATTCTGAGGCTATGCGTGTGCCTGCGGGCCACTGCCCGTCTTGTCTGGGGGAAGGGGAGTTTATTCCCAGGACGGCCCCTCCCCCGGCCCATGCCCCAGGCTAACCTTCCACCATGACTGCAACCGGAGGGGCTTCTGAAGCTTCTCTGCTCATCAAGAGCTTCCCAAGAACCTTAAGACAAAGGCCCAAATCCTGCCCTGGTAGCACCAGTTGCACAAGCTCTGAGCCCTGCTCCTGTCTAGGCCTACCCCCACATCCCCCCGTCCCCACACGGCCCCTGGGTTTAGCTCCGCCCCTGCTCAGCTCCCGCGGGACCCTGTGTCCCCCCCAGAACATCCTTCTTTCTCAGCCCCCAGTCAGGGAGCTGCAGCTCCAGCCCTTCCTGTTCCAGAAGGACCGGGGTGGGAATAGAGTGAGTTAAAATGCAACACACTCGATGTTTAGCAAGATTCAGCTGTTTTTCATGAGTAAATATTCCTCGTTTTGTTGTAAGTCTTCGGTTAATTTCCAGAGTTCTGAAAAAGCTAATTTTGACAATTTTTTTACCAGTAGTCTCATGGCTTTTTATGAAGGAGAAGATTTTCAGAGGTCCTTACTCTGCCAGCCCAGAATTACTCTCGCTAGTGAATTGATTTTTGACAAAGTCAGCTCAGTGGATAAAGGATGGTCTTTTCAGCAAATGGGCGGGAACAATCGGACATCCATGTGCAATAAATAAATGAATGAATGAATAGAAAAAGAACTTTGACCCATACCTTGGCACCACACGAGAAAAATTAAGCCAAATGAGTTATAGACCTAAATGTAAATGCTAAAGCTATAAAACTTCTAGAAGAAAACACTGCAGAAAGTCTCCATTACCTTGGGTAGGCAAAGCTTTTTTAGTGACAATGCTACACACACACGATCCTTAAAAGAACAAATTGATAAATTGGACTTCACCAAAATTAAGAGTTTCTGCTCTTCTAAATCACTGTTAAGAGAATAAAAAGCCACAGGCCAAGAGAAAATATTTGAAGATATATATCTGATAAAGAACTCACATCCACAATATACCAAGAACTCCCAATACAAACTCTTAAACAACCCAATTTAAAAATGAGCAAAAAAAAAAAAATTTGACCAGAGATTTCTTGAAATTATTATATGGTAGCAGAAAACCTCCAGAAGCGGAGTCCCATGGCTGGCTTAGAGCTGATGGTACACGAATGAGCCCATTCAGGACCAGAAAAGTTGTCCCAAAAAGCCCTGCCTCAGTGTCAAACTGCAAATGAGCTCAGTAAATGCTTGCTGTTTAAGCCACCAAAGTCTGGGATGGTTTGTTACGCAGCACTAGATCACGGATACACATGCATCCTCTTTTTTAATCTTCACAACAACCGAGAAGATAGGTACTGTTATGATCCCTATTTTGCAGGTAAAACTAAAGCAGAGAGCATGTTGCGTGGGCAGCGAAGGTCATGCAGCTAGCAGATGGCCTTTTAGTCATCAGAGCTGCTTGCCAACAGCCTGGTTCTCCTTCTAGGCACTTGGCGAGACTGAAGGTGGAGGAGAGTCTTGGGACTTACTTTGGACAATAAGACTCAAGTGGAAGCAACGTGTGTTACTCGCAGGAAAAAGACTATGAAAAATGCATGACTTGCCATGTCTGCTTTCTCTTACCACAATACCAAGGACGCCCCAGATGGCGACCACACCTTCAGCCCAGGTCTCTCTCTCAGTGAGTTGTGGAGCACAGCCCCCAGCCAACCTGTGATGGACATGGGACTCGATAGTGAAATAAACCGGTTTTGCTTTGAGCTGCTGAGATCTGGAATCATCCCTGCAGCACAGCCTACCCCAGACCGTCCTGGCTGCCACAGCGGCTGGACCAGAAGCAAGTCCCACATCCGTCTCATTCCAAAGCCCACGCTCTCGTTCACAAACGAATGGGTGAATAAGTGACTTTGGTCCAAAAGACGAGAGCAGTAATGCTAACTGAAAACACACAGAGAGAGAGAGATCAAAGACAACAAATCAATGCAGTTCAGACAGCAGAGGTCAGAGGAAGAAATTTTCTGTCCAGAGTTCACAGCGTCCAGGGAGGTGAAGAGAAACGAGTCTCCTCTTGCCGTGGCCTGCAGAGCTGGGCTGGGGGCTGCGGGGAGAGCTGGCTTCTGCCTCCCCTCCCCACGTGTCTGGAGGAACCGGCTCAGAGCAGGCACAAGGGGGCTACCTGGGAGCCCAGGTGTGTTACCTCCAGCCCTTCTCTGTGCTGTAGGAACCTCAGCAGTCACCAGGGCAGGGTCGGGGCAGCCCCAGACTGGGCCATCCAGAGTCCCGCCCCCCCTCCCTGTGGTAGGGGTGTCCCCGGGCTCTGCCACCCTGGCTACTTACTGCTCACTGCCAGAAATTTCTGCCCCCAAATCAGGTGGAACCGGATGGCTTCTTAGCACTCCCGTCACTCAAACCTCTTCAACTCAAAAGTAAGGCAGACCTCCTAATTAACCAGCTCAGATCCTTAATTTGACATCTCATGGTGCCTGCCAGCCATTGTGGATTCAAATTCAACTTATCTGCTTCCACTTTGATTCTTCAATTTAGGCGACACTTCCAGATACCAAACTTTAATTCTATGCAAATCAGCAAATGCTTATCTAGGCCCTATTATGTGCACAGAGCTATGGCCGAGAAATAAATAAAACATCCTCTCTGCCTTCAGGGACTCGCAATCTAAGTGAGGGAGAAACATACCAGCAAAAGAGGCTGTGATTCAAGGCAGGGTTTGATAAGGGCTGCCGTGGAGGGACAAAAGCAATGAGAAAACGGGGCGGGGGGCAAGATTCAAACTCTCCAAGTTTCTCTTCTAAGTGCCAGAACTTACTTGTCTGTTTTGGTTTTTTGCTATAATTTTTCTACCATGCAATTCTTATTGTTTTTGCCTCAATAACAAGTAGCCTTAAGAACATAATTAAACTTTTGTGATGACTGTGACGATCACCACGGCGATAATCACAGTACAGGTTGTGATACAGCAACACCAGAGGCCCCCAGTATAGGAGGGGCGGTGGCCTGCACAACGGCTCCAGGTTGCTACACCGAGAGGACTGATGTCCCTTCCTCTGGTAGTGAAGGGCCCCCAACGTTGTCTATGAATGATGCTTTCATCCTGCTAACTTCCATTACACACAATGGTTTGGGTGCTGAGAATTGTTCTGTCTTTCCACCAAGTAAAATGCATCAGCTGTATGACAACAATTTTCTCCTCTGTGAGATATTTTTTCCCACCAACTTCAAAGCTTTCAGCTATCTTCTTAATGGTGGAGGTCGCTGCAATTCTGGCCTTCAGATAAATGGGGATTGTGCTATCATCATTTCTAACATTGGTAACCGTGAGGTCTACTCTCACGCAAAGTAACCAGGAGAGGAGAAGGATCTTCACATACTATAATAAGTAAGAAAAGCTAACTTTATTAATTTAGATCCCACTAAGATGAAAAGAAACCTTGAAAAATCACACAGAGAATGAGGCAAACAGAGCCTTCCATATTTGCCTGTGTATATGAGTTAATGAAAATGAAATAGTTTTTCCTAGATTTTCTTCTAGAATTTTTATGGCTTTGTGCCTTACATTCAAGTCTTTTATCCATCTTGAATTAATTTTTGTATATGGCAAGAGATACGGGTCCTGTTTCATTCTCTGCATGTGGCTACCCAATTTTCCCAGCACCATTTATTGAATAGGGCTTCCTTTCCTCAGTGTATGTTGTTGTCTGCTTTTTCAAAAATCAGTCAGTTGTAGGTAGATGGTTTTATATCTGGGTTTTCTATTCTGTTCCATTGGTCTATGTCTCTATTTTATGCCAGTACCATGCTGTTTTTGTTATTATCCCCTTGTAGTATAATTTTAAGTCTGGTAGTGTGATGCTTCCAGATTTGTTCTTTTTGCTTAAGATTGCTCTGGCTATTTGGGCTCTGTTTTTTTTCCAAATGAAACACAGATTTAGTTTTTTTAGATCTGTGAAATATGACATTGGTATTTTGATGGGGACTACATTGAATCTGTAAATCACTTTGGGCAGTATGGACATTTTAACAATGCTGACTCTACCAATCCATGAGCATAAGATGTTTTTCCATTTGTTGTGTCATCTGTAATTTCTTTCATCAGTGTTTCATAGGTCTCCTTGTAGAGATCTTTCACCCCTTAGTTAAGTATACTCCTAAGTATTTGATTTTCTTTGTAGCTATTATAAATGGTATTTGATTTGACTCTCAGCTTGACTGTTACTAGTATATAGAAATGCTACTGATTTGGGTACATTGATTTTGTAACCTGAGACTTTGCTGAATTTATTTACCAATTCTAGGAGTCTTTTGGTGGAGTCTTTGGGATTTTCTATATACAAAATCATATCATCAATGAAAAATGATAGTTTGACCTCCTCTCTCCCAATTTGGATGCCCTCTTTTTCTTTCTTTTGCCTGATTGCTCTGGCTAGGACATCCAATTCTATGTTGAACAGAAGTGGTGTCAGTAGGCACCCTTGTCTTGGTCCAGTTCTTAGGGGGAATGCTTTCAACTTTTCCCCATTCAATATGATGTTGGCTGTGGATTTCTCACATATGACATCAGACTCAGCAATTTATGACTAAAACCCCAAGGGCAATTACAGCAACAACAAAAATAAATAAATGGGACTTGATTAAATTAAAAGGCTTCTGCGCAGCTAAAGAAACAATCAATAAAGCAAATAGACAACCTACAGAATGGGAGAAAATATTCACAAACTATATATCTGATAAAGGGCTAATATCCAGAATCTACAAAGAATTCAAACAAATCAGCAAGAAAAAAATAAACAACCCTATTAAAAAGTGGGCAAAAGATATGAACAAAAGTTTTCCAAAAGAAGATAGACAAATGGCCAACAAACATATGAAGAAATGCTCAACATCACCAATCATCAGAGAAATGCAAATTAAAGCTACAATGAGATTGCACCATACCTGTGTCAGAATGGCCTTTTTTTAAAAAATTCAAAAAACAATGGATGCCGGCAAGGATGCAGAGAGAAGGGAATGCTTATACAGTATTGGTGGGACTGCAAATTAGTACAGCCCCTATGAAAAACAGAATGGAGATTCCTCAAAGAAATAGATGTAGACCTACCATTCGACCCAGCAGTCCCCCTGGTGGATATCTACTCAAATGAAAATAAGTCATTTTATAAAAAAGACACCTATACTCAAATGTTTATTACAGCACAATTGGCATTCACAAAGATGTGGAATCAACCTAAGTCCCATCAATTCATGAGTAGATTAATAAAATGTGATATATATATATACCATAGAGTACCACTTAGCCATAAAACGTAATGAAATAATGCCTTTTGCAGCACCTTGTATGGAATTGGAGACCATTATCCTAAGTGAAGTATCTCAGGGTTGGAAAAACAAACACCGCATGTTCTCACTGGTAATTGGGAGCTAATTGATGGGCACAAAGAGACGTAAAGGTGATTGGAAAGCAAGAAGAGAGGTGGATAAAAGCCTACCTGCCAGGTACAATGAACACTATTCAGGTGACGGGCACACTAAAAGCTCCGAAGTAAGCATTATAAAAGGTATCCATGTGACAAAAACCGTTGTACCTCCTTGGTATTTTGAAATTAAAAAAAAAAAAACACAACTGTACAGATGTGAAGGAGCTTTTCTATCTGGCTGCCTGTAGATCACAATGTCTGTCAGAACACCTTGCCCGGCACACCATGTTGCCCAATAGATGCACACTGAATGCGATGGGCATAATCCACGAGCTGTGGGGGTAAAGGGTCCCTGCTCACAGGCATTAGGGTAGAAAACTGAATATTCTTCTTGACATAAGCTGGTGGATTTCTCATTATAATCACTATATTCACTAACTTAGCCGAGAAATCTACCCAGCGCACGTTTGTTGAGTTCACGCTGTTCCAGGCAGCAGCGTAGGTACCAGGCTCCCTGCAGCGGACAAGCGCTCATGGAGACTGTGTTCTGGCAGTGGCACGGGCCGTGAAGAAGCAAACTTGAAAACCAGGTCGTGGCTTGTTCTCTAAAGAAAATAAGACAGCGCCGTGGTAGTGCCAGGGTGGGGGGTTAGGTTGGGGGGCCCAGGGAGGCCTCTGAGGAAAGGCATTGAAGTGGAAACCGGCACGACGAGGAGGCTCTCTCCACGCATCGTGAAGGAAAAGCATTCGGGCAGAAGGAACAGCAGAAAGGAGCTAATGTGACGAAGAGCTGGGAAGGGGACCATGGAGTCATTTAGAAAGTGGGAAGTGTGATTGTAAACTGACAGTTAAAAAACAAAAGGAGAGAGAGATTTGTTGACAATGTCTCCCCACCTCAATTTGAAGGACTGAGCAGAAGCCAAAGATTTTCAAGCCACCCATTCATGGTAGCCCAGGTGGCGGCGGCAGGGTATGCGGAGTGGGGCAGAAATGGCTGTGGGTCAGGCTGGACGGGGCGCCTCTTGCTCCGGGACACCACTGCCCACGGGAGCGCTGACGAGCACCCAACGAGATGATTTGCTGCAACGTCAGTGCTGGTTGTTGTGGACGCCTACCCGGCCTGGTGCAGGCCCCGGTGACAGGAAGGGCAGTGCTGTGATCACCTGCTGGCCTGGGCCCTTTGCCCCACCTGGCCCGAGGACCTGAGATTTAACCCTTCGAGGTGGCTTGCAAAACAAGCCCACCAGGACCGCTGTAAATTGACTAGGATTCAGAACACATAAAAAGGAAGAATACACAGAATTGGAGGGGGGAGGGTCGGTGAGCAGAGCCTCCTTCTCTCACCTGGGCAGACCTTGACGAGCATCTCGAGGGACTGCAGAGGGGCAGGAAGGCTCCACCCTCACGCCTGTGCCTAGGCAGGGGAGGCCCTGGTGTCCGGCCTGGAGGCCTGGCAGGAACAGAGGCAGCAGGGGGAGTCTGACAGACCTCGGGACCAGCTGGGATGCCCCAGGACCCCACCCTCGGTGACAGCGACATCCAGAAACAGCCCCTCCCCCACCCACACTCCGGGACCAGGCCTCACGGTGCTGAGACACCCTGGAATGTACGAACGGATTAAATAGGAGCGGCTATAAGAGGCATTGTTGGAGACCACAGCAAAAGACAATAACGGGTGTGGGGGGTTAATTTACATTCTAAGAAATGTGTTATCCTAAGGATTTTTAAAAAGAAAATTCCAACACTGAAACTTGTATGGAAAAAATGAGGTTTATATTTTTCTTTTATCTTATAACCCTACGGACTAACACTACCTCTGGGATTTTTCTGGTTACTTTTCAATCCCATTCAGATAGATGGAGAAGTCTTGTAACAATACCTTTTGTTAAAAACACTTTAAATTCCGTGTATTCTTAGCTCTCTTAAAGCAATGCTGCTTTTAACAAGACTTTTTATTAATTAATTTCTTCTTTCAAAATTCCAGTTCTCCAAAAGTGCTTTGAAATATAACGATTCTTGCATTTTTCTTTTTCTTAGAATAGCCTCCTCAGCCTTTGAGAGGGTTTGATAATAACCAATTTGGAGCTTAACAGCAAAAAACATTAGTACTAATAACCGCCAATTTTCTATTACATGAAGACGTAAGAATACCATGAGGTTTTTGATTTTGAATAAATCTACAGGCTCGGATATTTAGAAGACAGATTGTTCTTTTGGGCTTCTTAGGATAAAACTGAGTCAGCCTGAAAATTGAATTGTGAGTATCGTCATGATGAAAATTTCTTACACTTTCAAGCAGGCTCCTTCATGAGAAACCGGAAAGAAAAAAAAATGTATATTCCATTACTTCTCTTGTCTAATTCTGTATTCTGTTTAGTCTTTTGATGCTAATAGTTTAAATTACTCTGAGTACTTTTCCAGCACGAGGGTTTTAATCCTGCTTTCAAACGTCTACAGATATAATGATGTGCTTCCACAAATGCCAGGAGAAGTTTTATGAACTCTTTTAGAACCCTTCCCCGGAGAAGGTGCATTTAATAGACGAAAATGTCATGTTTCATTAGTACATTCGTGCTCACACAAATTTAGTCTGCAGAAAAGATAGTGCTTGTAAAACCGAAACCAAAATTGACAAATGGTGCCTCTGTTTAAAAGCTGAAATCCTCAAATAGAGAATCATCCTCACATACATCAGCCCGAATCTATAAAACATGTACTTTCTTCCGGAATAAAAATGCTTTTGCGAAGATTCCTTCCCTGGGAGGCAAATCTAGAGACCCAGGTCCTGAGCCGGGAGGTCATTTGGCTGGACTCCTTGGGACCTGGGCAGTTTTAGCCACGATGTGGCCCCCGCATGGATGGACACAGGGAACTGGGAATGCTTCACACCTGTGGTCCCCAACCCCGGTACGGCTCTGTGGCCTGTCATTAACAGGACCGGACTGCACAGCGGGAGGTGAGCGGCAGGGGAGAGCGAGCAAAGCTTCATCTGAACTCACAGCCGCTCCCCGCCGTTCCCCATTCCCCTCACCTTCCGTGAAAAACCGTCTTCCACGAAACCAGTCCCTGGTGCCGAAAAGGTTGGGGACCACTATATAAATAGCTCACTGCAGCCTCAAACTCCTGGGCTCAATGGATCCTCCTGCTTCAGCCTCCCAAGTAGCTGGGACTACAGGCATGTGCCCCTAACACCTGGCTAATTTTTTCTATTTTTAGTAGAGACGGGGTCTTGCTCTTGGTCAGGCTGGTCTCGAACTCCTGAGCTCAAGTGATCCTCCCGCCTCGGCCTCCCAGAGTGCTAGGATTACAGGCGTGAGCCACTGTGCCCAGCCATGTTTTTATTTTTTCAATTGGCAAATAAAATCATCTATATTTATCGTATATAACATGATGTTTTGAAATACACATACATCATGGAATGACTGAATCGAGCTAATCCACAAATGCGTTGCCTCACTTACTTACCGTTTTTGTACTGAGAACAGTCTTACAATATGCTCTCAGCATTTTTCACAAATATAATACATTGTTAAGAACTATTGTCACCATGTTGTGTGTAGAGCTCATGTTTTAATGCAAGAAGATGGATAACATGTAAACATAGATTGCGTTGGGTGGGGATAGGTACTAGGAAGAAACATTTTAAGAGCATCACCCTTGCTGTGCTGGAAAACAGACTCTAGGGAGGCACAAGAGAGACCAGTCAGAGAGCTGTTGTAATAAATAATTTAAGCAACAGATAATAGCAGCTAAGACTTGGGGGGTGGCGGTGGAACAGCAAAAACTAGTCAGATTCTTGATTTATTTTGCAGGTGGAGATGACAGAATTTGCTGAGAGCTTGGAGGTGAAGTATAAGAAAAAGCAAGTAAACAAGGATAATTTCAGACCTTCAGATCCAAGCAGGGACTGGGTGAATGTTGACAGCGTTAGCCGGGACGGGAATGGCAGGGAAAGACGGGGAGAGGAGCAGGTCTGCACGCGTGTGTGCGTGTGTGTGCACACGGATCCAGAGGGGAACTCGAGAGCCCGGCTGTGGCTGTGCTCACTTGGAGACGCCTCTCAGACACACAAGTGGAGCCATTGCGTAGGCAGCGGGTGTGTGAGTTTGGGCTTCACGGGGAGAAGTCAGGGATGGAGACAGAAACATGAGGACCGTCGTCACCGACTGCCTGGCATTTAAAGCCCTGAGACCAGACGAGATGGCCTGGTGGAGGAGCGTAGCTCCAGAAGAAAAGGGAGCCGAACATCAAGGCCTGAATCGGTCGGTGTTGAGAGGCTGGTGAGGAAGAGACCGAGAGGAAGTGCAGGGTGGGGACAGACGATGGCATTCCACACCACATGACTCACTCACAGCAAAAGAAATGCAGAAATGCACTCAGACCCAACGCACACATGGGTCTTACCACATGCCCGGTGGCAGGAAGCAGCTGGCCCGATCAAGCTGTGGACGGGCGCACCTGAGACCCAGCGGTGGCACCAGGTAGGAGACCACACCCGGAGAGGCTGGTCCTGACGTAGAGGATGCAGTGCGTGTGCTGAGTCGGTACCCGGTACGTGGCACCGTTTCACCACAGCCAGAAGGCGTGGGTCTGGGGACCTCGGGATGGAAGGGGGTGGTCGCTCTCATTCTTACACTTCACAACCCATCCACAGAACCCTCCTTTCCACCCTTGCAACTTCCATCTCTGCTGCTTAGGAGGTCTTGGTGCTCAAAGTGAGAATCTGTCCACCAAGAGACACAAAAATGATGCCACTGCATTGGAAGTAGAGACAGTTCCCTGGCCAAGGTGGCTTCTCATGCAACTAAATCGTCGGACAGCGGTTGTCATGGGAATAGTGATGCTGGTTGCCAAGGGGAGCCTGGGAGCAGCTGCACAGCGGGGACAGACGGGACTGTGTCTGAAACCCGGGGACTCTCTGGAGCAGCCCGTGGCACTTCCGCACCCCGCTCAAGTCAGTGGGAAACTACTGCAGCCACAACGCACAGGACCATGGTGGCATGAAGGTTTGGGACACCCCACCAGTGCGGAACCCCATCGGATGAAGGCAATGGAACGTGGAAAGGGCAGCAGGAGAAAAGGATTCTAAGTATCAGTTAGAGCCTGTGACCCGTTACAGGAACAAGGGCTGGAGGAGCCATGCCTCTTTCCTCCTTGTGCAGATACGACATTAACGGATTCTACCTTTCCTCATCCTTCTTCCCCACTGTCTCATGTGAGGGATCACTGACGGCGATTGACTTTAGTCTTCGCATTACAGATATTTATATGGAATTGCACTGAATTAGAAAAATAATTAGCTTCACCAGAGACAGACACGAGAACTGTGGGGACGCTGTATTTCCTTTGTGGGGCGGGAGCTCCTCTGTGTGCACAGAGAATTGTTGCCTCTTGTCGGGTGTAGGCACAAGCTGCGTGAAAGTTCAAGCTCAAGGACGGCAGGGTGTGTGTGGAAGCTGGGGTGAATGGTGCCGAGGACTAAGCTGCTGACCCTCGGTCCCCAGCCTCGATCCTGTGTTCTGCTCCCTGAGGCTGCCCTGATGTCACTTGAGATGACGTTTCTCCTCTGCCACTGGGATTCCTGCAGGAAGGGGCTTCCTTGTCCCGGTCGACCTCACCCAGAATGATCCTCCCTCGGCAGTGGCTGTCGACTCCAGTTTCCAGCTTATTCCGACTCCAGCTTCGGGGGTCACTGGGGGGCTTGGGCAGCCTCTCCTGGTTCCAACAGACTCACGGCAGGGGTTTCCCATCTGGAGCCCCCAGAGGTGGCCCAGTCCCTACGGAGTCTGTGAGCCATTCCCAGATACGTTAATACGTTCTAAAGCCGCAACATGTTATAAAAGTGATTTACTTGTTGAAAAGCAAAGGAAAGAACGTCTGATCATTCTGTTACTGAGGGAAAAGGAAAAACTTGACAATTGTCACTGATAATGTGATGTGCTTCACTTGCGTGTTCCTGGGGCTGATTATCGCACAACGTGATCCTAGAAATGCGGATCGGGGCGAGCCCAGGGCCCCCCTGGGAGAAGAGCAGGACAGGAGATCCCCACGACTGTAGCTCCCTGGGACAAGAAAGCAGTAAGGACCCCTCGTCCCCAGCAGGTGGCCTGGTCTCTGCAGGACCCGGCACTCCAGACTCAGCCGTGGGTCCCCGATGTAGGGAAGAGACTGCTGGGGTGGCCACCCTCTAGTCCCCGGTGGGGCCAAGGCCAGGACTGTACCCTAAGAGCCACCCCTGAATCAGACCCAGAGGAGGAGACCACCAAACCACGCCCAGAAAGTGGGCTCTTGCCGGTGGGGCCCCGGCAGTGTGTGGAGGAGAACGGGGAGCACAAAGTCCCGCGTTTCACCGGCAGTCCTGGCACTCGGGTTGAGAAGCTGGGTCGCAGCCTCCCTTCCTCAGGGTCCACGTGTTGATTGATGCTGAGGCTTGCGTGGGGGCGGTGGCCCCAGAGATAAACCCCCAAGCCCTCCTCTGCAGTAGAGGAAGGTCTGTGTCCAGTTACCCCCGGAGATCTGCTCTGGACGCCACGGTGCCATCTTGATGGGAAACCCAAGCAACTAATGTCAAGATATCTTCAGAAGAAATATTTGTTCAGCCTTTGAGACATGGTTGGAGGCTTTGCACGTCACAGAGAAGCAGAAAAAGAGATTTGACACCGGCCATGTTTTCTCAGGTACTTTCCAGGCGTGCCTGCTGAGCAGGGTTGAAAGCACGAGGCACGGAAAGGTAGCCCAGGTTCGCTATCTTGAGACCGGCTGCAGGCGCAGGAAACCTTAACAAGGAAAGATGGATATTACGTTTGCTACGCAGGGAGGGCAGCAGCGGACAGTGACATCTGCCATCCCCTAAATTAGATCTATTTGTCCTCATAGAATTAACTGCAGAAATCAATGAAATTTATCTTCGAAATGTGGCGTGTGATCTTAAAAATGAGAATTCATGAGCTCGCAATTTCGATACCTCACATATAAATATAGACAAACGGATGTTTTAATGCAAATTTAATACACAGCAGTTAAATTAATGATTTTTCTCAGTTCGTTTTTAATCGGGGAAAAAACCTCACAGCCGCACCACCCTATAAATCAAACTCGCTGGGCGCGTCTGTGTGGCGGAGAAGTCGCACGTTCGCGGGCCGTGCGTCAACATCCTATTTTCTTAAAATAAATGGCTCCTGTTTCCAGCTTCAAACGCAGCGTCATGTCAATGCATATTCATAACTGGGCACTGCTTTCCTTTTTTTCTCTCTCTTTTGGGTTTTGTATGTTCTGGATTGAAAACATAACCAAGGATGTTTGCTCCCAGGGGCCACACGGGTCAGAAGTGCAGCGTTCAATAGGACTAAAGATGTGGGGAGCTTCTTCCGCAGCCTCAGATGCAGGAGGAAAAGTCAAGGCCCCCACTGCGGCACGGACGCGGGCGGGCACCCTCCCTGCGAGGACGCGGGCGGGAGGCGCGAGGCAAGGAGACGGTGAAGGACAGGACCCGGGACGCGGGCTCCGCTAATTGCCGCCGCGTGTAGTTCATCTCGCCTCGGCCGCGGTGATTGCCTCTTGATTTTATGCTGGGTGGCTATACTGCTGCCGCGAGCCTCTTGGCGAGTTTGTGGACCATACCAAAAAGGCATTTTTATCACCGGTTTAATGCCCCATGGCTGACAGGGAACAGGCGAGAGAGAGAAGCGATGCTCCCGCTCGGGCATTAAAGGGGTCATTAAGCTCTGCGTTCGGGAAAGGTCTTGTTTGCAGCTACGTGCCGAGCTCAGGGCTGAAAGTGACGGGTAAGCAGAAGGTATCGGGGGAGGCTCACCTTGCCTGGCCGGCTGCTGCCCTGCACCCCGCTTTGCTCTGTCCTCCCCGCCCGCCCTGCGGGTCAGCGAGGTGGGGGCTGCTCCCAAGTCCACTCACTGGTCGCATGGCTCTGGGCGGGTGACTCGCCGGCCTCCCTGCCCCGACTGGCTGCTTCTGAGCCCCCCAAGTCGCCCAGGCACAGAGAGGCATCTGCTGGCCCTGACCTTCTCCTCCACCCCAGGCCATTTCTGCTACTGAGACTTGGAAATTCTCTCCCCCGGGTGCCCAGCGAGGCTTTTCTTTGATGTCTGGCAGAGAGAGGGGCACGCACACGTTCCCTGCCAAACCTACTCCCCGGCCCTTCTGCCTCTGAGTACCCAGGGACTCGTCACGGAGACGCGGAGCGTGTGGCACATAAGCATTCAGCCGGGGGACTCGAGGCGTTTCCAGGAACGGTGAATTGTCCTCCTGGTACAATTAACTGGTGCGTGGATATCACCCACGGCGACGGCGGTCTGGAGAGGATGGCGCCACGTGAGGGAGAAACCGAGCGTAATCGAGGGCTGCATAATTCACAGATGACCTGGGGCAGCTGTAAATAATGAACATCCCCAAATTATTATTCATTGTTTCAGTAGGCATCCTGCTTCTTTCCAAAGAGCAGCTCCAGGGATTGAGATGTTTTTGTGACAAGATTTAAATGGCAGCCACGTGGCTTTAGTCTACACCTAGAGGACCTGCTCCAAAGAGCCTATAAATTCTTCTCCAACAGGTAGTTGGTAGCACTGAACTTGGAGCGGGTGGGCAGGCGTGTCCAGCCCCGGCAGGGCCAGCCAATCCGCAGCGACAGACGCACGCCGTTCTCCTTTCGAAAGGCGAGGACAGTGATTCCTCCGGTGCTGGGACTGTTAGGGACCTGTCCCTGGGGACTCAGCATCTCTCCTGGGATGGGGCCCCCAATCTTCTGAGCGGTCCTTGTGCTTCTGCTCCTAGAAATCTGGCTTTGAGATAACAAACTCGATCTCTTCCCCGTTCGATTGACGTGGTGGGCTTTAAATACGCCGCCCCAAAAGGAACATGGCAGCTAACGTCGAGGCAAGGTCCTTGGCTGGCTGAGTCGGGAAGGGGACGTTAAAATGGTCCAATGAGAACATCTCTGTCCATTCATCAGCGGCCACCGAGGTCCGAGCACATGCTACCTCTGCAGGAGGAAAGAGCCCAGAAGTGCAGAACGTGGCAGATTAAGACAGAGACAGGCGTGTGCTTGGAAACAGTGAGGTCCTGCATTAGCGCCAGGCGTGCCTGCTCCGTGTCGCCGCCGGGGCACCTGGGCTGGTTTCTGGTGCTTCTGGAAGCCCTGCCCAGGACGGGACTGCCGCGCTGCTCTTCTTGTACCTATGGACCACCTGGTGGGCTTATCTGAGCCCTCTCAGGTACCCAGTCCCTGCAGTTCACGGTAGTGAGGGGAGTCTGGAACAGCGAGCCAGGCGTGAGCCAGAGGACGCGGGCTGGTGGCCAGGCTGGCAGCGCAGGCGGCTCCCAGTTCCCCGGGCACGGATGGCTCCGGGATCAGTCGCGATGGCTCTGCCAGCGGCTGCCGTAAAATCACCCGTCCTCGCCGCGTTCCAGCCGCGTCCCTGAGGCTTATCAGCCCTGACAAGCTCCCGACTCGTTTATTTTTCTTATGCCCCCACAATCACTTCGAGAGGGGCGCACTTTCCCTGGCAAACAGCACAGGTGTCAGAGCACCTGATTCAGAGGTCCGTGTTCATTACCGTGGAATCGCCCGGCACCCCGTGTGTGAGGAGCCCGCCGGACAGCACACGGGGCTCTGTTCCGGGATTTCTGTTTTCACCCCTGATGTCAAATGACAATCCCCATTATGAGCATCCTACGTATTTTCCATGACAAAGCTGCCGGCCTTCTGGCCCTCGCTGGCTTTGGGAAGACAGTTTGTGCGGAAGTTAACAGCCCAGACCCCGGGGCCAGACGGCCTGCGTTCATTCCTCCACTCACTAGCTCTGCCCTGTGAGCGGTTCAACCTCTCCTCAGTTTCCCCATCTGTAAAATGGGCATAAGAGAAGTACTTCGGAGAGTAGCTGTTAGGATTAAATGAGGTAATATTATAAAAATGCTTAAATAGTGTCTGGCACACAGTAAGTGCTTTCTAAGTATTTATGCAAATAAACAAGGCCCATTCTTTGGGTAGTTCATTTAGTTCAGCGTTAATCATGTTTATTGGACGTGGCTCAGAAGCCCTCCCGAGACCACGGCTTAGATACGGATATGTCTGTCTGTATCCAGACAGAAGGTGACACGGGTCCATGCACATTCTCCCAATACCTTAAGGCCAGGTGAGATGGCAACAGGAGTATTTTTGTCCCCATTTTATACCCAAGGAGCTAAGTCCCACCGGGTACAGTGGCTCACGCCTGTAATCCTAGCACTCTGGGAGGCCGAGGCAGGAGGATCGCTCAAGGTCAGGAGTTCGAGACCAGCCTGAGCAAAGAACGAGACCCCATCTCTACTAAAAATAGAAATAAATTAATTGGCCACCTAAAAATATATAGAAAAAATTAGCTGGGCATGGTGGCACATGCCTGTAGTCCCAGCTACTCGGGAGGCTGAGGCAGAAGGATTGCTCAAGCCCAGGAGTTTGAGGTTGCTGTGAGCTAGGCTGATACCACGGCACTCTAGCTCGGGCGACAGAGTGAGACTCTATCTCAAAAAAAAAAAAAGGAGCTAAGTCCCGGTGATAAGGGAAATGACTTATTCAAAGTTACAGGGACAGACTAAGACCGGGGTCACTTGATCCATTTGTCACTTTCATTGATGCCCACTCTGAGATCTGCGGATCGGGAATTAAGGTGTCGGCAACGCGGGCTCTGCCACAGAGACAGACGGGCGAATTCCAGAGAACCGACTTCTATGGAAACAATCTTGCAATGGAGGTGAGATTGCTCTGTAGGGCACAGCAAGGCACGGAAGGCTGGTTCAGCCTGGACAGGGGTGGGCAGGAAGAAGCAAAGGCCGAGTCCTGGCCATGAGAAGTTTGCCAGGTGAAGGAGCTGGGGACGCCGCTGCAGGTGCGTACAACACAAACGCGCACGGGCACAGGAGTAGGAAATGGTGCCACAGCCCGGGAGCCGCAAGTCGTACCATGGACCGAGCCTGCGGCCCGGGAGCAGTAAGGGAACTGGGACCGAGGGCCTGTGCGTCACAGCTCAAGGACTGAGTCACCTGGAAGCCACTGAGAGGCTGGACCGAGGGGCATGGCTTGCACGGGAGGAGCCGCACGATAGACAGATCAGGAGAAGCGATTGCGTGGACTAGAAAAGGCGGCAGGGAGGCCAGAGGCTGGGAGACTAGGTCGGAGTTCTATGTCTACTAATTCCATGAGCTCTTACTGAGCAGCTATTACCTGCCAGGCGCTCTTTGTGCGGTGAGGACAAGTGGTGACCAGAACAGAGCCCCGCCCGCTCGGAGCTCACCCTTCAATCCAGCAAGAGTTGATGAGCCCCTCCACCAGAGTGGCGACCATCAGACACAGAGAGGAGGAGAAATATCTGAGGAATAGTCAAGGCGGCCTTCCCAGGCTGATGATTTTTCAAAAACTCACTGCCAACCGGCAGGTCTTTAGAAAGCCTTTCATCCCTGGCACTCTCTAAGGAATGCCCCGAGACAGCAAACGCAAACACTTTCCAACCGTCAGAACCTTGAGGTGTTTTGTTTGCACACCTTCCTTACTCTCCAACTGCACACAGCCAACTTTTAAATTAAAGAATTATAAATTATGATCAAGATGTAGCTGCTGTGCATAGAGATCTGTAACAGTGGCTCACATAAGAGAGACACGTTTTTCTCTCTTGTACAACAACTGAGGCACAAGCAATTCAGGCTGGCGTGGTGGCCCCATGGTGTCAGGGGCCCTGACCCTTTCTCTCTGGTCACTCCACCTGTCCCCAGGGAGCTGCCTCTTCCTCAGGTCCCAGATGGCTCAGCCACCATGTCTGCATCCAGACAACATGGGGAGGAAAAGGAAACAGAGACACACCCTTTAAGGGGACGTCCTGGCTGTGGCTCACGTCACTATACTCGGCTTCCATCAGCCAGAACCCAGTACGGCCAAACCTGGGTGTCAAGAAGGCCAGGAAATGTAGGCATGTGCCCAGCTAAAAACTGATGGTTCCAGAGAAGAAAAGGAGAAAGGATGTTAGGAGACAACTAGCTCTCTCTAGCATAAAAAGGCTTTTGTGCTTTGTTATTGATTTGAAAATGCTTTATGACTTAGCTTCAAAATAGTTGTTGTTCACTTTCCTCATCCCAGTCATTCTGAGGGCGGAGCAGAGACTGTAGACAGAGCTCACACAAAAGCCAGACAACCGGATTCAAGGGGGATGAATCGGTCTGACTTGGTACTTGTTTTTTCTAAATTCGATTATTTCTGACTTCCTCCAGAAACCTGTGACTTTGTGGGAATATCGCCGGGCCCACTGCACTGATGATCTGTGGGGTAGAAACTTGTGCCGAGCTGTTGGCTTTCCGTGACTTGCTGTGTTGTTCCCCAACAAGGTCTGCGATGCCATCGGCTGTGGCCCTAAGCCAGGGAGCTGAATTTCGTAGCCTGGAGAAACAGAACCCTGCAGCCTGCTTACATGGCTTGGTGCTTTAGCTCCCGGGTGTGGGTGGAAAGCACCGACTCAGGGTGACAGGAGACCTGGCCGGAGGTGGAGTGTCACTAGGAATATGGGACACTTGTATGACACTATGAGTGTCACCAGGGAGCCTTGCTCGGCTCCCCAAGCAGTGCCGGGCAGCCAGCCTCCTCACCATCTGCCCTCCCCACGGTCCCTAGTGTTTTCCCTGCCCCACACCCCACTTTTCCAGCCCTTCACCCCATTCTCTCCATAGCGGTCCAGTTGGCCAGCCAGTGTCTCTCTCCACCTCTCCAATCTGCCTGTGACTCAGCTCCAGAACAATCTCCGCAGGGCCCATCTTGGACCACCCTCTTCCTTGTCCACACACCTCCTCCTGGGACAGCCCTGCCCTGGCGCTGAGGCAGGAAGAGCCTCTTCCACAGCCAAACTGGCTCCTAAACTCGAGAGTAATCCCACACGTTTAGGAAACATTGCTTGAGACAAGCCAGGGTGCCAAGCAGCTACTTCCGATTCAGTAAATCTTTTAAATAAATTTGCAGTTTTTTCACACGAGGCTCAATACATTCGGGTGTGGTTGTGAGCACACGTGTAAGAACCATCGTTTATTCATCCACGACAGTGATCCGGGCTGTGCTGGGCACGGGGGCGGGAGGATCCCCTGCCCGGACTCTACGCCACTCGGGGAACCACGGTCCCCCGAATAAAAGGAAAACTCCTTCTTTTGGGGAGTCCAGGTCCCCGATCTTCTGGCCCTGCCCTACATATTCAAGCTTATCATTGCTTGCTCCCCCAGATTCAACCCACAACTTCAGCTACTGGGCTCAGTGCTTTACTGTTCTAACAAAACCTCGCCCAGCTTCCCCACGCACGTTCATCCTGCATCCCTGTGCCCCGCTGCGAACGTGCCCATCTCTCGCTCACGTAAAGGGACCCCTCCCCCCATTCGCTGTCTTAAAATCCGTTTATAAAATCAGATACGGATCTAGTCCCTTTCCTCCAAGGGGGCTTTCCTACTGCCCAGCCCTCCCTGGGTCCTGTCACCTGCCCAGGAAGGACCTCAGAGTTAGGACAAGAAAGAGAACCAAGGTGGAATGAGGCCACAGTTACCGATTTGGTCTCTCAAGCAAAATGCCACTTTTCTTAAGTAAAGCATCATGACCTATATCTCCTGCACCTTGCATGTGCCTAGCATAAGAGATCGATAAACACCTAAGGGTTGATTATAGTCGCTGAAAACCCAGTGGTTGATTGCAATAGAGAAAGAATAAGCCATTTCCGATTCCTGCCTGTGTGCGTATAGCTGGCCCCATCTAGGGAGTGCCAAGCACCCGGGTGGATGATAAATTCCAATGATGTTCCAGATGTTTCCAGATGTAAAAATACAGGGCAAACACTAGGGGGAAGGACTGAATTGTTGACTTTTCATGTGACTGTTTTGGGGCTTTGGATGCACAGCTTAAAATCCTTTTTGTAAAACTTTGCCTATAGAGACAGTGACTTGCATGCCCTCTTGTCCAGCCACTTCCAAACTCAAAACCTCATACCTGCTTCTTGTCATGATTTCCCCCTGCATACCTGCCTGCTCTGCTAGCATGGGATGACTCAGAAGTGACAAGCCCTCCTTGGATGTCATGTGTCCTCCACCCTGGCAGGGACATTCCAGGATTTAGTCTGTCTGGGCTCCACGAGAGCTGAGCTACCTCGCTGGGGGGACTTTGGGGATGAGAGAAGCTCCGAGCCCGACCATAACCACGCCGTGCTTCGGATCTGAGGCCACTGAGTTAGACCTTTCTTCCCCATAATCACATTGGCTTTCACAATTTCTCTGAAAAATCAATTTGGAAAGCCATTTTTAGGGGAAAGCAAATAAAATTTTGTTACTGAATTTTATTTAGAGAAAAATGTAGTACTTTCTATAAAAATGCAATTTGATTATATTGCAATTTCGTCCCTAATCCGTATTTCCTATGCCAAAGCATTCTTTAATGGATCGGAAATACGTAATTGCCAGCCATGCACTCCAGAAACAATGTGTCTCTAACGTCTTCTCCCGGGGGTCTGCATTGCTGGCAACACTCAGGCCAGACCCCTGCCAGACAGATGGCCCACCCAGCCGGCGTTGCCCTGCCAGTGAGTCGGCTGTGATTGTGAGGGTGGCCCTGACCCACATCTCAGTTCCGAGCTGCCCCAAGCTGAGAGCCTGAGGGCATGAACCCCTCACATCATTTCCCTACTTATTTCTGAATTCCCCATCTCTGTCCCAAGAAGAAGTCAAGGCTGGACCACCACTGAACTCCACTCTGGCCCAAGTCTCCTGCTGAAACCTGCTCACATCCATCACGGCAGGGCTGAGCTCTCGGGGCTGAGGGGTAAGGGAGGGAGGGGAGGGTATCTGTCCCCCAGGCTGACTCACTCAATAAGCAGAGAACAGCCACAAGAGAGGCTCTGTGATCAGCATCAGTTGAGAGCCACAGCCTGTGCAAGGATAAGGGTGTATAGAACCGTCCACCCTGCCCAAGAAAACCACTCGTAAGTAGTTGAGAACATCCCAGTGATGGGAGGGGGCAGGACACACCCGCCATGAGCTATAACTCACTCACTCATTTACTGAACACTTACTGTGTGCCAGGCGTTGTGTAGACACTAATGGCACCCTATGCTATAAATGAGATAGATGTATGCTTGGCCCCATAGAATTTACAGTCCGGAAGGGGAAAGCCAATACTGAGCAAGCGTCTTTAGCAAAACGTAATGGAGAAATAGAGCAAGGGGCAGGAAGGCAGGTACGTCGGGAGTCATGGAAGGCCTCCCAGGAGAGGGGAATTTTAAGCTGAGAACTGAAGGATGGGTAAGAGCTTGCTAGATGGGTAAGGGAAAGGAGTCGAGTCCTGCTGGGGCGGGAAGAGCGTTCCGGGGAGAGTAAGTGGCACGTGCAAAGCCCCTGAGGAGGGCACAGCTGGCATGTCCTCAACCCCCAGACAAGCGGGCTGCCTGGAGCGTGCAGAGCGGAGGCTCCGGGGCTCAGCCGCTCCGAGGCCGGCAGGGCTGAGCGTGGATTTTTTCCCTTCTGCTGGGAAACCACTGGACGGTGTGAGCAGGGC